>ML779888.1:478560-531537 GCA_009831015.1 Picea engelmannii | reverse complement strand
AGACACTTGTCTAGGGTCTTTATCAATTTGGTCCCAGACCACATACCCCAGGAGTGCACTGGGGGCCCTAGATCTTGTCTAGGGTCTTAGCCATCCTCCAGGAGAATGGCTCTTGCTGCTGCATGTAAATTTAACAAAGGGGACAAGCCCTTTTTGTGTTCTTTCAACCTCACGTTTGTCCCAAACTTGGCATTTGGTATGCAATTTCTATGAGCATCTGTGGATAGACCAATGGCTAACCGATAGACCAATTGCCACTCTGATTGTGATTAGCAAGATTGGGATGGATATCCTTGTTGTCATGCCCTTGAGAGAGAATGGAATCATAAGCCTCACAGTGATAAGCTCGAAGGCCCAAACACTTGCCCTTTGTGAGTGCGAGGGTGATGGGAACTCAAACAATGCCTTTCTTGTGAATTCTGTAATGACTGAACTCTCACTTAACTTATCACATCGCTTGTTTGAAGGTGAGAGTGTTCATCCTTAGTCAATATAAAAGTGATTTGTTCTATCCTTGGGTGATTGGGGAACTCGACCAACTTTGCGGTCTCTGACTAGAAAAGGAATGAAATTGACCCTTTTGCGGTTATGAGAGGGAGATCCAATTATTGAATTACTTGCTCGTGGTTGCTAGCTTGAGAGCGATTGCACATAACATTCGTGGATGGAGGGTGCAATATGCTAACAAAACTTCACTGAATGCTTGGTATCTTGCTGGAAGTCGCATGGAATAAAGTGAAGGTGATTTGGTTCTTAAATGAGCTATGATCACTTCTTTGTGGATACTACTTTCGACTATCCTAATAATGATGACTTAAACCAATTAAAGAACAAGGCCTAGGAAAGCAATGATCAACTTCACGACGATGAAAAACTTGTTGTCTTTGTAACTAGCGAAAGAGGTTGTAGGAAAACTTTCGTAGATTGCACAAACTCAATCATAAAGATAGTTGACTATGGGAGCTATGACACAAGTGGCGGTGGGTATCTCCTTGGTCATGCTAAATAAAAACCAAGACTTTTTTTCTACACCTACGAAGAAGACCTTATGCAATGAGAATCGAGATCAGGCAAGCATTTCAATCAATCAATTCAATAAGTCACAACGATTATCAAATAATGCAAGAAATGCAAATGGTGACATACTTGTGAACCAAGCCAAGCTCACGGTGCAACTTGACGCAAAGCCAATTGCATTCAAAGGTAAAAAGGGTAAGCATATTATAATCCAACACTTTGCATTTTGTCAACAAATTCGTAATTGTCAATCAAGCATTAAAGGACAAACCAAATGAAAGGTAGAGTCCACCACCCAACCTAATCCAATTTCCCAACAAAGGAAATTTTCCCTGAGATGAGGATTGGACATGAACATGGGACCACAAGAGACTTGCACAACACATAAACCCAACCAAAGGATGTTGTCTCATTACTAGTCTTAGAACATGAATTGGCACAGACCTTCCCTGCTAGGCACATCAACCAGTAAGGAGGAAATATAAACCATCTACCATGATGAGGTCACTATTTGCCACTATGTGAAAACTCTTTACTGAGCTTAGAAAAAGGGAATAGTAGTTCTTTCACTATTGCCTATATTCTATCAGTGCATATTGAGAAACATCAACCAATCATAACCTCCCACTAGACTTGTCAACTAGATAGGGAACACATATGCTTGCTCAAGTTCTTGTTCATAAACAAGACCCATTCAAGGCAAGGAACACTATCTAAAAAATAGTAACAGGTAGCCTCTATACCATGTAGTTGATTCCAAGCATTGATGATGCAAAACAATCTGAAAAGATCCCCAGAAGGTGCAAAATGGTGCTAAAGATTCATACTTTTGCAACAGGCAAATATATACAAAGATAAGGTGAAAATGATGTAGATGGGAGATTTAAGAGTCAAGACACTCATTATTTATCCGATCTCATTGTCTGACTTGAAAATGATTTTCATTCCTCTCAATTGCGAAACATCATATCAACGAATGGCCTTTGTAACAAAATTTGGCATTTTACATATGTTGAACCCAATGATAATGTACCAAACTTTGGTCTTCACCAAGCATAGAGCTCGGTGTTGCCCAATATCATTCTTTATGCTTATTTTAGGGTCTTGTATTGTCATTTGGATTGAGTTATTTGGTCTTGTATCCTCTCAAATGCACACTTTGGTGCACTTAAACCCTTTGGATCCACATATAAGAGCCCTTCAGCCACACTGGAAGCCACTCGAGTCTACCCCAAGTTGGCATCTCTAGGATCTCCATAGCCATTTAATCCACATTTTGGGCTCCCTCATGGTGTGTTCTCCAAGCCAAAGTCCACAAACATAACTTGCTCATCAAGTCGTCTCCAATGGACAAATTGTGTCATCTTGCATGTGACGTGCAATTTTGTGGTTGTTGCATGCCACAAAGCATTGTTAGAAGCAGGCTTGCATGCTTCATGTGGATTGATGGATCTCAAATGGAGCCCATAAAAATAAGTTGTCTTCATTTTGAGGGCAAGTTATGGCTATTATGGTTTGTACCTGACACCTTAGATGATCATTGGGAATAAGGGAAATTCATGCTACATTGTCATCGTTACTTATTTAGGTCTTTTCTCTTAATCTCATGGTCGCCTTGACATGGTTCTATACAAAACCACCATTGAGGGTTTCTTTTCTGCATACTTGTGAAGATTTCCTTTCAAGTTGCCATTCACCATATGCATGCTTCTATTGAGTACTCCATTGTTAGGGCTTGGAATCCTTGCTGTCACCACACGTGCATTGAGGAGTCTCTTCCTTGATATATCCACCACACATACACCATGGCGACATGGCTTAGTGAAGGCACATGTGAAAACTCCATCATTGCATTTCACAACACCTAGAGGAGGGCATCACTAATTCTGTTAGAACTGGCTTCTTTCATAGATGTTATCTTTCCTTTTACTTGCTCTAGAGAAGGAATTTTTGTGGATGCTTGAACATATGGCTGTTTGAGGGGTGCTATTAGGGTTTTCTTTTGAAGTGTTTGATGAAAGTATTCTCTTTCTTTTGATGAGGCTTGTATTTTCAGTCATCTCTCTTGTTGCATTTTATTTCTCAGCTTCACGCATAACTGGGGAGAAATCAAGGGACTCAGGCCATTGAATCAAGTAGGGATTTAGAAGGGGTTCCATAGTCTTATTTTTAGCCCCAAGATGGTGTCTTTGCAGAGGTGCTTGCTTCGATTGAGTCTCATATTCCTTGACTGCAATAGGCTTTGTCTTGTGTCAAGGCAATCCTTCCTCCTCTACAACCTTTGCTTCTCTAAATTTCTAACTGATGTCATAGGCTTTCACTCACATAACTTGGCTTCCTTACCCACTCGTGGTTTTCCCATGTTCACTTTTCATCCTCTAATTTTTGGACTTCCAACTGTTACACAAGTTGCACAAATATCACTGGCAATAAGCACAACAAAATGGCATTATGGTTATTTACAATATGGATGGGCACATCTCACACCTAATTGGGCATTTGCACATAAGCTCTCATTTTATGAAATAGGGATGCTATCATAATCTTTAGATAGTAACCCATCTGCTGTACAGTAAAAAATTAAAAACCAATATATGTATGAAACATGTACAAGCTGGATATTGTAAAGCTCTTATATAGTACAAAGTTAAGATTTTGTCAATTCCGATCAAGAATGCAGGCTTCTTGACACTGATGCCATGCTTAACAAAGTAAGAAACTGCCCCGCATGAAGTCGAACTATTGTTTTAAATTTTAATGACTTAGAACGACATTGCAGTATATTGGTTTATAATAAACAAAACACAGGTTCTTGACACCGATGTCATGCTTAAGTTTTAACAAAGTAAGAAACTGCCCCGCATGAAGTCGAACTATTGTTTTAAATTTTAATGACTTAGAACAACATTGCAGTATATTGGTTTATAATAAACAAAACACAGGTTCTTGACACCGATGTCATGCTTAACAAAGTAAGAAACTGCCCCGCACGAAGTCGAACTATTGTTTTAAATTTCAATGACTTGCAACAACATTGCAGTATATTGGTTTATAATAAACAAAACACAGCTTCTTGACACCGATGTCATGCTTAACAAAGTAAGAAACTGCCCCGCATGAAGTCGAACTATTGTTTTAAATTTTAACGACTTAGAACAACATTGCAGTATATTGGTTTATAATAAACAAGACACAGGGCTGTAATTGTTGGTGATGGGAATGTTTTTGCACTGTCTTCTTATACAGGTGAGTATAACAAAGTTAAAGCTTAACGATTGTAGGAGCTTCTAGGTCCAACTAGAGTGTAGTGATTGCTTTTTTTTATTGAGAAATACGTCTTATAGAATCTCTTTGGCTAAGCTGCCATGCTATGGGGGGCATATCTATGCAGAATGTAGTGATTGTTCAGAGCATGTTCCTAATAGAACTTTAAATATCCTATTACTCCACAAGCTTGTACTCGGTATTTAGTAGTGTACCCAGCAAAATTGAAAATACTAAATAAGTTTTATAGAGAGCATTGAACAACGTTAAACAGGAAACCATATATTCCAAAATCATATTCTTAGATGCTGTGATAGTGGACTTAGGATTGCCAAATTACATAGTTAACGTAGTTTTTACTTTTAGACCTCTGTCATAAGGCAACCCATTATCTCATTGGAGTGAAACACTCAAAATGGAGCTCCATGATAATGATCTAACAACTATATTACTTCTGCCACTTATGCTAGTATGCTGATACCATTGGGACAAGTCAATGCTTATGATTCTAGATGCTTGGAATATTAATTATGTCAAATATGTGAATGAGATTAAGATGACACATTTTGCATTCCACTTCTTAGTAGTGAATTAAAAATAAATACAAGCTTAAAATGATTGACCGTTTAGTGATTCAATTGCAGGGGATGCTACCACAGTTTTACCTACATTGCATCCTTTATATATTGCTTGGATCATCTTCTACTCGGGCAGAAAATAACTTTTTAAGTAGCTCTTATCAAAATAATTGGCTGTTGACTTCCTGGGTTGAAATGGATAGATTGTCACACTAATGCAAGGGAATCAAGGGTGTATGGAAAGAGTTTTGGAAAGATAACAATAGGAATGGAACTGGATGCAATGTGTGAATCAAAACTGAGTATTCGCATTCCACCCATCAATCATCATTGAAGTTTGAACACACTCTTTGCTTCATCTTATTGTCATCATCTATCCTGGAATCCTCCATTTGTACTTTTCACTACTCTTCGCTGTAGGTTGTAGAGCCTCTTTCATCTTAATCACCCTCTTTAATAATATGGAATAACTAGCATAACATGTTTCCCTAGGTTTGAGGGGCTCTCTGGTATAAGACAGGTGCAGATTGGCTCAGAAAATGGGTAATCAATGTGAAGTAACAGAAAAGCCGATAGCTAGTACAGATCTAGTTCAATCTAAAGTGGTTGAGAAAAGTTGGTAGAAAGCAAAGGAAAATAACTTATATGCTAAGGAAGTAAATCCCATGGTCATTGATGAGGAGCCAAAATACTTGTGGGAGTCCATATTGGTCTTTAAAAGACAATTGATATGTAGGATAAAGACGAGTTCACATAACTTGGCAATGGAAACAGGAAGACGGAAATGAATGGAAAGAGGAGAATGCAAATGCTTTCTATGCTATGAATAAGTCATTGAAGATGAAACTCTTATGCTTTTAAATTGTCCCAGACATCACTAAATCAGTCTTAAGCATTCAATGCATCAACTTCAGTCCAGGGAGCTGAATGCATTTCTGAATTTTCCTGCCAAGCATACAGGAAGCTTTCTCGAGGAGTAATTAGAATATAAAAATAATTTTTCTAGCACTGGCAATGAAGAGGACGAAATGGTAAGGTCAGAATGGAACATGAGCTGACCAACAACAAGGCCACCATACGTTAAGGACCATGCACAAATTGCCTTCTTGGGATCCATATGTGATTTCCAAATCGACCGAAGCTGGAAAAGCTAAGTGTCGCTTTAGGATTAAGTTGCCAGATTTTCTTCAGTTCTAACTTCTGCATCCCATGGAGTTTGGCTGAGCCACTTATTATCCATCAACAAGCTTGTATTTAACAATGGGATTTCTGTGATTCCATGCCCAGTCTTTCCACTAGTTTTGTGGAGGATTAACACCAATTTTGAAAGATAAACTATTAGGATTCAGGAACCAAACTCTGAAGTTTCTCAAAAATAAATTTACACGAATAACTGGTTTTTAATCTTGAAGCTTTGATTCAATTTGTCCCAAGGATTTCAATCCCTTCTTTCTGAGAAGATATCCTGGAGAGACCTAATGACTTTGCGGCGAAAGCAGAAGGCCAAGAGCTATAGGTTCTTTGTGAGGGGTTTGTCCTCATTGAGCAAAACTGGAGGCCACCTGAGGGAGTGAATAATCAAAAGCCCACTCCTAAATTGGTTCCCTCTCCAATGCACGGAAGGCTTGATGGCTTCCCAATCTTTCCAAATGCTCTTGGCAACATATGAGCCTTCTATCTTAACTGGGCAGGGGTGATATGAAGGGTCTGCAATTTGAGACCATGTCAACCTTGTTTTGCACAGGGCACTCTTAGAAGTTATACAACTGTGAAGCAAGAATTTCCAGGCTTCATCTCCTTCTATTAACCTGATTATCCAGTTGCACATAATGCCAACCTTTTTTGTGCATGTTGATGATGCCCAACCCAACATAATCTTTTGGAGTGCAACACAGGCTTAGTTGATATGTTGGAATGCTTTCTTCCCTTCCCAATCAGCTTTTCAACCCTGATATATGCAGCTACTGAAGGGTTGAAAGCACAAAGCAAGACTAGCACACATGAGTAGATGCTAGCACTTTAGTGCAGGTTTGTTAACAGGCTGAGAATGAGAGGCGTCTGGTAATCCATTTAGCCACCTTTTGCTCATCCCTATTCACCACTGATTGCTAGAATGCCTTGGGGTAGGCTTAGGGAATCTCTGAGAACTTAAAAATATGATCCTGTTGAATCTAGACCCTTTCTGTATCTGCTAACCACTCAGGTAGACGGTCAACACTCTGGCGATAGCACAACGTTTTCTTCCACTGGATTTTGGAACGTGAAGCAGTTCAAAGTTGTCCAACCATTCAATGATACTTCAAATAGGAGACTCCATCTTCCTGTATGGTAAGGAGTCAGCGGTAAAATGCCCATTTATTAACTGCAAGTCTTGTCTGTCCCCTAGATCCGCTTTTGAAGATAGCCCCGAACTTGTGCTACCATGACATATAGTGCAGGCGCCAATTGGAAACCTGGCCTAATTGGCGCCAATTGGAAACCTGGCCTAATTGATCAGCATGGACCAACTTTCTTAAATTTAATGCCATTTGAAGGCAACGTGATGGATGACTTTATCCAAGTTCAGTTGTCACCCAAAGGGTCACCTTTCAAGTAATGCCGAGTTTGAGCAAAATGTTTACATAGAGCATTGGGCCAATTGTAGGTCCATCTTGGCCTTGAACCTAAATAGATAATTAAGGGATTTGACCTTTCCACATAAAGCATAGGATGAAAGTGTAAGGTCGGAATGGAACATGCGCTGACCAACAATGAGGCCACCATTCATTAAGGACAATGCACAAATGGCCTTCTTGGGATCCAGACGCGATTTCCAAATCGACTGAAAATAGAAAAGCTATGTGTTTGCTTTAGGATTAAGTTGCCACATTTTCTTGAGTTTTGCATCCCTTGGAGTTTGGCTGAGCCACTTATTATCCGTCAACAAGCTTGTATTTAACAATGGGATTTCTGTGATTCCATGCCCAGTCTTTCCACAAGTTACATGAGTAATGGGTTTTTAATTTTGAAGTTTTGATTCAATTTTTCCCAAGGATTCCAATCCCTTCTTTATGAGGAGAAGATATCCTAGAGGGACCTAATGCCTTTTTGGAGAAAGTGGAAGGCCGAGAGCCATGGGTTCTTTGTGAGGGCTTTGCTCTCATTGAGCAAAACTGGAGGCCATCAGAGGGAGTGAATAATCAAAAGCCCATTCCTAAATTGGTTCCCTCTCCAATGCACAGAAGGCTTGATGGCTTCCCAATCTTTACAAATGCTCTTGGCAACATATGAACCTTCTATCTTAACTGGGCAAGGGTGATATGAAGGGTTTGCGAGTTAAGACCACGTCAACCTTGTTTTGCACAAGGCACTCCAGAGGTAATACAATTGTAAAGCAAGAATTTTGAGGCTTCATCTCCTTCTGTTGACCTGATTATCTAGTTGCACATAATGCCAACCTTTTTTGTGCATATTGATGATGTCCAACCCAACCTAATCTTTTGGAGTGCAACACAGGCTCTAGTCAATATGTTGGAAGCCTTTCTTCCCTTCTCAATTAGCGCAGAGAAAATATCATAGGACCTTCTCAACCCTGATATATGTGGTTACCGAAGGGTCGAAAGCACAAAGCAAGACTAGTACACATGAGTAGCTGCTAGCACTTCAGTGCAAGTTTGTTAGCGGGCTGAGAATGAGAGATTTTTGGTAATCCATTTAGCCACCTTTTACTTATTCCTATTCAACACTGATTGTCAATATGCCTTGGGGGAAGCTTATGTAATCTCTAAGAACTTAAAAATATGATCCTGTTGAATCTAGGCCCTTTCTGTGTCTGCTAACCACTCAGGTAGATGGTCAACACTTTGGCAATAGCACAATGTTTTCTTCCACTGGATTTTGGACTCTGAAATAGGTCAAAATTGTCCAAGCATTCAATGATGCTTCAAATAGGAGACTCCATCTTCCTGAATTGTTAGGAATTGGTGGTAAAATGCCCATTGATCAACTGCAAGTCTTGTCTGTTCCCTAGATCCACTTTTGAAGATAGCCCAGAACTTGTGCTTGTTGAGATTTGGGTACCTTGGAAAGTGGTCCCCTTGTGGTTTTGGGCCTTTAACCATAAGAGGGAGATGTTTGTACCATTGTGCCTTGTACTTTATGTCTAATTTCACTTTGACTTAGGAGATTTAAGTCAAAAGTGAAATTTTGTCATTTTAGCCTAAAGTGACTAATTATTCACTAAGTGGGTGAATTGGGAGACATAAAGTGAACTTAGGGAACTTAACCCAAAGTGGGTTTTTAGTTGAGATTCTTTTGGAGAGATCTCAACCATTGATTAGTGATGGCATGGGGCGATCCCTGCCATCCATACTTTAGGTTTCCATATGGAGGTTCAAGAGGGGTGCAAGGGGCAAAGGGAGGCTCATTCCTTGTATTGTTCACCAAGACAGTTGGGAGAGGAGCAAAAGGATGAAGATGGAGGCATTGGATGAGGGAAGCTTGGGCGCCTCCTTCCATGGAGGCTTAAACCCTCATTTATTTGTGGTGTTGGTTCTTTCTTGGAGGAGAGCGCACACATAGCAGGCACTAGCTAGAGTTGGACGATCGCATATCTGTTAGTTTCAGTGGAGAGGTAGCACACAAGAGCTTATTTTCACTGAAATTGACAGATCTGCGATGGTCCAACTGTAGCTAGTGCCTGCTATGTGTGCGCTCTCCTCCAAGCAAGAACAAACACCCCAAATAAATGAGGGTCTAAGTCTCCATGACCTCTCCATGGAAGGAGGCGCCCAAGCTTCCCTCATCCAATGCCTCCATCCTCATCCTTTTGCTCCTCTCCCAACTCTCTTGGTGAACAATACAAGGAATGAGCCTCTCTTTGCCCCTTGCGCCCCTCTTGAACCTCCATAAGGAAACCTAAAGTATGGATGGCTAGGATCACCCCATGCCATCCCTAATCAATGGTTGAGATCTCTCCAAAAGAATCTCAACTCAAAGCCCACTTTGGGTTAAGTTCCCTAAGTTCACTTTATGTCTCCCAATTCACCCACTTAGTGAATAATTAGTCACTTTAGGCCAAAATGGCAAAATTTCACTTTTGACTTAAATCTCCTAAGTCAAAGTGAAATTAGACATAAAGTACAAGGCACAATGGTACAAACATCTCCCTCTTGTGGTTGGAGGCCCAAAACCACGAGGGGACCACTTTCCAAGGTACCTGAATCTCAACACTCCCTCTTACCGAGGAAAGTGTCATTCACCCTCCAATTTCATCCCTACAGTGGACATGGTTTCCTGCTGGAAAATACTTGGTGAGTAAGGCTGTACCCTGATCATCACAAGTGGTCTCTGACACAGATCTGCTCGACCCGCGTGATCTATAGATGGAAGTGCATCTCCACCTATCCAAGATCACCTAGATCTTGGCATCACACCAAAGCTCTCAACCTTGGGCATCTCACCAAGGATTTCTACCTCCTGGCATCTCACCAAAGGTCTCTACCTCCCGACATCTCACCAAAGGTCCCTACCCTTGGTATCTCACCAAGAGTCACATCTCTTGGCATCTCACCAAGAGTCTCTCTCTTGGCATCTCACCAAGAGTCTCATCTCTTGGCATCTCACCAAGAGTATCTGGATCTCGGCATCTCACCAAGATCCTCAACTTGGTCTCTCACCAAGTGACTTCCACCTGAAGTGGAATCTAAAGCTGATCTGCTCGTCTCCATAGCCAAGTGAGAGTCAAACCTCTCTGGCGCCCTGCTCCCACTCATCAATCTCTAATGCTCTGAAGCCTCTACACCAATTGTCTGTCTTCTTGGCAACTATGAAACTGAAGCTGTCCTGGGTGGACCAGTCACCCCTGAATATGGTGTCCTTGAAAACTGAGTCTGTGTCCCACGAGATACGACACTCTCAATCTTTGTGATCTCCTCAACTCTATCTACGTTCCAATCGCTCGACGGTGAATTAACTGACAACAACACACTCCCTCTCAAACTGAGCAGTGAACTCCTCCTCCTCTGCTGTCGCTGCCATACCATCCTGCTTCTTTTCTTCTTCTCGGGACACTGTCCAACATAGTGCCCCATCTCTCCACAAGAAAAGCATCTCACTGTGCTCATGTCCCTCTCTCGCCCACTGTCACTCTGCTGTGGCTTGGTCCCTCCCTTGGGACCCTGTCTAGCACCCCTGCCAGTCTTCTTCTTGCCCTTTGTCCAAAGAGAAAGATCCTCATCACCCTCTGAAATACGTTGCTGTCCTGAAGATCCTGAGCTACATCTCAGCTCCTCTTATAAGAAGTCGTCCCAAAGTCTCTCCCAACTGGGCATGACCTCCCTGGCCACAATGCCTCCCACAAATGAACCCCAAGGTTTGGAAAAGTTGTTCAAAGCTGTCCTCACCAAGAAGTCAGGATCCACAATCTCCCCCACTGCGGCCAACTCATCTCAAATCTATGTCAATCTGCCAAGGTATGTTGTAACCGACTTTGAATCGAGCATCTGAATACTCCTGAACTTGCACAATGAGGCCCATATCTCAAAGGCATAGTCTTTCCCAGTCAAATGGGGTATGATGTGGTCCCTCACTGCATCACAAATAGTCCTCTTCGCCTTGTTCCTGAAATCTGCATCCAACAATGGAGATGGAGCAGGTGTAGGAGGAATCACCACATGAGCTTGAACTATATCCCATAGTTCAAGATCCTCCAAGACAAATATGATCCTCGTCATCCAAGGGGACCAGTTGCTAGCTCCGGCTAGCCTATCCTCTGCCCTCATCTGAGACACCGACATGGCTGTCCACTGAAACTCACACTGATGCTAAAACTGTACAAGAGTACAACCTCACTCCTGTCAACACAGGTGTGAATAGAGGCTGTCCAACTACAACCTTACTCCTGTCAACACAGGTGTGAAAAGAGGTTGTCCAACTACAACCTCACTCCCAACACAGGTGTGATAAGAGGCTGTCCACAAATGTCCAAATTTCAAAACAGTCCCACAAAACTGCCCATTGAATGCTCTAAAAATCAGCAAGTCTTTGCCACCAAGGCTCTGATACCATGAAGAAAATTGAGGTACTATGAGGCTGCCCAACAGGTCTGTCTTTGACCTCTTGTTGGGCTCTAATTTTAGTCTCCAAAACTGTCATTTGCCGCTGTTTTAGGACAGCAAACAGTCAAGTACTTTTCTGCTCATAATTTGATGGTTAAGTGCTCTTCTGAGGTGCCCTTGTAAGTGTTTTCGTAACCGGTGGTTAGCACATGCAATAAATCAAAACAAGTAACACTCCTCTATATCTTTACAACTCTAAAATGCTGATCTAACAACTAAACATACATGAAATTTTGGACACAAATATTTTTGGTCAACACGACCCTGGATAAAATCCCCCCCAGGGGAAAACCCGTTTGGAGATAGATGTATATAGAATATCTCGAGGAGTGTTACTTGTTTTGAGTTTATTGCATGTGCTAACCACTGGTTACGAAAACACTTACAAGGGCACCTCAAAAGAGCACTTAACCATCAAATTAGGAGCAGAAAAGTACTTGACTGTTTGCTGTCCTAAAACAGCAGCAAAGGACAGTTTTGGAGACTAAACTTAGAGCCCAACAAGAGGACAAAGACAGACCTGTTGGGCAGCCTCATAGTACCTCAGTTTTCTTCAGTGCTACCATGACATATAGTGCAGGTGCCAATGGACAACCTGGTCTAATTGATCAGCGCAGACCAATCTTCTCAAATTTAATGCCATTGATGGCGAGGAAGGCTGAAGCATCAACAAATAGAGTTTTAACAGCTGGCAAAAGTTGGGGTCTACTGTCAAACCCCAATGCCTGAAGCAT
The DNA here is from genome assembly GCA_009831015.1 of Picea engelmannii. Taxonomy (NCBI): domain Eukaryota; kingdom Viridiplantae; phylum Streptophyta; class Pinopsida; order Pinales; family Pinaceae; genus Picea; species Picea engelmannii. The sequence continues at coordinate 518,847 of ML779888.1, read as the reverse complement.
GGCTAAGACAAATGACCTCTCCCCATGGCCATAAGCCTTTTTGAACTAAATCTTTATAAAAAGAGTATTAATACCAATTTCTTGGGCCCATTCCATACATTCCCATACTACAATTATGTGGGCCAAACTGTTGCACTTATATGACCTGATCTTTAATTTCACTCAAGTCTCTTTTTCCTATCAAAGGTTGGACAGGACTGAGTTGCATGTAAAGTATTATCTAAGTTTTCTTGTTATATAAACTCAGTATTGGCATCCTATACTTGAGTTATTATTGGCTTTACACGTTTCAAATTTGCAAAAAAAAGAACTCTGTAAATTTTTTAAGCTTCTTACCACCGACAATTTGATTGGTGATCCATCTTGTTCATGTGCCCCTTTCCTAGCATTTATTGTTTAATCATTTCTTCCTTTGTAAATGAGGGGTTCTTGTCATTGACCTTTTGCTGATCTGTTGGGAAAGGGACACCTGAACAAGATGGATCCCTTGAACTTTCACAATTCCAATTCCAAAACTTAGGTTTTTGCATATTTCTGCCTGAAACCCTGTACCTATGAAACTGAATTTTATATTTGTAGAATGAAGAACTTGATCGATCATTCTGGCCTTAAAATAACAGTTCGCTGCATCATCAGCATTTGTTCAGCCTAATTGTAAAGTTGGCTCATGTCATTGTTCTCCTCTTCCTTCCAATGTCTGTGAGTTGAGCACTCATGAGTCATAACAGTCTTTCTTTTTCCAAGGAAAACTTTGTGGGGAAACCCAAGGGATGCTTCCCTACATTCGTGGATGGCATCCCCAGTAAACCTGTCGGCATGGACTAGTGCACCTCACCTAGGGGTATCCGAACCGGGCACAGGCTGGCATGGAACCAGCGAAATGCCCAGCAACATTGGCAACATCCCATTGAACTAACCCCTTGGGCTATGTAGTATCTAATCTTGCAACTAACACATGTAGTATCTAGTCTTGCAATCCTCTTTGCTTGTTTGTATTAAATTGTGTTTGAGTAGGACAATGCTTAATCAGTGCATATTTTATGGTGGTATAAAATCAGTCTATAGAACTACCCTAGTATTTTCCTGCTTCTGTAGCTACTTTCATGATTCTGCTTGTATACACGTGGAGCATTTTGTGCTTGAATATTCAGACAAACAAACTAATCTGATTGCAAATACTGTTATTTAATGATTGATCTTTCAAGTGTTAATGGAGAATATAATGGAGATTATCCATGCCTGCAGATCCCAACAAATAGAGCTGGCTTGATTGAATACAGAGCCCATCCGTTCTGGGGGCAGCGGTATTGTCCGTCACATGAGCATGATGACACTCCTCGGTGCTGTAGTTGTGAGCGTATGGAGGTAAGTGTTAGGTACCTTTGTACTACTGAGTAATATATCAATTATTCACAACTAATAATAATAATAATAATAACTTCTAAGAGCTATGACTAGAGTAAAAAATGTTAAGGATAGTGGCATGACAAGCAATAAATGTTTGCCTCACGTTATATGTGACCTCATCCTTCTCATGATATTGGTTATATATCTGTCTATTACACATGTATCTATTATTCGTACTGTCATATCCTATTAAATGCTGTAGCAATTGAGAGGCCTGCTACAGTAAGGAATCACTGTTAAAATTCAGGCCTATTTGCTACCTTGATTACTTCAGATTCCAAAATACAATTTCCAATTTTAAGTAGCAACTGTAGCTGGAAATTACATAGAGTTATGAAATCTAGAATCCTACAGAGATAATTTATTAGTTGTTTATTGTACATGTTCCTATGGAGTTTTAGGTTCTGTATATTCATTTTAACATTTCTGTTTTTGGTTTTAGCCAAGAGACGTGCAATACATTTCCTTGGATGATGGGCGTAAACTATGCCTTGAGTGCCTGGATTCATCAATAATGGATACAGGAGAATGTCAACCTCTTTACCACGAAATTAGGGACTATTACGAAGGCATGATTATGAAATTAGACCAGCAAATACCTATGTTGTTGGTTGAAAGACAAGCATTAAACGAAGCGATGGAGGGTGAAAAGGATGTAAGTATTACTGTAGTGTTACTATCACTTTTTTGTTTTCTAATCTCTTTTATCTTGCCACAAAGCTCAAACATGTGCTCGGTTACAACAAGTTTTATTTTTCTCGCAGGGACATCATCATATGCCAGAGACTCGAGGACTGTGCCTTTCAGAAGAGCAGACAGTCAGCAGTGTAAGAGCTCACTGCTTTGTTCCACTCAATACCTTATCCAGTGCTATGCTTGGTAGTCTGTTCTGTAACATTATTATGTCTTTCTCTTTGTGACCAGATTCTTAGAAGGCCAAAGATTGGAGCTGGAAATCGAATTACAGGCATGCGGACTGGGTCTCAGAAACTAACCCGCAGATGTGAAGTCACAGCCATTCTCATCCTTTATGGCCTTCCTAGGTACATAAGTTGCACACTCATGCATTTTTATCTGGTATTTTCATATTTGATTTCAATAATGCTACTAGCTCGTGTTGTGATTTTAGTCCCAATAAGTTACACCTGATGCTTAGACTTTGATTATTTAAACTTGCCATTCATGAGATTTGAACAACAACTAATAAACTGTAAGATGCTCATATTGATACATGTTTAGAGTTGAGACTTGAGCCATGCAAATTTAATGCATTTTATCTTCATTGAACAACTACTTTTGTCTGGTTAGTAAAATTTTAACATTTGCCAAAATAATGCTATCCAGATTTTGTCTTTTTTCTTCCCTTTTAAAATTCATGTATCCATCCTATAATGTATTCTCCAACTTTAATTCCTTCAAGTGATCTAAAGTTCTTTCTCTCTATCTGTCCTTTGGGCTTTGTAGCAACATTGGTTCCTGAGGGTTCAGGTTACAGTGGAGAGAGTAATTGTCTTGTTCAGAGAAATTGTGTTTACATGCATTGCGTAATATTGTGGAGATAACTAAATTTGATGTGCGGAATAACATATTCATGATTCTATTAATTGAATAAGCTTGGAATTGAAAGAAATGTGGATAACTCTAATAGGTGAGAACCTCTTGAACAACCTCTAGCAAATGCAGAGTTTTTATGTGTTGAGGTGGAGGTGTAGAATTGACTAGGTGCCAATCTGCACACAGGACTCTTTTAACTCTGACTACTGCCTTTTCTACAATGGCACAAAGGTCTTTATATACGTGCACAAGGACATGCCATTTTTATAATTACAATGGTATTCCAAGTAATTCTGTTATTATATGGTGCTTTGTTGTCAATTCAGTTACCTTGGGTTTTCCATTCAGTGAAAATTTATTTCTTCTTTGTGAGTAATTTTGCTCTGCATCCTTTCTTTGTGGGTATTGCCACCCTTACAGCATGCTAGCTTGTTTATCCATTTCACTTTTTGAGTATCAACGCCCCTTAGATGGCTTTTCAAGAAAGTTTGTGATTGTGAAGGCCCTTAATGGAGGTGAAGTCCCTCAAATGCATGAACTCTTTAAAGTTGTTGATGCCAATCTGCAAGGAGGCTTGCAAGACTTGCAAAGCTTGTTGGTGGAAAGTGGAACCCACACACAGAAATATTGTTTGGCAAAATTCACTAGATGCTATTAACAAAAGGTGGAACTTGCATAGGCTATTAATGAAAGGAAAAACCGACAAATATTTTGGGTAGGAGGTGGATGCCCTGTAACATACATATGTGGGTGGAAGGCAGATTCTGTTTCTCTGAGCATTATCTTGTTCATAGCCATACAAGGACCTTGCATTAAGACCAACATTAGTCAACCATTTCAATATATACCATATTCAGTGCATTTAAAGTAATGAATAAATGAGCAACTGCAAAACAATATACAGTTGTCCCCTAAAGGGGCAAAGAATGTTGAAATGAAGAAGTTCGTTACCAAATATGGTTTTGTTCTTCAACCTCTTTCTTTTTGTCCAATTTTAAGTCTATTTGGTCTAGATTTCCTAGAAACTTCACGTGAGTGCATAGTTTAACTTTCCTAGAAACAACAGGCTGTAGAAGTTCATTGTTTAACTTTGAAGTTTTTCTGTTTTCGACAGGTTGTTGCTCTTATTTTTGTTTTGAATCCAAGTTCTTGACCCTCAACCTAATTGTTGCTCCTATTATGTAGCCCACCCCTCCGAAGTGTGCATTCTTCTTTATTGTAGGTCGTTGCCACTTGCAACAGAATCACAGAATTGCCCAATATCTCCCCTTGTGTAAAGTTTAAACATAGTGAGAATATTTACAATATTTGCAGAGGCAATAGAAGTAATGTGCTGGAAAGGTTGGAAAATATTCAAGAATTCAAGTAGATAAAAGGGGGTGGTACTTGAATATTCTCAGAGGCTTATATCAAATCAATTATGCTAGAGTTTAGCCATTCGACTTCTCAATTGCTATGGCTTGACCTTTCATGGTTTATACTGTTTGCAATCTCCTTTGCTTCTGTATGTTCAGAGATAGGGAAATGACATGATTTATTTGAAGTGGATGTAGGAAATTAGAACACACACATTTACATAGACAATGGTGAAAATAAACTAAATAATAGACTTTCTTACTAAGTTTGCACTGATACATCTCTTACACTCATATTGTGTGTTACTTTACATATTCATAATACTCTTAGGTGGTTTAACCACCTAACCTCTAAGCTCAACATTTAAATGATATATATGGTCACATATCTAAAGTAAAGGACATGTATTAACAAATCGAAAATAATATTGAATGTTACCACTCTACCTCCCCCACCAATACAGAAGTTTTGAATTTTACAACGATTGCTAGAACATTGTTGAAGACCGCATATGAGCCTGCCACTGTCCATTGAGGTTGGGTAACCAGCGCAGTGCTTGCCAGTTCTCTAGGATGGCGACCTGGTTACTTGCTATATCTTCAGCTCCTCTTAATTTCGTTTCTCAAAATCCGGGTCTTCATCAGTGCTCTATCAGTCTGTCATTTACCTCATTTTGAAGGCAAAATTTCACTAAAGCCACCTAAGCAATTGCCCAACTCTATTCAAAATAAAAATGGGAACCCATTTTTTATGGACAGTAAACCCTGCAATAAGCTTGACCCACCCTCCCAAACTTAAGTGATGAATAGGGTTTGCTGGTACCTTTCCAGTGCCTTACAATAATCTGCCCAAAGGCTATTTCAACAATATTCAATATAATCATTAGCCACATCCAGCAAATCCCATGGAGGGGGGAGGCATGCCTGGCAGGATTTGAACCTGGACCATTGTCATAACAACCGCTCTAAATTGCCACTAGACCACAGCCCAACAGATTGAGCATACCAACATATGTACCCTCAGCGTGAGCACTGAGGGCTCTTAGTGGCCAAAAATTAGTCTTTATCATCTTTATCGGTTTCATTATTCTTGTTTCACATACTACAGGGTAAATGGAAAATGTCTTTAACTGGTCTTCTAAAACAATTTTCTGTGCTAAGTTGTCATACCTGGCATAAATACTTTGTTAGCCAACATATGACATGCCAAAATTGTATATCTGCTAAACACCTCCGTTTCCCAAACTTTTAAAGAACTTTAAAAGTTTACCTCCGTCTATAGCTGTATGTTTGCAGTGTTTGCAATGGATGCTTGTTCGAACTTCGTGCCCTTGGCAATTTCACTGTTTGTTGCGCATCCAGATCCACTGCTTTCACATATGCTTTGTCTCAGATCTGATGGGCAAATGCCAAAAACTATCAATCTCAAACATTCTGATCTAAATCCTTGGTCACATCTCTCTGCTTAATGTTGGTCTTAATGTAAGCGGTAATGCATCATGCCAATATCTTTCATCTCAAACTCAGCGGCCATATCTGCTTTGCACCATACAATGAGCGTCTCTGTACTTATAAGAAACAAGTCATTTACATACAACACCAAAATGAGCAGATCATTCCTAACAAACATATAATAAAAGTTAGGATCTACTTCACTTTGGGTGAAACCCATGCTTCGCAAATAACCATCTACCCCGGGATATCATACTATTAGTGCTTGCTTGGAGTCAATACAAGGATTTCTTAAGCTTGCAAACATGAGACTCCTTCCCATTTACCTCAAAGACCTGAGGTTGCTCTATGTACACTTCTTCCTCAATGATCCCATTAAGGAAAGCTGTCTTTGCATTCATCTGATGTGTCCTCCATCCCAGAAATGAAACTAAGGACATCACTTCTCTAATAGAAGTGTACCTAACTACTGGATCAAATGACTCCTCATAGTCCACTCCCTTTTTCTGGGAGAACCCTCTCGCCACGAACCTCACCTTGAACTTCTCAATGCTGCCATCTGTTGCATGCTTAATCTTGTAGAGCCTCCTGGAACTCACTACTGATTTCCCCTCTGGTCTTGGCACTATGTCCCAAACATCATTCTTCATGATGGAGGTGTACTCCACCAAGGCATCCCGCCATACCTACTGGTTTGCTACCTCCTGAAAGCTGAAAGGCTCGGAATCTATGATGCTGCTCATCAATGCCATGTAGTTTGGAAACTTCTTTGGAGGTTCCTAGGAGTCTCAACACACTCTTGATCATCCCTCAATGTTTGAGTGAACCATCGAGGTCACTTGACAGAACTAGAAGGAACTGATGTCTACTCCTCTTCACCTGAAGGCTGCTGTTTTTTGCTAGAAGTGACTTATTGTAAATATTCCCAACCCTAGGTGACTGTTGTCCTTATGATCTCAATTAAATAGATAAATAGTTGAATTTAATTTAATGCAGAAATTAATTTTAGATCATAGCATCAGTGACGCAATAGCTAAAAACGTAAATAGTCGAAACATAAAATAGTTTCATACATACATAGGTAATTTCTCCTGCAAAATCAACTTTTCATTCCTTATTCAAAGCTTACAAGAAAACCTCCACAAGTCACTAAAACAACCGATGCATGGTTATCAAAATCACCTCAGAAACAGGTCTGCACAAAAACCGAGAAGAAATAGCTTGCAAGGAAGACTGTATGGCCTATTGTATGGATGTTGTATGGATGGCTGCTTTGGCTCCTCTCGCGATCTTCAGTTTTACTCAACTGGTTGCTGTCCCCGTCCAACAAAATCTGTCTGAATTCTCCATCTTGACCTGTCTTTATACTTTTAGTTGAAACCCTAATCTACCAAAATCCTAATCTCTTGGTGAGATGTATGGTTGAGATTAATCCTAGTCTAAGTCATTAATGCATGAAATACACTTTATTAGACTCAAATTTCAATAGCTAAATATAGGACTTTTCACTTTTTCCTAAAGTGAATTACAAAATAGAGTTACTTTTCGAAATATCTCGAACTACTTTCAGCATGTTCACACTAAACTTGTGCGTAAGTTCTTGTCCGAGCTATATTTCTCAACATTTGTGAATCTGGCTCAATCTTGTGAGCTTTCTGCTACTCATCCTCTGTCACTAGAATAAGCTCATGGGACTACTTGGATGCAAATTCATCCTCAAACTTTACATCCTTGTTCACTACTGCCTTCCTCTGCTCTGGAATATAGACCATATAGGCCTTTGAAGTTTCACTGTGACCTACAAATAAACGCTTCTTGCTGGAGGGCTCCAACTTGGTCCTCTTCTCCACTAGTACATGTATATAAACCGAACATCCAAAGATGTGAAAATGAATCACCTTTGGCTTCACACTAATGAATGCTTCCTTTGGTGTCTTGTCCTCCAAGATCCTGTGAGAACACTTGTTCTGGATGTAGACGGTTGTATTGCATGCCTCTACCCAAATAAACATTGGCAAGTTCTGGTCATGAATCATGGCCTTAACAACCACTAATATGGATCCATTCTTTTGCTCTGCGATCCCATTCTACTGTGGGTTGTATGGAATAGTTAGCTCCCTCTTGATCCTTGCCTCCTTGTAGAAACTCTCTAACTCTTTGAAGGTATACTCACTCGCATTGTTTGATCTCAAGACTTTGATCTTCTTCCCTATCTGGTTTTCAACTAGAGCTTTGAACTCCTGAAACCTGCCAAAGACCTCATCCTTGGTCTTTAAGAAGTAGATCCAAGTCTTGCGAGAGAAGTCATCAATAAAGGAAACATAATACATGCTTCCTAAAATTAATGCTATTGACATTGGTCCTCAAAAATCTGAATGCACTAGGTCTAGAATCTCCTTAGACCTATGCTCTTTGCTTGGGAAGACAACCTTGGCATGTTTTCCAAGCATGCACCCTCTGCATACTCGTTGATCAATGCTGAACTCCAAAAGACCTGTGACTATCTCCCTCAGAATAGGCAATGCCTTGTGATGCAGGTGCCCCATCCTCTTGTGGCACAACTTGCACAAGTTGTCACTCTTATGAACTAGGGCTCAAACAGGTTCACCCTACAACCTATAAAGATTACCTTCTCTAACCCTTATTACCTGAGCTGTATTTGAGTTAGATTCCTTCTGCTTGATGAGGACTTGTTGGTTCTTGAACTCCACAACATAGCCCTTATACCCCATAACTGAAATTGGAAGAAAATTCTTTTTGAGACCTGGAACAAACAAAACATCATCATAGTCTAAAGCGTTACCTGACTAGAGCTACAAGGGAATGATATGAACTCCTGCTACTAGGTAATTGGCATCATCACTAAGCTCAACTTGAACCCCTGAGTCCTTTGTTAGACTAGAAAACAATTGTTGGGCCAATGTCATATGATGAGATGCCCCACTGTCCACATACCACGCATTCCTTGGAACCGTGTTGGTAGAAAGACATGATACCATTGAAAAATCTTTCTCAAAATTCGCAACAAACTTGTCCATCTAAGTTTTTGTAGAGGCTGCTACCTGCTTTTGCTGCAGCTTACTTTTGGCTTTCTTCTTATTTGGACACTGTGATGCATAATGCCCTTGCTTATGACAAATGAAACACTTGATTTTACTCAAGTCCTTCCCTGACTGTGAGGTTGACTCCTCATTCTTTGCCTTACCCTTACTGGGTCCTTTACCTCTGCCCTTATTTGTCTGTCCAAATAGGGCTTCGCAAGCACAAGTAAGGTTGGAATAAACATTTCTTTCTATTACGGGGTTTGTTGGTACAACAAACTATGCATCCTCTAATAAACCTAGCTACATCTTCCATTTTGGGCCATTACAGATACCTCTATAAGTTGACAATTGTCCTCCCAATACCAAAATGCCCTGCAACTTTGGAGATGTGAGCCTCTCTGATAAGCTGCAATCTCTCACCTTTAGGAACACAAAGCTTGTTTAGTTTGTAGAGCAACCCATCCTAGAGATTATAGTTAGCCTTACTGTCACCTTCTTCTACACAAACTTGGCCCTGTAGTTGCCGAAACACCTCTTTAAAGTCCTCATCTTTTGTGTATGCCTCTTTGTATGCATCATGGGTGAAAGGCTCCATGTGCATAAGAGTTCCCAAAGCTGTGATCTTAGATGTGGGTGGCCTTGAGAGCATGCTTGCCAACTTATTACTGCTACCCCTCTTATATTTGATGATAAGATGAAATTGTTGTAAAAACCCATCCACTTGTAGTTTCTAGTTTGTTGAAGCTTACTCCGGGCCTACAAATGTTAATGTTTATGCCATTATTATAGTTCTTTGCATTTCAATAGATAAGAGCATCATAAGAACAAGATCACTGAGAAATACACATTCACAAGAGACACAACATTTATCCTGGGAAACCCTCTAGGGGAAGAAAACCCAGCAAAAACTTCCTTATCATAAATAGCTTATACAATGTTCAAGAGATAACTCAAACCAATACAGATAGTCCTCCCCAGGAGATGCGCCACTCTTCTTCTCCTCTCTCTAACTGGTAATTGCAGCTTGCCTCATAAGATAATGAGCAAGTGAGTTGTGTGTGTAAAGTGAGGCGCTAGCCTCCTATATATACAAGACTGGCACGTGTGAAAGGGTTTCACTGGCAGGGCCGACCTCTCACTCTAGGTGGGTAAACCCACCTTTAATTAATTCTGGGTCTTCAATAATAACTGCTGGGGCCGACTTCTTATTCTGCCTATTACAATTGTCCGATGACCAATCTGCAAAAGGGGATTTGGTCCTAATACAATTACCGACATGATTAATCCACAATGGGGATTAATCCTAATAATAAAATAACAATAATAATAAGAATGCTCTTCACAGTTACATTATTTCAACAACAAATACTGCAGTGGCTGGTGATCAGTGCAGATGATGGTTTCTTAGATAGTGCTTCCATTTCTTAACAACTTGAATCAAAGCATAGAGTTCCTTGTCACATGTAGGGTAGTTTAGGACTCTGCCATGGAACATTTCAGAATGATAGCATACCGGTTCACCTCCTTGCATCAACATTGCTCCCATAGCAGATCAACTTGCATCCGTCTCCACTTTGAAAGGCTTCTGCAAATTGGGCAATGGAAGAACTGGTGCTTGACTAATCTTTTGTTTCAACTCTTCAAAAGCTTTCTGTGAATTCTCACCCCATCGGAAACTCTTTCCATTGGCTATTATGGCATGGAGTGGTGCAGCCACAACTGAAAAGGATGTATGATTGCTTTGAGCACTTTCTGTTCATTTGTTTACATCCAGCTGTTGTGTGTCTTCAGGTCGTTCAGCCAGTGAGAAATTAGAATATATTGTTATGCTTTGGTAGAGCTATTGGGTAGCCATAATCCAGCATTTGTTATCAAGTTGGTTATAACTTATAATTCATCGCAGTCATAAAATACTCCTGAAATTTCAAGGAAATTCTTATATTTTGTGCGCATTGTATAAATATGACTCTGAGTCAAAGCATCTAAGACGATATAGGCAAACAGTCACATGTCTAAAGTTTTGATTTCTTGTAAACTTTTTCATGAAAGTATTGAACCCTGCTTCAAATTTTTCCTTATTCTGGTTTCTTATTAGACTTTTTTTCTAAGTGTATGAGTTTATTTCAAAGTTTACATTTTTTAGTAGGCATGCTACCATGTTTTTTGGCTACTTTCTGTACATCTTTGGAATGCCATGTTTTGGGTTGTCGGGATCTAGGTTGTCTCTTTCTTAACATGCTTAGTGCCAACCATTTACTACAGAAGAAACCATGTGAGAATTGTATGAACAATAAAGGTAACTGTATTTATATATACATGTTATCTTGTTGCTCATATAAAAACTGTTTCTTACTGTTAAATCAAGGCACTCTAAATGTATTGATACGGTAACAGGTTGATTTCAACAACTAAATTCTGCAACCATGTAGGATAATTGTGTCTTGAATTATTAGAATTTGAAACAAAAGGACCAATGTTATAACTGATACAGGATCATTTGGATATTTAATATATTCTAATGATGGTGGCCCTCTTTGTGGGATGCAGATTACTAACAGGATCTATTCTTGCCCATGAGTTGATGCATGGATGGCTGCGCCTGAGTGGTAACATTTCTCTTGTACCTTCTGATTTTTCAATGTTATCTATGTAGTGGTCTGTCTGGCCTTGTAAACCTATTTTCTCCTTATACTTAAATCCCTGTTTGTGGATTTAAAATTTTGTAGTCTTGTCTTTCATTCTAGACAAAATAAATCTGTTCCCAAATTTTCAAGAATTGTCCTTTTCACAGGATTCTCAATAGCCTGACAAGTATTTAATAAAAGGCTTCCTAATTGTGGTCGCAATCAATCTTATGCCTAACCTTTATCTTTAATCTTGAACATCCATGTGTTATGTTTCTACCTGTTTATGTTGTTGCTACTTTCTTTGTTCTGTTGTCGTCGGTCGAGTGAATTTACAGTGGCAGAGTATCAACCCAACAATTCTAAATAGAATTCAGATAAATATATGTTGTAATTCTCACCCATTTACAAGCCTGGAGTGCTAGTCTAAGCTTTGTATAGAGGAAGGTGGAATATAACTGAATGAGTAAAAAGACAAAAACTCAACGGTTGATCCAGTGCAACACCATGGGTACAAAATTTGTACAGTAGGCTGACAGTTCAAGATAGGGGCAGGAAAGTCTCTTTTGATTGCAGATTAGCATATACAGTTGATAATTTCAAACTTCTTCTTCCATGATTGTCTATTGTATCACTGAATGGAATAACTACTTTCTTTGGATAGTAGGCTACTGTTTTCAGCTTGGTAATAAGAAAATAACAGGGCAATCTTATGAGAAGATTTCAATCCACAATAAGTTCAAGTGAAATTATGATGAGACTTAGTCTAGTGAACATGTGAACATATATTAAATTTGTACCTTTTTTGTACTTTAGTAGACTTTTTACTTCTTTATCTCTTTTGGGCGACTTAGTCTAAAGTTTAAATTGATCCGTCACCCACTTTATTGTATTTTATTGAAGACTTGGTCAACTTTGATCACACTCCCCACAATTTTGTACCCTAGATATAGTAATGCAAATGAGTGCAGACTATGTGTACAGTTCTGGCAATCTGCTCTCAAGATTTCATACTTGCCCTCTTGTGCTTTCTTTGTGTGAATATCTCCTTGCATTGTTGGTATTGTGCTCATATCAATTTATATCTCTAAATATGTTAACTTGATTGATTAGTCAAAAAATTGACTATGGAGTTTAGGCATGGTGTGGCACATTTTACTTCCTCATTTCTCTAACACGAAGGTCATCACTCGAGTTTGTCTCACCTTGAGGATGAGGATAAATGTCATAGCTTCCCGGTTCATGCTCACTCTCATTCAAGGAAGACAAACAATACAGTTGTATTTTCAACTTACACACTTCACATTCATGCAACAGTGTTTGCTCATACAGCTAATCCATTCTTAGCTCATTAAGGCAGATTCACTTACAGAACACATCAACAACTGTATTTAACAATCAAAGAACATTCTATGCAAGTAAAACACATCACGTGGAACACCGAGAGTCAGTGCAAACACCCACTTCAATATTTCATTGATAGCAAGTACGGAATGGAAAATTATATTTGGCTCTTAGACATTCTCTATCAAAAGCTTTTATATTTATGCACTGCAATTACATATCGACTGCAAATTACATCTGTTACATATATTTTTCAGCTTTCCTTTCGATCTCTTCCACTTCATTTTCCTGTTGATCTGCCTTGTCTTCTACTCTCTTCACAAACTCTGTGATGCATCCTTCAACTTGCAACACAACCTTGCAGGCTGTTTAGTCTTCTGCAGCCTGTCAGTCTGCAACCTAATCTTGTGGTACAACATGGGGGCCTCCAACTAGCTGATCCTTGTGTACTTTTATTTCTGCGGCCTTATCGCGTAAAACTTAACCTTGTGGGGTTTCCACTGGCCTACAACCTTACCTTGCAGTTTCCATAACTTATTTCCATCGACTGGCCTGACACCTAACCCTGTGGAACTTGCAGAGACCAGAAACCTAACCTTGCCATTCTCGAAGTGTAATCCCACAGCTTCCTCAAGTCTGCAACCTATCCTTGAGGGGCACAATATACCCACAAGATGCTCAACAAATGTAGAATTTTAATGCACACATTTCTCTTTGCTACACAATCTTGTTACATCCTGTGGTATCAGAGTGCATATTTTTTCACGTGGTCCTAATGTGCCCAATTTTGTCATGTGCGTTGGCAGTTTGGCTCTTAAGCAATAATTCCAATATATCCACAAAAGGGAGTTTGTGTATGCTATATAGATGACAGGGAAGAAGTATTATTACAAGTGTTTTGCTTTCTTGAAGCATATTGTGTATATGGTCCTCGTTGGGTGAGATACAGTTTTCAGAATACAGTTTGACCAGGTTTCACATGAATCTTTCACAATTCAGATTTTGTGTATCAATTAAGATGCCGCATGTTATTCTTCAGGAATATGAAAGAAAGAATCTGACATTCAGATATCTTTTAAAGGTCCATTCCGAGTATTTTCTTGTAGGCTCTTCCATAAACTTCTAGAGTTCTGGGGCTTCTGTTAATCATTATCAGTATTTACGTTGTGGTACGATAGATATTGATTGCATCCAATAGTAGTCATCTACGTTTATGTATGTATTCTATAACACTGTATCAAATAGCAAATATTGATTATTGCCATTCATCAAAGTCAGCATCCCACTACAACCTAACACTTAGTCAAAGAAGCAGATATTGTTACTAGCATTCTATTGTGCAAGTGACCAGCCAAAATTACAAAACGACACATCATCAATCATATAACCACCCTTTGTGACCTCCTTGGTCATGGTCTGCTATGTTAAGAGGTCAAAAGGTGAAACACATGCAATATCCATATGCTGATATGGACCACAAAAAGTTTGTATGCATGTTCTTGTTTTACGTTTAATCTCTAGTTTTGGGGAATCTTTAAATGCAAACCTGACCGGGGGTAGGCAGAATATTTCCTGTCACCTACATCTTCCCTTCGCCACATTATACAATTGTTGCTTCTTTGGTCTGTAGTAATGTTAGCTTTATATGTTCCTGAAATTCTATTTGTTTTCCTTTTGAAGCAAAACAAAAAGAACTGTAATCTATTTGACGTTTCTTAAGATTGATATTATTGCTGCTTTATTCAAAGAATTTTGCTTGCTATATAACATGTATCATTTACAGGCTTTCGTAATCTGAGCCCTGAGGTTGAGGAGGGAATCTGTCAAGTGCTTTCCCATATGTGGCTAGAGTCAGAGGTCATGGCAGGATCAAGCAGCAATGTAGCTTCAACATCAACGGGAGCTTCTTCCTCTTCATCAAAAAAGGCAAATAGGTCTCAATTTGAAAAGAAACTTGGGGAGTTCTTTATGCACCAGATTTCAGCGGACACGTCACCAGCATATGGAGAAGGTTTTAGAGTAGGTAATGCAGCTGTGGTTCAGTATGGTCTACGCCGAACATTGGATCATATTCGTTTGACAGGCAGCTTTCCTCTATGAGTTCTGAAGTATGTAAAGCTGGTGTAACTTATTAGGAGATGGTAGTCATCATCTCCATGTTTGCATTCAGTGGGCAAAAGTTTCCACCCTATTCGATGTATCTTATCAAATGATTTTGAACAATAATTGCAAGTATTCAAAGTGTACTTGTATCAGCAATTCAAGACAATTTTCTCATCAATGTCAAAATATCTTTACCATGGTTTAAGATGCAAAAGGCGCTTCAAAAGAATTCGAAGTGGTGCAAACATCAAAGCATCTTCTGCTAGCAGTGTATCAAAAGCTGTAATTCAGTTTTTTCAACAGGAATAAATTCTCAGACTGCCAAAGTTTCAGGTGTCATGGAGTCTGTTTTGATCCTATGGAGATATGGTTCACAATAATATATGCAGTAATCTCAGATCATTGGAAATATAAGTGCAATGTATAGCTGCGAGGCAAAATGGACATTTTTCTCTGTGGATTTATTAGTTCACCGTCTCAGTGGAATTATTAATATTTGAAGTAAATTAGTATCAAGATGTATAAGGACATGTAAGTGTTGAAAATACGTGTTCTGTGTTGATGCAATCCAGGTTGAGTACTTGAGTTGGGCAAGGCATGAAGTTTGAACTTGTTTATGACCTCAACCTTATAAGTCCCTGTGCCATAAATTTCACTCAGTGAAAATATACTCTAAATAATAAAACATTATTTTTGTTTGCGAGGGATAAAGCTTGGTGTATTGTCTGATAAGACATAATATAGCTTACTTTGAATCATAGTTACAAGGTATGTTAAATTCCTCCCTCTTAGCATGCTGGGAATACCAAAAAAAGGTACAGTTCAGTGAAAGCATTGATTGCAGGTTTTGAAAAGCCAAAGAAATATTTTTCTTTGGGTCTTTGAACTCAGGTTTTGTAAGTTAGACCTAGTACTGAAACCTGCATTATGAACTGATAACCTGATTTAGTTACACATGTTTAACTTTGAAATTTAATAATTTTTTAATATTGGAATTTTGATATTTTTGAAGAACGCTCGAGTTTAGTTTCTCTTAATTTCTAAACTTGGTCCAGTTCTTGTATTCTTTTTCCAGTTTCCATCCCTGCTGTACATCTTGTACCTTGCGACTATGCTTAGACTGTAAAAGATCATTTTTGGCTAGAATAGCAAATATGCAATGGGATTTACAATGTGGAGACCCCAAGCTTTGATGATTAGAAGTAATTTCAGCCTATAGTCATTTCATTTATTTCAGAATGTTCAAAACAGGAAGACCTCTTTTTTGAAGGTGATGGACAGTACAGTTAGAAATGCATGTTCTCAATAGCATCGTTGCATAGGGTAGAAACTCTGAATTTAACGTCACTCAGAAAATGGATAAATAACTTCAACGATAATGTGAATAATTGTATATCTATTTTGTGAGGAAAAAACATTGTAATCTGAGACTGTTATTCGGTGGAGAGTTTTTTAGACATTGATACTGGGCACTTGGTATATTTTCCAGTTTTTTTCTAAGAAGACTAATCAATTTAAAGTGAATATTCATCCAATTTTCTATCAGAGCAAGTTGTTTTCAGTGAAAGTTTTTCCAAATTTTCTAGAAATTTCATTTTTTTAGTACGTTTCCCTGAATATTTATAGTTGATATTTTGAGAATTACAGATGTTTGCAAAGGTTTTTACACTAACAACATAAATATGGGTCTTTATTTTTTCCCTGCTATTTGAATTTAATTTAATGAGATTAAAGTTTGTTATACAACTTCCCTAAATTCCATGAAATGGAAGATGAAATTAGTTGTCTTGTATAAATGGATTACTTGAACCCAGCTAGGGGTTGTTCTTGGAAGGCAAATTTTTGTGGGGAATTTGACCTCTAGGGTCTAGAACATACCACTGATGATTGGGTGGGTAGCGATTCTAAACACTTGACCTATACAAAGTTAAAAAAGAAAGCAGCTATATTTCTTTCATTATGTAAGTTGTTCCAATCCTTCATGTGAAAAGGAAATAACAAGTTTGCTAATTGTTTATAATCAATTTTATTACAAGGCAAGGAATGCTTATGTATAGCAGCGAATTTGTACTCACTAAAGTTGGGTTGTAGAGAGAAAATGCATTACCTATAATAATGAAATTTGTAATGTTGGTCATATTTCCATTTGAATGATTTTTTTGACACGGTCACTTCTCCACCTTGGATGCAGAATAACAAAATGTCCATTGGAAGGATCGTTTAAAAGAGACTTATTTATCTTAGAATGCAAAATACCAAAAAATAGTCTATAGCTAAATATAAAAGCATTTAGTTGGTCAAACTTTGTGTTGTACTGTGCCAGTGTGTAGTCTAGCAGTAGATTGGTGGAAGTCTATCACATCTAACCCATTTTTGATTCTCGGGACATTTAATAATAGTAAGTGCCATCATAAGGTATTAGCGTATTGTTTAAATGAAAGGCATCTTGTACCCATTTTCTATAAAAATCATAAATAAAGCAAACACTTAAAACATGGTGGGTAAAGTCAATTATTATTTTTAAGGGAACAATTTAAATCACACTCCTATGAAGGGAAATTTGGCTTTTGAAGGATTGTGAAGATTGCAATATTGACGGCTGCATACAATGAAATCGTTAAGGGTTTTATACGATGATAATGGGAATGATGTTTACCGTACTCTAAGACCAACAAGTTCTATTTGACAAATAAATAGAAACACTCTAAGACCAACAAGTTCTATTTGACAAATAAATAGAAACAACATAACTATTCTTCAAAATTTTATTTCTATAATTAAACATGTTGGTAATGAAAGTGATAAGGTTTTTGTAATTAAGTCATTGTTACTCTACTGCTTCAAGGAGCATGTAAGTCGGGATTTGAACCTAGGTCATTGTTACAACCGCTGCTTCAAGTTGCCACTAGGCGACAACACACATAAAATGTTTAAAGTTACATTTTAAATTATAATTGCAGTTTCAATATCAATCCTTATTTCTGTAAGTGGTGTTAATATGGTAATTATTGATTCTTTTCAAATTGCACATTTTCAAATTCATAGTAAATAGTGATTTGTCTTTATCATTCCAAAATTAATTTAAAGGTTTCATGAAGTTGTTAAACATAATATTTATTTTTATAAATAATGGCTATGAAATAGGTGTAATGC
The DNA here is from genome assembly GCA_009831015.1 of Picea engelmannii. NCBI lineage: Eukaryota > Viridiplantae > Streptophyta > Pinopsida > Pinales > Pinaceae > Picea > Picea engelmannii. The sequence continues at coordinate 500,811 of ML779888.1, read as the reverse complement.
CTCTACTTATTCGCTGTATACAATAACAACTTTGTAACAACTGTTCATTAATGAACAAAAAACCAATTACAACCAGAATTAAACTATCTCAAGAATATATAATTAGTTTGTAATAAATCATTAACTGAATTTTTATTTTAAATTTTAAATGTCGTAGTGTATTAGTTCCCATAACTCATGATTAATTTTAAACGTCACCTTTTTCACCAAATAAAGTAAATACAAGCTTAGTAAACAACACGCCTTGCTTAAAAAGGTAGTTCTTTTTTGTTATGGCATATGTATATTTGAGAGGAGGATTTCACTTCTCAAATCTACAGGGTACCCTGAAAATATAATATTTTGCAACATATGTTTATATCAAATCCTATAAAGGAAATATTTAACTCTTATTAGCTAGTAACTTCAAAGTTTATTTTCTATTGCAATTTAATACTTTATTGTTGTGTATTCATAGGACTTTGATATTAAGTTGTAAAATTTCTGTTGGACATGAGCATGTGGTCTAATGATCCCTTGGACATAAACGTGTGGTCTATTAACTAAGTTCCAATGCTAAACGCTTTAGATTGGTTGGAAGGTAGTGGATTTTTTATACAAACATTATGGACATGAACATGTGGTTTGACAAAAAGGAGACCACAACCCAATGGGCATAAGCATGTGGTTTAACAAAAAGTTTCATCTCTATACACTTGACATTGGTTGGAGTGTCAAAACCACATGGGCATGGCCATGTGGTTTAATGAAAAAAAAACCACAATCAAGTGGGCACAGTACACAGTCTAATGAAAAAGTTTCATTGCTCTACACTATAGATTGGTTTGAGGGAATTTGATCTCTTGTACACCATTTCCATACACTCCAAAAAAATTATAGGGAATTAGAGCTCTTTTACTTGCCATACGTTGTCATGAAAAATTGATGCCAAAGAAAAAATCCTCTTGTATTTTTATGACAACTTATTAAATTTGCATGATATTGGTTAATAAATAGAATACAGATTAAATCTAAAAATAATTAAAATTTGAGACTTCAATCTAGAAACTTCTTACATGATATGATTAATAACTAGAATACATGCTAAACATCTAAAGAAATAATTATAACTTAAAACTTGCATATAACGAATTCTCTATATTACCAATAGACCATAATTTTATCTCTTTATTGTTCTTATATCTGTTGGAATATTGGGGGGGGAGGGGGTGAATCAATATGAGCAGTTTTTCCACTTTTAACCACAATATACAAACTTCAACTTTATCAACAATATATCATCAAATTATCATGAGCATATAAACATAAGAAACATCACATCAAATACATAGTACACTAAAATTTACGTGGAAACCCAAATGGGAGAAAACCAAAGAATGCTTTCTTATATATCAAAGAATACATTCATTGGAAGCACCAAATTTCCAATTCTCCGGCACCAACTAGAAGGAGGCAATAACCCCCTATTTACAGGCTCCAACCTGAAGGAAGCTACAACTCCCTAAATTCTCTGGCTCCAACTAGAAGGAGGCTACCACCCATTGATTCTCAGGCTCCAACTTGAAGGAAGCTCCAACATCCTCTATTTTCCAGCACCAACCAGAAGGAGGCTACATCCCCCTTTCCTTGCCTCGTTCTGCCGCTATGAAATATAAGTGTAGACTAACTATCACTACCACAATCACTGCCACTGCCGCTATCACAACCACTGCCACTGTCACATCAACCTATGATATGTCAACCTGTCACTGTATACAACCTGTCCAACCTGTCATTGTCACTGATACTCAACCATATCCTCTCACATGGATCATATACCAAGGACACCTCTCAACTAGATGTCGAACATCAACAACACATGCCTCTATCAAGCATGTAATAAGATCACCAACATACCATCACAATATATGTGTCTCAACCATGTACCTAAGAATGTACTAAACCATCAACTTGTACCATACCAAACATCAATCGTGTACCACAACCTGTACCAAATAATGCATCAATCATGTACCAAAACCTGTACCATACCATGTACCAAACCTGTACCAAATCATGCATCAACCAAAACCAGTGCCATACCATGTGCCAACACCATATCATGCATCAACTATGTATCTCACCACGCATAAATGTCACCACGGAATGCCTCATACATAAACCAAGAATGTATATCAAACAATGTGCCCAATATCCAAGATGCTCCTCAAACCATGTGCCTCAACCACATACCATATCACTCATGATATGTCTCAATTATGCCATACACCATGTACCATAAGATATCATCGATGAAGTGCCTCAACAAAGTACCAAACAACCAAGATCATATACCAAGTATATGGCACAACCATGCACCTAATATGTGTCTCAAGCACATTGTGCCAATGCCTCAACAATATACCAAAGACTTGCCTCAAGCATGCACCGTAACATCATCAACATGTAACCCTCAAAACATGCATATAAACATACCTGTAACTCTGCAATAGACCCGGTGTATGTGATCACAAACCTGTAGACCTTCCTCAACTTCAACAACAAGAGAATAACATCTTCATCAAACTTTACCTCAGTCTCACGGGACTAGTTTTTGGATTAGTCACAAACCATAACTTTCAACAAGCATAATTCCATACTTGTAATGAATAAAGGTTTCAAACTTGTACCCAATTATTCAATATCTTCTCTGCAATTTCTCCAAGTTTCAATGCTTGGAACATCCTAGAAAAGGAGTTATAGCAAAAATGGTAGACCTTGCTGAATTCTGGTTTATTCTAGAGAGCGAAATTGTAGAGCATTCCACGCATAGAATATTTGATATCTAGCTTTGAAAACCATACAAAACATACTACGGGCTGTACTGTATCCAATTCATTTGGTCTCATTGAATTTGGATCATCTATGAAGAAGTTATGATTGTTTTACCCTGAGCACCTGTTTGAGACTAGTTCTAGGACTAGCCCAAAACCCTATTTTCCACAGTGTATCTCAAAAAATACAACGACCTAGAAGTTGAATTTTTACCACAGATACATTGACATTTCTTCTCAACCTCCTTCAATTTTCGCTATCTGAATCAATCTAGAAAAAACGTTATAGCGAAAACGGTAAGATGACCTTTAAATAACATACCTTAGAACACATCATCACAAGACTTCATCCTCCCTTGAAATTTCACCCTTCTTTACTTCATCCTCTGTTTGAAATTCACCTCAGATCTCCTTGGTTACCTCAGATAAGAATCACTTACTCACATAGAAGATATTCAATATAATGTGTGTGAATGTACTTATGAGTGACTTCTTGAGGTGTATATATACTTTTTCTAAGTAACCTCTTTCATTAACTTTAGGGCTTCTTGAACTTTCTTGTCACAACCATTTTACCCTTTCATTAATGATTTGCAACCAATTAGGGGCTTCTTAACCCATATTGTAACCAACTAGGGGCTTCTTAACCCATCTTTGGGGATTCCAACTTCATGACCTCATAACTCTTCAACCGTGAGGAACCACATGGCATACCACCTATCACCGAAAACCACACGACGAGGACTATCCATCCATGAGTGATTTACCTGAATTTACACCATCTTTCACGACCCTTTTCCTTTATCAAATTCGGGTTCCATAACCACACCTCCAGAGCTTCATGTAGACTACATCAAATGCACCCATCAAATCTGTTGACATCAACCACTCATCAATGACAACTAACTCACCATCAATCTCAACCACATCTCTAGGGCTTCTAGACTTCTCCAAGGGTTGACATTAATGACAACCAACTGTCCAACAATTTCCCCCTTTGGAATTGATGGCAACACTAATGGCATGTATTGATGACAACACTCATGCTCATATGCATACTCATGCTCAATCTCCCCTTGTGACCATCGCTCCCCCTGCATCCATGACATTTCTATTATCTCTCCCCCTTTGACATCAATGGCAAAGGGTGTCTCTCCTTGGGGATGCTTCCCCTGTCTTCATTGTTATCGGACAAATCGGTCCGTGTGGACACATACTGATCTCCTTAGACTCATAAACCAAGACTAGAACATACTAGATAGAACATGGAAATTTCTCTAGGTTGATATAATCAAATTACCAATTAGCTAAGGATTCATACCTTGTAACCGACAATTGTCTTTGCCAGTTATATTTTCCAGTTGCTTTGTCGTGAGACTTATGTATGATAACTTGCAAGAGACACAAGCCAACAAAGGTGAAAGAAACATATATAATTTGATGCAATCTATGCAACTGATCAAGGAGAGATGCAACAAAGATAATCAAATAAAGACAACCTTTGTGGCAAAGAAACTATATTACTGTATTAATGAAAATAAAAATAGATTACAACCAAAGCTTCCTTGATGTTGTGAAGCTCCTTCCAACAAACTCACTGCTCCAATACCCAAAATGCATCCGTGAAATCTATCACCATCAACTGACTCTTTTAGCTAAGATTGAATTCCTCAAAGCCAAAGAATTACTAACAATCCTCCAATAACAAACCGGAAGAAAAACCATCAATCATTATTCTCAATCCATTATTCACTATTTTCTATTAGCCTTTCCTTATGAGGGAAGCCTCATTTTATAGATTGAAGAGGACAAGGGTGAGGAGGTTAGGATGAGAGGTTATGATCCCCCAAGATTATGAGTACGGGTGAGATCCAAACCGATCGGAGAACACCTCATCTCGAATCTTATCTTCTAGAATCTTCTCGAATTTCATCGTTTCTCCCCCTTTAGGCAGTGTCACACCCTGCAGTGGAACAACCTGAGACACTGTTGCACCTTGCAGTGGTACAACATGCGACACTTGAGGGTGTCGCACCCTACAATGATGGAAGATGGGACACTCTCTTAAATTAAGGATTGAAAGGCCATAATAACATGTGTAACCCTTTTTGCATTCTTGCCTTCTCTCAAAGTAAGGTTCTTCTTCAACAATCATAGCTTGTATGCTATGGATGATAGAGGATAAGTGAATTTTTTTAGCTGTGACAAAATATTGTGTAACAGAATGCTCCCCAAAGTATGAAGCTAGAAGGGGTGATAGCTGAAATACTTTGTTGTGTGGGTATTGAAGCAAAGAACTCATCAGTTGGAGACCTTTCAACACCAAACAAGGAATTACAACATCATCTCTGAGGTATGCATTCCCATACTCATAATTTAAATGAATCCAAGTATTACATGCAAATATCCCTGTATGATATGTCATGGCCACCAAATTACATTGTGGATCCATGCCAAAATGTTTCAAATCTAAACATAGCCACTGAAAACACACTGTGGATATATGTTATTGAGAATCAAATTTTGAACATAGCCACGAGACATACACTGTGGATCTATGTTATTGAGACTCAAATTTAGAACATAGCCACGAGACATACACTGTGGATCTATGCAACAATACATGCTCAAAATACTCCATCACAACCTAGATTTGTTTGACAAGACCCAAGGTCTTCATTTCCATTGTCCCATAGTATGAATCTAACCACATGAATAAAGATGTTGAAGTCGAACATGGTAGAAACCATCTGATTACTGGTCAATGATGATTACCGTTAACGGATGTGAAATAAAACACCAATGATGACAATGGCCCTTAAGGTAGACAAGTACATTCTACCGAGTGCGAATAAATGAGCTGAATTCAAACACTCATATAATCATTTGATCGAAGGTGATTGATGAAAACCTATCGTTGAAGGCGAGGAAACTTGCCATTGAGGCATGCAAGTTCCAAGGTACTATAGAGTTTCTAAACCGTCTTCCTAGATAATGTGTTGAAGTTGTTAGGAAGTGGTCCATCACAGGAGGGCCTTGATGTATCCTTCATCAAGGACACAAAACAAGTGCAAATATTTGAAGTAGATAGAGCACATATTGTTGTATGACTAACTCAGGGATGACCGACACTGTAAAAGGTTTCTTTTCAACTAAACTTCTCTTGAACATATGGATGAAACGACAACTATATTGGAAGCATTGATTCAAAAGGGGATCACAAACCAAAGTGTAGACTCATGGAGGAACATGATCAATAAGAAACAAATGGATTCCCAACCTTGGCACAAGGAGTGAAAGGGTGTCACGTTCAAGAGTGACTAGCTTCCATAGATTAATACAAATTTCATATAAGTTCCCTTTCCCAATCCCCCCCCACCATGTTTGACGAGTATTTTTTTATTTTTGCACAAGCTTGAGGAGGATAACATATGCTTGTACTATAAGCTCATCCTTCGGATGAGTCCTTCAAAGTATTTTTAATGAACCCTAGGAAAGAGTGGTTCGGTCCCATATGGGTCTTTCAATGTAAATTTTATGAGTCCAGAGAAAGTAAACTCGATGATTTTTTATATTTAGAGATTTTGAAAATCACTTAATGAAAACTCCAGGGTTAACCTTTTAGTCTCCAAAGCCCCCAAAAAGTATAAAATAATACCTAGGAGAACTCTTCTAGTCAATATTTGACTAGAGTATTCCTTTTTTGCAATTAATTGTACTCAAGCCGAAAAAGCGGTAAACTAAAATTGAATAGATGCTCTTTCAAATTATTTAATGAGCGTGAAAGAAAGCAAGTTCACTCAGTGATCTTTTCGTATTTATAAGGTTTCGAAAAGAGCTTAAAGAAAATCCCTATAGTGTTTTTGGTATTTTTTAAAGTTTTTCTTTTTCCTAGGAAAAAACAATAAAAAATATGTTAGACTATAACTGTATGTTTCCAATATGACACGTCACCTGCACATTCTAGAACAAACCATCAATCATGTTTTATAATTAAAGCAATCAATTAAGGACCATATGAAAGTGGGTAAAAATGAAAAAGAATATTCTTCACTAGGTTAAAATAGACAAATGTAATTTGTTTTTCACCATTGTGTTTTTACCTCTTCCATAGTAAAAAAACCTTCTTTTGGTTGAAACTTCAAGCAAGGATTGCGAGCAGATCGATGGACGATTTAGAATCTTGTTTTCTCCAGGTAATAGTTCTTCTCTCCCTCTTTTATTTTATAGTCATTTCCTGTCATTTCAATCCATTTTTGGGTGATTTTGAGATTGTGGGCAAGCCCTAAAATGTGCCTCTTGGGTGTCACTGGCTACCCATATCGGGAACTGCAACACTCTAGAGTGTCGTTGTCTTTCCTAATTAGGAACTGTGACACTATCACTCTGTGCATAATACACAGAGTGCGACACCTGGAAACCCAAATTTCTCTTGGAGTTTGAGAAGTGATGCTTGCAAATTTCGGTTCTTGGTTGACAAATAAATTCTTCCTTGGTTGTTTGCAGACTTTTGACCGGTTAAAATGTTGGAATGGAGGGAAAGAGAGAACAAATTAGAAGATCAAATTGCCACTAATGACCTAAATACTATGTTGTCTCTCCAGAGGTGTGGATTGGAGAAAATTTTCAAGATCCATGGCATGAGGGCCCATGTTAAGTTTTAGAGTTCTTGGTGAAGATGTGGGAACCCGACAAACAAGTGTTCAAGGTCGGTGTCCATGATTTGGCTTTGGAAACCGAAGACATATACTTTTTAACCGCGCTCTCAAGGCGTGGAGAGCGAATATCATTATCTATTTTCAGGGGAGGCGACGACAAGACCGAAAATTATATTGCACAAAATTGCATTGTCGGGACCAGGAAAAATAGTGGTAAGATTCCCATTAAAAATATGAGGGACCTCTCCTTAAGAACCATTTTATTCACCATTACTCGAGTTGTCGAAAGTCCAGCTCCTCATTTGGCCACCAACTCTCAGATACAATATGTAGTAGATTGTATGGTCCCTGTTGGAACACACACAGTTTTGAACTTTTGAGTTTTGTAGTTTTCGCCTTCTTAGGAATAAAATTCTACAAAAAGTGGCCTTTTAATTTTAAATCAAATTCATTGGTTGTCATTTAATAATAAAGCACGTACATTATCCGCCGTTGATGAGTTCCCTTAATTTGATCAAGCAATCCTAATAACCTTTGTAGTTCTGGAACCACCCAAGTTTTAAAGAATAAGTCCATAACGGTCGCTTCGGAGCCCCACGCTTCGGTTATTCCCATAAGTCTAAACGAAAAAAACCCCGAAGCCCTAAAACCCGAAAATAACAGTCCACGATAAACCCTAAAGAACTCACGAACACGAGTCATAGGACAAGTGTCTTTTATATCTTTTATAAGCTGACACGTGGCACTTTTTTTTGAAGTTTCCATTGGATGAGTCACACGCTCTCGGGTGACACGTGGCACCTATCTCTTCTTGACACGTCATCTAGAATGACGTCATTTTTGCCACGTCACTCTGGGAGATGACCCTTCGGGAGTTTGACAAAGAGTGAGTTCACAAATCACCAAAGTTTCAAATGCCGAAGCATTGGACATTGCAAAGAGTAAAAAGTAATTAATGAAACATCTAATAACGAAAGTTAAACCCCATTAATTAAGACTTAAGGAAGATTTCTCGTAATTATTTACTTCGCAGTTTTAGATTTCGGGGAACCTCTCTTGTCCTATTTTCAAAACCCCCGAAGTCCGAACTTCTGAAACACTCGAAGTTAATTCAACGTTTTAAAACACAGTTAATTAAGTTGTAAAAGCAATTATTCAAAGATTAACTACTCCACAGATTCAGGATTCGAGAGATTTCCACCCTATCACATCCAAAGCTCCCGAACGCGAACCGTCGAAGTATCAATGGAATTTATTGATCGATTAAAGGTAATGATTTCAAACGGATATTGCGGATTTCCAGGTAGTCAATTCCATTGAGGGTAATAAATTCCTCATCATTGAGTCTATACGAAAATCAATAAACTCTTGTTTGAATAAAAACACTTCAATTTCAAAATCATTTTCACCTTTCGCAATTGGCAGTTTTATTTATTGGAAAACTCATGGACTTTCCCTGTAACATGTAACCTCACTCTATTTCCTTAGGGATTATGGCACCGCGGAAAATGGTAAAAAATCTTGATGCAGTAGGTGAAGATTCGAACCCGAATGTAGACATTCTGACAGACACTACTCTGCGAGCCACGAACACTGTTAAAACTTGGACACAAGTTTATGAGATCCTGCAACGTGAAATCATCAACTGTCTAGAAGACTCTGCCGAAGAAGAAGATGACTCTTATGCAACTAAGCTCAGACACATAGCACAGTCAGAGCTGCACAAGATAGCTGCATGATTGAGAATCATGCCTTACAACGATATGATAAGTTGGGCCTTAGAACATGTTGACGTCCAGACCAACATGTTTCCATCGGCTCTTTCCAACCGGAACATCTGCAAGTAATGTATAAAATCTTTCCTACTCCTAAATATACTTACAATGCCACATTCATTCTAGAATTCGAGAGAAAAGAATGCGTCCAGTACACCGGGAACGATCATGATATAATCAGGACCCAGTGGGGACATCCAGAGAAATTCAGAACCGACGCTCATGGTACGTATGCCACAAAATCTTTAGATGCTCATATGGTGTATGTAGCCATGATGCTATGTCGTCTGTTTGGGAAGAAGAGCCCTACACATTTCTCGATGGAATGGGTATCCATCATGAATGAGGTAGCCGAGGGTTACACTTTCAATTGGGCCAAAATGCTGTCAGATAATTTGGCCAAGGAAATCGATGATTATAAAATAGAGAAATCAAAAGGGAAGCCTGCCCATTTTTACATGTCTGCATATGTTATGGATGCCATCTCCTTCATGACCCCTTTTCCATTGATTAACTGGAGTTGGATCCCGACCAACTCTGAGCCTATTCATTTCTATCACTCCAAGTTATGGGAAGATAAATCTAAGGATTTCTTCTATGAAATCTGCCACAATGTCGTAGTACCTATTCACATAGCCATTTATGGTCACCCACCTCCTCGTATTTCAGAAAGGATTATGGGAAACTAGGGCAGCTCGCAGATTGGTTCATTGAGGATAATTTCTCCTACATCATAGTTTTCGGTTTCTCGGTTCCCCCACATGCTCTCCCACAATTTTTACCCGACATGCTGGTGTGCAGAGAAGTGGCATACCAGACAGTGGTGGGAGGTATCAACAAGGAGCTGAAGGAAACTCAGAGAAAGGTATGCTCGACTTTCCCCATTCAAGTTGGCATGTTTACATTATTGGATTTTGGCCACTCTAAATTTGAGGCCACAGCTCCAGAGGATGTTAAATTGGTTGACATCGAGTTCAAGAAACATGATCCACATAAGATAGTGGAAAATCATATGGCTCATTTCAACATGAAGTGGTGCATGCATGAGAATTCCACATATGATGAAATATTCAGAGGAGTTAGGTCTTATGAGTAAGTCCAAAAAAAATTCCTAACCCTACCCCAAGACCAACAAGCTGGTTTCCTCAGCTTTCAGAAACACTGACGGAATAGTTTACCAAAGATACTGCAGGGAGAGTCAATAGCCACGCCTCCACAAGAAGCTAAGTCTACATGATTTGATCCAGGCTCATCCACTAAACCCAAAGCCGAAAAGGTCCCAAAAATCCCAGAGGTATTATTTCAGAAGATAAGAACGTCACTATCAGGACTAAATGATCCACAGGCGATGACACGGTTTGAGGCCTTCATGAATCCGGGACAAATTGTCTCTCATTCAACACAAACAACCCCTGCTGGCACCCCCAATACAACAGGACAACAAAATTCCACCGAAATTGCCTCTCCCATCACATCATTAACCCCTCTACAGACCACCTTCGGAAATCCTAATTCCAAAATCACTTTTGTGGGTAATCTTACTCCCATATTGCCCGAAGAGATGCCTCCTTCAATTTTTTTTTTTTTAGTAAGAAACAAAAAGCCATCGTGAAAAGAGAATCTCACCAAAAGGATGGAGTGATAACTAAAAGGCAAAGACTGGTTATGATGGGAATGACCAGGACAATCCAACATTTGCAAAGGAAGTTGCAGGTTCGTTAGGTGCTTTTGCCACTGCCAATGAATGGTCCGTGGAAAATTTGACCGAACAACTGTGACAAAAGTGCCTATTAGTAGAGCACTTGCAAAATCAGATATATGCCACAGAGCAGACTATCAGAAACATAATGAACCAGGATTTTGAGCGAATCAGGGCTAGTGAATGACAACAAATTAATCAGCTTCAAGATAACCTCGATCTTCTCCACCAGAGTTCACAGACTAATCAAGGTCTGGTCACTCAACGTGACGAGTTGATAGAACAGATACAAGCCAGATTGGCCCTAATTGAGGGTACCATGATAGACATCTCAGCCTTCAAAACTCAAGCATTGGAAATCAACGACAAGCTGGACGCTGCCCAACAAGAACTTTATCTGAAAGTAGATGCCATCCATAAATGTTATCAGGCAATAGAAATTTCCCTAAAGGATATCTATGTCAAGGAAAAAGAGGCTCGCTCAGCCCGGTCTAAATTTCAAGAAGTCCTCATATTGATGCATAAAGCTAATGTCCCTAATTTTCCTTTTCTCTCTTATTTTGAACAATTAAGAGGTGATATGGCCCTAAAGGTCTGGGAAGCAAATCTGGAAGAAGGCAAGAAATTTTCCAGAGAGGTTAAAGAAGCTTGTCTAGAAGCATTGTCATTATTAAACAAAAAACTGATTGAGTTTGAGGAGAGTAATATCTCAGAGAACCTAGGGAAAATTGAGATAGAAATGAACCATCATAATTCTAGAAAGAACAAAGAAGAAACTCTGGCAGCCATTCAAGAAATGAGCTAGATTGATCTTCCTAAAATCAATAAATGGCTAGTTAATACAAGTTCACAGTTTCAGGCCGCAGTCCAAGAAGTGAACAAGATCCAAGAAAAGCTGCCCCAAACACAAAAGAAATTATTTGCCTTCGAAGTAAATGAAAGGATTGAGCCCTCAAGGTTCATGGTGGCATTGATGGATAGATGCACCCAATGCATTGAAAATGGAAAAGAAAACACAACTGGGAGAAAGTGAGAAAACGCGCACAATGTCCATTTCTTCCACCCTCTCTACCTCTCACCTTCCAACAATCACTTACCTTGTCCACCCGCATTCTAACCTCCACTCATCCCACCTCATTATCGGACACTTTTTATCTCGTCATTCTTTCCATAGACAATTACTCTCCCTATGACCATTATCCATCCCTTGACGAGCCAATGCTGTGCTATTCGTCTGATTTTCCTCCCCCCTCATGACCTCGACTATGATTCATTACCCTGCTGAACATATTCGAAGAGAAAGATGGCAACGAAATTAAACGACCAAGACAGTATGCCAAATGATTAGGGTGGCCTTAATGACATGTGTACCCAGCCCAAAGGATTAAGGAAAAGGAGTGCTTCTACCAGCAGACGAAGAGACAGAGGAGAGCACCAATGAAACTCATCAAAATTTACACGATGTTGTTTTATTCAGATGTATGCTATTTTTAGTTAAATATTGTAAGAAGTCCAACGATTTTCAGTTGTGACCGATTTTGTATAAATACATAGATTTAAGATTTATTCAACGATGGTTCTTGCTGAATGTAATAGAGAAACTCTCTTTTAGAGTATTAATACAACTGGAGACAAAGATTCTAATTTTCGTTCAAATGTGAGTTATGTGTTTCCTCTGCGTTTCCATTTCCCCAAATTTCTTTATGTAATTCCTTGAAGAGCGATTGGTTACAATTTAGTATTACAACTACTGTGATAATATTATACTAGCAATTCATTTAGTAAACAATTTTTCCTCTCTTGTTACTGCGAGTAAAACAAGATCTGCGATTTGTGTGAATCACTGCATTCTATATCATGTTCAAAGGTACACTCTTTACCTTTCTTCTACCGCAAACAAGGGGAGACTCATCTGTAATTGATGCCTAACTTTATTTTACAATTTTGTAACTCTTCTATACACCATTTGATATTATAATTGCGACTCAGATAATGAAATACAACCTCTGTATTGTCCTATTATTAATTTCATTTAAATATCATTTCTGATAAAACCGAAGGTAGGAAAAACACTCATTAAAACATTTTCTTTAAACACTACTGATGCCCGACATTATTCTTTGAGCCTTAGGATTAATCTCAGGAACATCTTTTTGGCACCGTTGCCGGGGACGAAGAAACAAAATCATTTTTCATGGGAGAACGACAAGGTTAATTTTGGTCTTTTATGGTGAACAAAGATTGAATACGTAAGTAAGGCTTATTTTATTTTTCACCTGGCGACTCCACCGTAGACAAAATTGGCATTCGGTCAAAGGAATACCAGGAAAAACCCATACGAAAAGCACACTACACCAGTGTCAGATCCCGAAAAATTGTTGAAACCAAAGGGATATCTCAGACAGACTGCTGCATCAACAGGTATGGTCTATCAACCCAGAGTTACACAAGCTAATGTTAAGGTTCCCATTGAAGAAATAACCCCTAAATAAAGTTTTAAACAAATTCATTCTGCAGAGGCATCAACTAGTAAACCTGAGGTTAAACTCGAAACCCCAGAGGTAATTATTCTCGAGATAAAAGTTGAGATTGACTTGACAAATAATTTTACCAGTGATAACAAATGATCCTTTTCGATCCCCTCTGTCATTGACACTCTTTTGGTTCTCTCCTTTCCTGAAGTAAAGGTTTCTGTTTCCCGAAACCCTGAAGAGTATTTCCTCTACCCAGATTCACCCCCTATCGCCTCTCCTATATATACATCTAGTAAACCCAAGGAAACCAACTCAAGTTTCCCTTTTCCTCCTCATCTAGATATTCCATCTCCTCATGATATTTTTATTGAAATTCATTCGCCACACCCCGAATTGGTCGAAAGGTCAACAGTTCAGTCTTTCAAAGTTTTTGAAAATCTCCTTTTTTTTATCCCCTGAAGCCTATCTCCTAGACTTTCAATGGCTGGTGCTGGAGTTGCTGGTGCTGGTGGTGCCGGAGGTGCAGGAGCGGGTGGAAAAGTTCAACCCCTTAGAATATTTGCCAAGGTAGCCACTAGATATGCTCCTTTGGTCCTTCCTATTGTCCTGCATGATTTTCCCGAAAATTACATGAAGAACCCCCCCAAATTCATGGGAGAAGGAGATCTAACCGCAACAGAACATATAGCCTTTTTCGATCAGTTTGCTGATATCCTATGCATCGAGCACGAAGACGTTTAATCAAGACTATTAGTGCAAACCTTTGAAGGACAAGTGAGGATTTGGTTTAGAGGACTCCTAGTAGGTTCCATACGATCATATGACGACCTAAAAAATGCCTTCCTAAGACAGTGGGGTGAGAAAAAGGATCATCTTTATTATTTAACCGAATTCGGGGCTTTGAGAAAGAAGACTTCTGAATCAATCCTTGAATTTATCCAGAGGTTAAATAAGCTGTATCACAAAATCCCAACCGAAGTCAAACCTTCTTAACCAGATGCAAAAGTAACTTTTGTAGGGGCTTTTGATTTCGAATTTGCTCTACTTTTAAGGGAAAGGATATCTACCACATTATCAATAATGCAAGATGATTCTATAGAAATTGAATCCATTATGATGGAATCCAGGAAATTAAAAACTAAGGTTGAGATGGGAACCAGAGAACCTAGGCGTTTCAAAGATCATGCAGGACCCTTTGGATCTAGGAAGTCCGCAGAGGAAAAAATGGATGAAATGGCCAAGATTATTAAAGATTTATCAAACAAAATTTCCAGGATGGAATTAGATCAAGCTAAACCTGATCCATACGTTAAGAATCAGTTCAAGAGAAACCCTAACCCTCAGATACAACAAAGACAAGTAAAAAATGAAGATCAAAAGATCCAAGTTCCGTTTAAAACTGAAAATTTCATGCAGAGGGATGAAATGCAAGATTATGAGGAGTTAGAAGAAGATCTAAACGACCTTAGCTATGATGATCTTGAGCCACACTTAACTATGGAGGATTATGGGAAATCTTTGGACCTAGAATCCTTTTTTAATAATGAGGAAAACATCAACAATTTGGGGGACTCTACGTATCAAGGTCTCGCCGACTCAATATTGGCCGAACTCCAACATAAGTATGATTTGAGGCCCAGAGAGAAAAGTTATACACATGTTCCACCAAAAAATATTTTATCACGAAGTAAAGCGAATGAGGAAGCAGTTGCCAAACCATCAACTGAAACACAAGTTGTTCGAACAAAGAAAGATGAAACAAAACAATGCAAACTAAGAAGTCGGAAAATACAGAAGCAGAAGTTCAAACCAGGGAAACTGAGAAAACAATTGGGGGTTTCAATTTAGAAGATGAACTTAATAAAATAAAAATCCCAATGTCTTTGGTTGAACTTGCAAAAAAACCAATTTATAAAAATCAAATCGCTAAAGCGATAAATTTTTCTGATGTTGAATGTAAAGCTGACATTATTAATCTGCAAGATGAAAAACCTACGATCATGTTCAGTCCACACATTGAAAACAATAAGGATTCTGTTGCTCCATTCTATATTACACTAACTGTGCATGACCATTTACTCCACAATTGCATGTTAGACTCAGGGGCCTCTCATAATTTAATGCCTAAGATTATCATGGAAAAATTAGGCCTCGAAATTACCAGACCTTATCAATACTTGTACTCGTTTGATTCTAGAAAGGTCAAGTGTCTAGGTATGATTAAATATTTGGTAGTAAATCTTGCTCAGATCCTTGTGAAAAGTATCCTTATGTATGTGGTTGATGCTGACGTTCCTACCAAGTATGACATGCTTCTATCCAGGTCTTGGGGCACCAAGTTAGGAGGATCGGTTTAGCTAGACACGACTTATGCTACAATAACAATTTTTGGTGGGCAATTCACACGACTGTATAGAGAAACTAGACTGGTGTATACTGTAAGTGACCCTCAAAACCCAAATAATTACCTAGTCTATGTTGTTGATCATGACTTAAAAAATTGTTTATTATCCATAGATGACGATTTTGAGAAATGTACAGAAGAAAATAAAAAAAATAGAAATGACAAAGAAAAATGTAAATGTTAGAGAAGGAATGTGGAAAATGTTCTTCGATGGTGCCTCATCCTGCAAAGGAGAAAGAGCTGGGGTGATGATGAGTTTGTTATTCTCGTCTCGTATAGATCACAATGGGAGGTCGATTATACGAATACTGTCTGCGAATATGAAGCTCTGATTTTAGGATTAGAAGCTGCAAGGAAGTTAAAAATCGAACATATGATAGTTTATGGTGATGTAGAGCTTATTGTAAAGCAGGTAAAACAACAGTATCAAGATAAGAATCCAATATTAAGATCATATAGGAATTTTTCCTAGGATATTATAGAGAAATTCTTCTTGTCCTTTAATATTCACTCTATTCCCAGGATGGAGAATCAACAAGCTGATTCCTTGGCCAAATTTGCTGCGACCATCATACCGCCTACTGTCTTGAAACTGAAATATCACATCAAGATGAGACATAGGCCTTCGATCCCGAATAATGTTCAACACTGGAAAGTATTTGAAGATGACGAACAAATCAAATAGTTCCTGTAAATGATTGACGAGTTTTTTGAAACTCACATAGATCAGGAAAACCAGAATGATCCTTCTTGGATTATGCAGGAAGGGGAAAACCTAGAGAAATTCCAAGATAAGATTGCAAATCACCGCATGCTCTTGCTTAAGAACAATCAGATTCCCAGAGGCCTGATCCCCTTAGAAAGGTTGTTTGACCAGGATGTTATACATTTAAAGTCTACCTTACGACCTCAACCCGAAGAAGTTGAAGACTGTAATGTAGGAACTAATGAAGATCCCAAAATGGTCAAAATATCAAAATACCTTTCCCAAATGAAGAGTAAGTACGTTGAGTTTCTTAGGCAGTATAAAGATGTTTTTGCATGGTCTAATGATGATATAAAAACTTACAATACCTCTATTATTGAACATAGGATTCCTTTAAAACATGGTATTAAACTTTTCAGGAAGAATCT
The DNA here is from genome assembly GCA_009831015.1 of Picea engelmannii. Taxonomy (NCBI): domain Eukaryota; kingdom Viridiplantae; phylum Streptophyta; class Pinopsida; order Pinales; family Pinaceae; genus Picea; species Picea engelmannii. The sequence goes on along the minus strand of ML779888.1, from coordinate 483,854 downwards.
CAGACAAATAAACTCCATTCTCTTGCCAGTAATAGAAAGGGAATTTAAGAAACTCCTCGATGAAAAAATCATCGTTCCACTTAGATACTCTGAATGGGTAGTGAATTTGGTCCCCGTTAGAAAGAAAAATGGTGAATTAAGGCTCTGTGTTGATTTCGGAAACTTAAATCGATCGTCCCTTAAATATAACTACCTGCTCCCAAAGATGGATCATGTTCTAGAGAAGGTAGTAGGGGCTAACATGATTTCCATGATTGATGGTTTTTCTGGATATAATCAGATCGTTGTTCACGAAGATGACAGAGAAAAGAATGCATTTACCACTCCATGGGGAACCTTTATATACGATAAAATTCCCTTTGGTTTGATGAATGTAGGAGCTACTTTCTAGAGAGCGATGTGTTATCACACTAAATCGCCTTGGGTCTCTTAGTTTGTTTTTGTTAGAAAAGAAAAATTAAAAAAAAAAACCTTAGATTCTTATTTTCTCTTTAAAATGAATTTCTCATCCATTAAATGTTATTTATGATAGGACGCCTTAGGATGACTAAACCTTTGAGTCATAGCTCATGTGTTGATCCACAATTCAGTTTTTGGTCCTTAAACCCTTATGAGCTCATGGTCTATTCTTTATGTCCCCTCTCGTGATTCATCCCTAGGTTGATACCTCCCATGACCAGGCTGATGTGACACACCTCTCTCATCACTCATGACCTCGCATGCATACCTGATCATCCCCACTCACCTGTCCAATCATTTTTTGATTTGGAGAACGCTGCCCACTTAGCAGGCATTTCCGTAGCACTTGTCACGATTATCATGCACCCACTCCAAGTCATGATTTCCACAAATGATACCTTAACCCTTGTTTTCAGTGCCTGAAGTCAGTTGAAATGATTTCAAAAGATCTTGCATTTATGATCCTTGGTAACGGTTTCTAAATTTGAAAAGTTCAGTAGTGATGCGCTGTGTAAGTTTGCCAGTTCAGTTTAGACGATCGCTTGTCCACTAAATCCGATGCTGTGAGAGATTTCAGGGCTGAAGTTTCCTCAATCTCATCTTAAGTTCGCGTTGAGGAGCTCAACAATTGTCAACTTCACAGGTATCCTGTGTAACCTCCTTCGCATATTAATTTTCATAGGATATTTGTGCTCGGGTTTCAGTTTTCTAAGCTTGTAGGGTAGTATGGGAGCCATATTTGCATTCCTGTAAACACCTTTGCTCGTATCCATAGTCTGATTATTGTGTTTAGTCATAGCCTTTGAAAGTCATAGGCCTGAAATATCCCATCCTTTGTGTATGCATTGCGCTACGCAGAGGCGCTACTCAAACCTCTCTGATTATCCTTTGCTTCTTTTCATCTTGTACGAAGAGTCAGTTCGGAATTAATTCCTCATAGTCTACACTCTGAAAACCTGTATGAGCCTGAAAGTCCATTTCTCATAGCCAAGTTCATTTTCTAAGCACTGTTAATTTGGAGGGCCATCCTTGTGCTTTTGAGTCTTAAATTGAAGTTTTCTGGTCAATAACATCCCTTACAGCCTCTTAAGAACCCTCTTTCTGAGTCATGGAGACCCCTCAATCGAAGAAAACACACAAAGGTGGCAAGATAGTTCGAACAGAACCTGTGGACATGCGCCTTTTTGACACAGAACCCATGGCAAGGGAGCAGGATGCCTCTCTTTCTGCCAGAACATGCAGAGAGGCCATTCAGAAGTAGCAAAACAATTTTCACTAAATTTTGATGGCAAGAAAACCAAAGTTGGAGATTTGGAATTTGAGGTGATTGAAGCCTCCATCTCAATTGCAACATGGATTACCATTTCAGGAGAAAATTGGTTCAAGGCCATGGTATTGAGTTCACCTTTCGTTAAAGATATTTTCAATCTTGAATACCAAGCCAATGATTTATCTAAGAATGTGGCAAGGAATCAATTGATTGACCAGTTTGACAGAATGTTGAAAATCATACAGATATATTTTAGTTGTGAAGGGAGATTTAACACCCTGTACCATTACCACATAATGTTGTTGTTTCATTTTACTAGTAAGGTTCAGATGAACATTCCATATTACCTACTGAGAAGTATAGGTAAAATGGTAGATAGGGTGTAAGCCAAATCCAAGGATGTGGACTCCAGTCTTTTCCACTCTGGACTTATCAAGATGCTTGTCTCTGAAGAGTTGGGAAAGAAAGAGATCTCTTGGGATAATTTTTTGGTCTCTTCTCACTTTAAGATGGACCCAACACCTGCCCCCCAATCACAAATTGCAGGCTCTTCATCACCTACCAGTACTAAAACAGAGATCAGCAAGAAGAGAAAGGGTAGAGCCCCTGTTTTAGAGATCAATAAGTAGGTCAGAGAAGTTGAGGAGGAGGTCTGTCCTTCCCCACACAGATATTTCTCACCACCATCTCCACCAGGGTTAGAAGAAGTTCCATATTCTACCAAGGTGACATCAAAAAAAGGGAAGAAGCTTCTCTTTCCCTCTCCTTCTCCACCAGCTGAAATCAAAGGTAAAATACCTTTCACCAGGTCATCAATTCCTAAGGGGGATTTCAAAGGACAACCTTTACAAGAAACCCCTGTACATAAAATCAAGGGTAAAGGTACCAAAAGACCTTTGGAGAGGGAAGACAAAATCCCTATGAAGGATTGTACAAAACCTATGAAAAATAAAGAAAAGGCTGCTGTGCAAGAGAAGAAGCATAAAGGAAAAGGTTTTGAGAAGACTGATGAAACATGCAAGGAAACTCCTGTACAGATGAAATAAAAGGACGAGAAGAAGCCTGCTGAGATTGCACATGTCCCCAACCCCCTTGGCATCTAGACCTACAAAATACTTATTAAGTAGCTTAGGGATGCAAGGAGAGAAATAGCTCGTCTCAACGCAGAAGAGATGGTCCACTTGGCTCAGATGAATGAGCTCATGACTGGCTACAACCATACCCTGGACTTGGCAAGGTTCACAGTGAGAAAGGCTTTGCCTCTTCGTAAACAGCTGAAGAATCTTTACAGATAGAAGAAGGGTTTCCAGGCTCAGAACAAGAAGCTAAAGGTAGAACTGAAGCATTTCCAAGATGAAGTAACCCAAAAGAATTTTCAGGTGTTGGTTGAGGCTGCCATTGAAGATGACAAACCAGTAGCTAAGGAGACCAGAACTATACTAAAGAAGCCTACCAGTGCTAAGAAGAAGAAGTCTATTGAGTTAGTTGAAGACGCTCTTTCCACCAGGAAGAGTGTGAGGATAAGTGTTAAAATGACAAAGTAGCTGGTAGTGGTAAACCCCTTTTTTGAAAGTCGTTCCTTCTTGGGAAGGCTAACTGATATGCACATATTAAGTTTTGCCACCTATACATGCTTCTAGGTGTTTAGCTATATGAATTTTGGAATTTTTGCCAAGTACTAGTTTCACTCAGTGGTAAAAGAACCTAAGTAAATTGATTTGTCATCATGGAAGGATACAAATAGATCTACACACGTTCAAGAGTCAAAGATGCTGCATTTTGGCATAGCTACCCAAACCCTTATGCAGATGCAACGTAGGTGGCGCTGCATAAAGGCGTTGCGTAATATTTTACAGAATGCAGAATTGTTACACAGGCGCTGTGTAATATCTTACAGAGAGCAGGTTTACACATAGGCGCTACTCAATTTTGCAATAGAGGACAAATGTAGCCGCAGACATGCAGCATAGGGGCACTACCCATAGGCGATACCTTCTCTCCTTGTTCCATTCTAGGGGGCGCTACACAGAATTGCTACCCAAGGGAGTAGCCAGAAAACACCAGGGATCTAGGAAGACTAAGCCAACAATTTTGGATAAGTTAATAATGGAATAAATGACATAAGTATAAGTTGGCGTGCAGGGGACAACTACAAGCTCCAAAGAGACACATGGAAAAATAGGAGTTGAGCAACAAAAGAGGATCAAAGCATTTAGAAGCATGATTGGGTTTAGTCACCAACACTTCCTGTTTTATAGCATAGACTGTTATCTTAGTTGTTAGAATAAATAAATGTTCTGAGATTTTTAAGGAAAAGAGGCCAGCTCGTACCTCCAACTGTTTCCTCCATTTATTGTTATAAATAGATAGATGAATTGCTTTAATGGGTTCAGATGGTAGAGCAAGGCTCCCAAGAAACTGTAATATTTTTGATAAAGTGACTATGATCTAGTATGTACTGGACTTAAGACTTTTTGACTAATAGAAATCAACTCTTATTTCAGACTATTTTCTTCTAATGCTAAATGTTCATATTTGAATGCTTCATATGGATGACTATGGTAATGATACGATGGATGTTTGATCATTTTATTGTCATTGTGTTTATTTAGCTCCTTAGTTTCTAATTTCAAGAAGATCTTGTTTTAAGAAACTTTCTTCCTTTGGGATTTTGTGGACCTAATGTTTGCAGTAGCTCTTACATTCTTCTCATTCAAGTCTTCCTTCTATCCATATTTACTCCCAAACTACTGGTTGAAATTAGCCAAGACCTTATTTGCTGTTACATGTTAGCCCTGTTTCTGAGTGAGGATATTATCATTCCGAGTTTTTCCATTCGACCTTTCAAAAAACACTCATACTTTCACATATCATCTGATGGGTACTAGGCTTACCTTCCTTGCAATCAGAAGGTGACTCCTAGTGCTAACACGATGGATATTGCGTTCATCGGTGAGAGACAAATTTTTATTTATTTATCTAGTTGATTTGAAGGTTTTTTCTAACTCTGATGCAGAACATTTGCTGCACCTCAGACAGACCTTCAAAAATGCAGAAAGTTTGGTTTGTCTCTTAATCCCAAGAAATCACATTTTGCTATGCAAGAAGGTAAGATTTTGGGCCATATTATAAATGTGTTGAACTTGCATATAATAGATCTAGCTAAACAATGATACACACATTTGCAAAGAGAATAGAAGAAAGAAGAAGAAGGAGATAAATAATGGAAGAATTCTCATTAACTGTTGTGAATAATGAATAATTTACACATGATATACTCTGTATAAGTCAATGAGTTTGACTTGAGGTCAACCAATGCACCATAGTGGTGGTCAAGAGTGATTTGGACACACACCAATAGTTTCGGAAGTGAACTGCCACCTATTCTAGTCTCTCAGGCAGTTACGAGAGTGAATTGCCACCTATTCTAGTCTCTCAGGCAGTTACGAGAGTGAACTGCCACGTAGTTGAGTTAACTAGTCAACTAGTCTTCAGTTAACTGATTGAACAGAGAGTAGTGAGGAGTTAACTCATGGAATCAAGGCTAATGCACCACTCTGGTGAT
>ML779888.1:377408-466032 GCA_009831015.1 Picea engelmannii | reverse complement strand
AATGGTGAGAACCATTTGTTTCTCCTCCTTCGATTTATCAACCCCGCAAGCTTTGAGTTGCGACAATAAATCCTTGAATTTTGTAAAGAAATCTTGGATATTATCGAAGATTTTTGGATCCAATGTGAGCAGCTCCACCTCCAACATGTGTCCCCTCATGTCATATTGTTTTCCAAAGATCCCTTCCAAGATGGTCCAAGATTCATTGGGAGTCTTACAAGAAGATATATGAAAAAGGAGATCGGGAGAAATAAGACTACAAATTGTTCCGAGTGCCTCATCCATGCAATTTAAGTACTTGGATTTTTCTATGGATGATTTCAACTATGGATCTGTATTCATGGTTAACCTGTACAACCCTCTAGAACAAAGATGTATGGATATTTTCTCCTTCCATGCAAAATAGTTTTAAGGTGTAAGAATGAATTCTTTTTGGAATTCCATCTTTTCGCTGTCTTCAATCTTTTGTATCTGCAAAACATTTTGGTGTAGCTTTTGCTCAGCAGTCCATCGGATTTGATACCATGTAAATGTTTTGAATCTACACATAATAGATCTATATAAACAATGATACACACATTTGCAGAGAGAATAGAAGAAAGAAGAAGAAGGAGAGAAAGAATGGAAGAATTCTCATTAACCGTTGTGAATAATGAATAATTTACACATGATATACTATGTATAACTTAATGAGTTCAACTTGAGGTGAACCAATGTGCCATAGTGGTGGTATAGAGTAATATGGACACACACCAGTAGTTCTGAGAGTGAACTTCCACCTATTCTAGTCTCTCAGGTAGTTACGAGAGTGAACTGCCACCTAGTTGAGTTAACTAGTCAACTAGTCTTCAGTTAACTGACCGAACAGAGAGTAGTGTGGAGTTAACTCAGGGAATCAAGGCTAATGTGCCACTCTGGTGATGATACCAAGGCAAGGTAGAATTATCATGGTGATGATCCCAATGTTGCATGGTGATGATCCCAATGCAACATCTAAACTCAACTCAACTAGTCAAACTGAAGTGTCAATTGAAAGAGAATAATCTCCAGGTGGGATATTTTCCTCTAAAATATAGGAGACTGGATAATGACTAATTATGACTAATAAACAAGGAATAACCTTAGGAAAAATAAATCCTAGGTGTGTGTGAAGTAAATCCAACACATATAATGTCAAAATAAGGAATCAAGGTTGACCCTAAGCAAGTTGAGGTTATTGACATGATTAATATCCCTAGGAACACAAAATAAATTCAATCTTTTTTAGGAAAGATCAATTTTTTGAGAAGATTTATTTCCAACTTTGCTGAAATAATCAAAATGATTACAAATATGTTGAAGAAGGACAACGAAGTGAAACGGACTACAGAAGCTAAACCATCTTTCGAGTGTGTCAAGAAAGATATAGGGGAAGCACCGGTACTAGCCAGTTTGGACTATACAAACGAATTTTTAATCTTCTCATTCACCTCTGAACATATTGTTGCATCCGTACTCCTACAAAAGAACGAAGAAGGGTTTGAACAACCAATAGCCTTCTTCAACAAAATCCCCAAGGATGCATAATTAAGATACAATATACTTCAGAAGTAGGATTACACAATGGTGAAGGCTCTCAAGGGCTTCAAAACATATGTATTGCATTCCAAAATAATCGCTTACATGCCAACAAATGCTATCAAAGACATATTGGTTCAGCCAGACAATGATGGAAGAAGAGGTCGATGGTTAGCTAAAATTCAAGAGTTTGATATAGAAGTGAAACCAACCAAGCTAGTCAAAGGTCAAGGCCTGGTGAAGCTGTTACCTGAATTAAATTTTAGAGTGATCGGAATAAATAACCCTGAATCATACAAATCTCTCTTGGATATAGAGTAAATTGACGATCAGGCACCTACGATTCAGATTGAAGATAAGTTTTCTTCCTCTACCTGGTATCACGATATTGTTACATACCTCCTTACCCTTCAATGCCCGAATGACATGACTACATCTAAAGAAAGGAATTTGAAGCTACATGCAATTAAATATTGTATTATTGATGGCCAATTGTATTGGAAAGACCCTCTAGGCTTCTTGTTATGTTGTCTAACAGAATATGAAATAGAAGGCATCATTGAAAAATTCCATGAAGGAGTGTGCAGAGGGCATCATGCCTGGAGAGCAACAACTTACAAGATTTTAAGGGCTGGATATTATTGGCCAAAGTTATTTACTGATGTGAATGCAAGGGTCAGAGCCTGCAATTCGTGCCAAATGTTCACTGGTAAACAAAAGCTCCCTTCCCTACCACTAATACCAGTAAAATTTGAAGCTCCCTTTCAACAATGGGGCCTAGACTTCATCAGAGAAATCCATCCGCAATCAAGTGATCAACATAGATGGATTCTGACCACTAACCGATTACTTCATGAAATGGGTTGAAGCCATTCCGACTCAAAATGATACAGATTCAATAGTAATAAAATTCTTGGAAGAAAACATTCTATCGAGATTTGGTTGTCCTCGAAAAATAGTCATTGACAACACTCAAGCTTTTACATCTATGGAAATGATCAATTTCTTCCAGAAGTACCATATTGTTTTAGGTCATTCTACAACATATTATCCTCAGGGAAATGGGTTGGTAGAATCGTCTAACAAGATCTTGATGACTATAATAAAAAAAGTGTTGATAGAAAATAAAAAATATTGGCACTTCCACCTAAAGTATGCCCTGTGGGCAAACCGAATTGACACCAAGAAATCGATAGGTATTTCCCCTTTTCAATTGGTTTATGGTACTGACATTTTCCTTCCTATCAATCTCACTCTTCCTGTGATGAAACTCTAGCAGGATGAAAATGAAGAGCCAAACAACATTACGAGAAGGATGAACCAAATCATCAAAGTTAAGAAAAATAGGGTGGAAGTAGATGATAAACTTCAAAAGTACCAAGATAATATGAAGGCCCTTTTCGATAAAAAATCTAAAGATAGGGAGTTTCTTCCTGGCGATCTAGTTTTAAAGTGGGATGCTAGAAAAGAAGATGCAAGGAAAGATGGAAAGTTTGATAATATTTGGTTCAGACCATTCAAGATTGTAGATGCTGAGGGAAAAAAATCTTTCTTACTGGAAAATCTCGATGGAGAAATCCTTGACGCTCCTATCAATGGGTGTTACTTAAAACATTTCATGCAATAGTCATATTTCAGATTCCCATTGTATACAGAGGTTTGGATTGATGTTCGTTTTCTTTTTCAAATTGCAATTTTTCTTTTCTTTTGTAAATTATCCAAGTCATTTTATCATTTGTTGTAAATAAACCATGTTTGCTTGACATCATCAAAACAAAATATAAAAACATCTGTATCGCATACCATCTCTATTATGCAAAATTTTCTGACATTTCGCATTTCATTCCTATGCATAATACATCTGCTTAAATGAGAGATAAGGATGCATCAGAAATTGACACTCATTTTTCCAAATACTCAATTTTCTCTTAGAATAGGTGATGAATTAATGATCTGCGTGATTGAAATTTCAAAAGGAAAACGAGGTATGAGTTCCTACCTTTCTAGTTCAAATACGATTTTTCAAGGAATTCTTTGAAACAAATGGGAAGGAAGTTTCACCCGTAATAATATTGTCACCCGACCTAAAATCAAAGAAGTATAGAATTACAGCTTAAAGGGTCATACCTATAAAATTCTAAATCCATCTATGAATTAAAAATAAAATAATAATAAACAAGCTAGAAGAAAGTCTGAATTAAATACACAAACTTATGTGGGATTGCGATTTTTGTCTCGAGTCTTCCGAATCCTCATTTGGTTACTTTTGCTTATCCCCAAGTTCTTACCCACTTCATATTTCTTTTATCCTTGATTAATCTTCATAAAATAAAGAAGCTCACCTTGACTCTAAGAACTCAAAAACATATTTTCAAAATAAGGTTAGGTGAAAATCTTTATCCTCCTTTGATTTTAATTGAAAAAAAATTATGTCTAGGATAATCCTAATAATCTTAGCTCTTTTATCATACTTTAAATTGACTAATTCTATCAAGGTTGATCCCTGAAAATGTTAATATTCTCATAAATTTCTCCCCTATAGGTGAAGGTGTATTGAAAATTGGAAGAGAGTTAGTTTCAGAGTATTCTCAAAATCGTTGACAGACCTTCTTTTCAAAATTTTAAACAGATATCATCCCTTGTATGATACATACATATTGATTTCCCCCACTTCAAAATGTTAAAATATAAGATATATGTTGAAAGGAAATTCATAATTTGATTTCCCCCCATCTAGTCCCAAAAGAGATGATGAAAGGAAATTCATAAAATGATTGCCCTCATCTCAACAAAGTACAAAAGTATTGATTGAAGTGGTGAAAGGAAATTCAATGGGAGAAGTCAATAACTTCACCGGGGTATTGGACAGGCTCGTTGGCAGTGAAGCAATATCTATGATATCTGTAAGGTTGTCATACATACCATATAACATACTCTGTCTTCTAGTCCTCTTTCCGGTGATATTTACCCTCCAAACCGACTGGGGACTCCCTAAAATAAACTGTTACATCTGCTTAACCTTGATGCAAACGAAGTTAGTCGGAGTCTGATATTTTAGTTAAGGATATTTTGATTATCTTAAAAAATTCTAAAATCAATTTAAAGAAAAGGAAATTTAAATAGCCTGACTCAAGAGCAATTAGCTGAACATGTTCAGAGATTCTTGATATTTGGTTGAGTACGTTCTTTTCTGAATGATTAATTCTTGAGTAAAACTGGAAAATGTTTTTCAAAAATCAATAATGACTCCATTTACCCAATAAAGGCACTTGGTATATTGTTCTTTTGCGCCTCACAGGGAGCCACAATCCCCAGATGGAGCSTATGTTGGAACACACGCAGTTTTGAACTTTTGAGTTTTGTAGTTTTCACCTTCTTAGGAATAAAATTCTACACAAAATGGCCTTTTGATTTTAAATCAAATTCATTGGTTGTAATTTAATARTAAATTACGTACATTATCCGCCRTTGATGAGTTCCTTTAATTTGATCAAGCGATCCTAATAACCTCCGTAGTTCTGGAGCCACCCGAGTTTTAAAGAATAAGTCCCTAATGGTCACTTTGGAGCCCCGCGCTTTGGTTGTTCYCATAAGTCTAAACGATAAAAACCCCGAAGCCCCGAAACCTGAAAATAACAGTCCACGATAAACTCTAAATAACTCACGAACATSAGTCATAGGACACGTGTCTTTTAAATCTTTTATAAGTTGACACGTGGCACTTTTTTTTGAAGTTTCCGTTGGATGAGTCACATGCTCTCGGGTGACACGTGACACCCATCTCTTCTTGACACATCATCTAGAATGACGTCATTTTATCCATGTCACTCAGGGAGATGACCCTTCGGGAGTTTGACAAAGAGTGAGTTCACAAATCACTGAAGTTTCAAATGCCGAAGCATTGGACATTGCAAAGAGTAAAAAGCAATTAATGAAACATCTAATAACGAAAGTTAAACCTGATTAATTAAGACTTAAGGAAGATTACTCGTATTTATTTAATTCGCAGGTTCAGATTCCAGGGAACCTCTCTTGTGCTATTTTCAAAACCCCCAAAGTTTGAACTTCTGAAACACTTGAAGTTAATTCAACCTTTTAAAACGTGGTTAATTAAGTTGTAAAAGAAATTATTCAAAGATTAACTACTGCGTGGATTCGAGATTCAGGAGATTCCCACCCTGTCACATCCAAAGCTCCTTAACAAGAACCGTCGAAGTATCAATGTAATTTATTGATCGATTAAAGGTAATGATTTCTAACGGAGATTAAGGATCGCCAGGTAGTCAATTACATTGAGGGTAGTAAATTCCTCATCATTGAGTCTATATGAAAATCGATAAACTCTTTTTTGAATAAAATCACTTCAATTTCAAAATCATTTTCACATTTCACAATTGGCGGTTTTATCTATTGAAAAACTCATGGAATTTCCCTGTAATAGGTAACCTCACTCTGTTTCCTTAGGGATTATGACACCATGGAAAATGGAAAAAAATATTGATGCAGCAGGAGAATATTCGAACCCGAATGCACACGTTCTGTCGGACACTACTCCGCGAGGCATAGACACCGTTAAAAATCAGACACAAGTTTTTGAGATCCTGGAACGTGAAATCATCAACTGTCCAGAAGAATCCGCTGAAGAAGAATATGACTCTTATGCAACTAAGCTTAGACACATAGCACAGTCGGAGCTGCACAAGATAGCTACACAACTGAGAATCATGCCTTACAATGATATGATAAGCTGGGCCTTGACACATTTTGACGTCCAAAATAGAAGCACCATCAACCACCAACATGTTTCCATCGGCTCTTTCCGACCAGAACATCTACTAGTAATGTATAAAATCTCTCCTACTCCTAAATATACTTACACTGTCGCGTTCATTCTAGAATTTGAAAGAAAAGAATGCGTCCAATACGCCAGGAACAATCATGATATAATCAAGACATGGTGGGGACATATAGAGAAATTTAGAACCGATGCTCATGGTACGTATGCCACATCATATCTAGATGCTCATATAGTGTATGTAGCCATGATGCTTTTTCGTCTGTTTGGGAAGAATATCCCTACGTATTTCTTGGTGGAATGGGTATCCATCATGAACGAGGTAGCCGAGGGTTACACTTTCAATTGGGCCAAAATGCTATCAGATAATTTGGCCAAGGAAATAGATGATTATAAAACAACGAAATAAAAAGGGAAACCTACCCCTTTTTACATGTCTTCATATGTTATGGATGCCATTTGCTTCATGAGCCCTTTTTCCATTGATGAACTGGAGTTGGACCCCGACTAGTTCTGAGCCTATTCATTTCTATCACTGCAAGTTATGGGAGGAGAAAGCTAAGGATTTCTTCTATGAAATATGCCACAATGTTGTAGTACCTATTCACATAGCCATTTATGGACACCTACCTCCCCATATTTCAGAAAGGATTCTGGGAAACATAGGCAAGCTTGCAGATTGGTTCATTGAGAAGAATTTACCCTACATCAGAGTTTTCGATTGCTTGGTTTCCCCACATGCTCTCCCACAATTTTTACCCGACAGGATGGTGTGCAGAGAAGTGGCATACTAGACAGTGGTGGGAGGTATATGCAAGGAGCTGAAGGCAACTCAGAAAATGGACTTTCCCTATTCAATTCGACATGTTTACATTATTGGATTTTGGCCACTCTAAATTTGAGGCCACGGCTCTGGAGGATGTTAAATTGATTGACATCGAGTTCAAGAAACATGATCCACATAATATAGTGGAAAACCATATGGCTCAGTTCAACATGAAGCGGTACATGCATGCCAATTCCCCTTATGATGAAATATTCAGGGGAGTTAGGTCTTATGAGGATGTCCAAAACAGATTCCTAACCCTACCCCCAGACCAACAAGCTGGTTTCTTCAACTTTCAGAAACACCGTCGGAATAGTCTTCCAAAGATACTGCAGGGAGAGTCAATAGCCACACCTCCTTCACAAGAATCTAAGTCCACAGGATCTAAGCCGGGCTCCTCCACTAAACCAAAAGCCGAAAAGGTCCCCAAAAGCCCAGAGGTATTATTTCAGGAGATAAGAATGTCACTATCGGGACTAATTGATCCACAGGTGATGGCACGGTTCGAGGTCACAGATTAATCAAGGTCTGGTCACTTAACGTGACAAGTTGATAGAACATCTGCAAGCCATATTGGCTCTAATTGAGGGTACCACAATAGACATCTCGGCCTTGAAAACTCAAGCGTTGGAAATCAATGACAAACTAGAAGCTTCCCAGCAAGAACTTTATCTGAAAGTATATTCCATCCATAAATGATATTAGGAAGTAGAAATTTCCCTAAAGGATATCTATGTCAAGGAAAAAGAGGCCCGCTCATCCCGATCTAAATTTCAAAAAGTATTCATATTGATGCAGAAAACTAATTGCCTTGATTTTCCTCTTCTCTCTTATTCTGAACAATTAAGAGGTGAGATGGACCTAAAGGTTTGGGAAACAAATCTGGAAGAAGGAAAGAAATTTTCCAGAGATGTGAAAGAAGCTTGTTTAGAAGAATTTCCATCATTAAACAAAAAGCTGATTGAGTTTGAGGAGAGTAATATCTCAAAGGCCCTAGGGAAAATTGAGATAGAAATGAACCAGTAAAATTCCAGAAAGAACAAAGAAGAAACTCTGGCAGCCATTCAAGAAATGGGCCAGATTGATCTTCTTAAAATCAATAAATGGATAGTTAATCCAAGTTCACAGTTTCATGCCACAGTCCAAGAAGTGAACAAGATCCAAGAAAAGCTGCCCCACATAGAAAATAAATTATTTGCCTTTGAAGTAAATGAAAGGATTGAGCCCTCAAGGTTCATGGTGGCATTGATGGATAGATGCACCCAATGCATTGAACATGGAAAAGCAAATGCAACCGGGAGAAAGTGAGAAAACGTGCACAATTTCCATTTCTTCCACCCTCTCTACCTCTCACCTTCCAACAATCACTTACCTCGTCCACCTGCATTCTAACCTCCACTCATCCCACCTCATCATCAGACACTTGTTCTCTCATCATTATTTCCATAGATAGTTACTCTCCCTATGACCATTATACATCCCTTGAAGAGCCAATGCTGTGCTATTCGTCTGATTTTCCTCCACCCCCCCCGACCTCAACTATGATTCGTTACCCTGCTGAACATATCCTAAGAGACAGATGGAAACAAAATTAAACAACCAAGAAAGTATGCCAAATGATTAGGGTGGCCTTAATGACATGTGTACCCACCCAAAGGATTAAGGAAAAGGAGCGCTTCTACTAGCATACGAAGATACAGAGGAGAGCGCCAACGAAACTCATCAAAATTTACACGCTGTTGTTTTATTCAGATGTATGCTATTTTTAGTTAAATATTGTAAGAAGTCCAATAGTTTTCATTTGTGACTGATTTTGTATAAATACATAGATTTAAGATCTATTCAATGTTGCTTCTTGCCAAATGTAATATAGAAACTCTCTTTATGAGTATTAATACAACCGCAGACAAAGATTCTAATTTTCGTTCAAATTTGAGTTATGTGTTTCCTCTGTGTTTCCATTTCCCCAAATTTCTTTATGTAATTCCTTGAAGAGAGATTGGTTACAATTTAGTATTACAACTAATGTGATCATATTATACCAACAATTCATTCAGTAAACATTTTTTCCTCTATTATTACTGTGAGTAAAAAAAGACTTGCGATCTATGTGAATTACTACATTCTATATCCTGTTCAAGGGTACATTATTTACCTTTCTTCTACTGCAAACAAGGTGAGACTCATCTGTAATTGATGCCTAACTTTGTTTAACAGTTTAATAACTCTTCTCTACACCATTTGATATTATAATTGTGACTCAGATAACGAAATACAACCTCTGTACTGTCCTATTATTAATTTCATTTAAAGATCATTTCTCATAAAACTGAAGGTAGGAAAAGCACTCATTAAAACATTTTCTTTAAACACCACTGATGCTTGGAATTATTCTTTGAGCCTTATGATTAATCTCAGGAACAACAATAACAATAATGTTCAATTGGTGCGAGGGACTACTCGAAAGCATGAAGGTTTAATTGACAAAGTGCAAGACTAGTCCATTGAAGCAGTTTGTTTACGGGTCAATTTTAGTCTCTTTCTTCCTTGAAAGAGTTCCACTTTTGCGCTTACAGTGTATGGTGTTAGACGAAGACCCTGACCCATAAGATCCTTGAATGAAGAGGTGGGTGGCCTGATGATGCGCCATAGTGGTAGTCCCATAGTCTCCTACAATGATAATTTCTTCAAATGGATGAAGAAACAACTCATCATGGTAGAGGACTACACCTATGAAGGAATGGGTTTCCAAGGAGGTCCAGATCTAATCCTTCCAACAGGGTATCAATGGACTAATGCAGGTAAAAAATAAACCATTTTTAAAATTTTGATTTGTTTTATTTTTTGGATGTATTGAGACTAATTTGGATTTCAAAATGCATATATTGGATCGTCTAGACCACATGGGGCCTTACCAATCCAGAGGAGGGATGAGATAGGTGCTATGGTGGCTAAGAACCGCAAGAAAATAGAGGAACTCGAGTGAATGACTACGGGCATTCCAGACATTCAGATTGATGATCTACCATGCCAATACCAGTGGAACGCGACAGGGGTTTCTGGATGTATAGCTCGTCTGCTCCGGAGGGTAGCTCAGACAGTAGTGTGCTATCATGAGCACCATGTTTAGGATTTATTTTAGTCTTTTTGACCATCATCATATATAAATATGAAAGGCTTAGGCTTGGTGTTGTCTCAACACATTTTGTAAACTTTTTAGAACCTTAATGAAAAATGATTTCTACTTTTGTCTTATTCAGTGCAAAGTGTGTATGTGATCTTTACAGATGTTGCAAATGTCTATCTAACATATGATTAGCTAAAATGTCTGTCACTGTATTTAGAATTCTTGGAATATGTTGAAATTCTAAATAATCAAATTCTCTTTCCAAGAGGCGAACCCTTAAATATACCCATAAAAGAGTAGGACTTCAGATAAAATAAATGTTACCTAACTATAGTACCATGAGTTTAGAGTCAATTCGCACAACTAAGCAGCGAATACCAAGTGAAATGGCTTTGGTTAATAGTTCAATGACTGCACTATATTCCACAATATTATTAGTTGCACGTACAAGGCATATATTGTGTAGACTTATCAACTCGTCAGTGGGTGTGTAGATTTCCCATGCAACAGATGCAAGGTTCTGGGTACTACGGCTAACACCATCAACAAAGCCAACGTAAGGTAAAGGTGACACCGACATCTGCAAATCAAACACCATGCAAGATAAGTAGTAGGCAAAAATCTAAGAAAAAGGCAACAAAAGCGCACTAAAGTATGTTACAATATTTACAAAGAAAATATGTAGAATAACTCTAAGCATAGTACCTTTTAAGGTAAATCCCATTTCTGGGTTCACCCAAAGAAAATCCATCGTAATCTACTAGCTCATAAGCCCCTTTTTCTAACACACATTTAACAATGTAAGGGCCATGCCACATGGGTTCAGATTTTCTAGCTCCTAAGTTTTCACGATCCTGGTCATATAGTAGGACCAAGTCACCTTAAGAAAACACATGAGGTCTAAGGGTTTTATCATATTGATATTTGACATGTTTTTTATGAGTTTCGTTAGCCAAGGTGGCTTCACAACGAGTTTCATCTAGTTGTGTCAAATGTAAAAGACGTTCTTCCTTGAATGAGGTATTAGGAAGCAATTCGACGACTAGTTTCAAAGATGGTGTTTCACATTCAATCGACAACATGACTTCTAAACCATACACCAGTTGAAATGGAGTAAATCCCCTAGCTGTTTTAACAGAAGTTTGATATTCCCATAATGCCAAAAAAAATATCGTTTTGCAATTTGATTTGAGAATGAAATCATTAAATAACGATGGAAAAAAATATCCCGCCCATAGAATATTTTGGGCTGTGGCATACCCATACATATGACCACCACATAGGGATGATTTTAGGGGCTAAATTTTGCTCATGGGATAATTTTCCATGTTTTTCCCCAAAAACGATTCGCTATTCTAAAAATGATTCACCCAAATTCTAAAGGATAAAATTACTTTACCTTAAAAATCGCCAAAATTTTATACAAACTATATAGACTCCTTAGAAATTTGAATATTTTTACAAAAATATCGCCAAACATTTTATAGTTGGCATATGAAGGATTAGTAAGATTCACTAAGGTTTCTACATTTTAAAATGAATTTCCATCCTTAAATTCATCCCTCAATGATGGTGGCACCACATGCTCCGACATGGTAGTCATTAAGGGCTCTCTCAACTTCCTCATGTGTTAAACACCGTCAAAAAATGGAATCGACACCACGAGAATAAAGTGTATCGCCAACAATGATGTATTGGCAAGCTTGACATCAAATATGACGATGTTCAATACTAGAGAGATAAGGTCGAAAGGTCTGAGTTTGGAGATAGATGATGATATCTCCATACCACGGATCATAAGAGTTGATCAGAAAAAGGGATTCATTGGGAATCAATTGTTCTGTCAAACTCTCAGATTCAGATGAGGGAAGGTCACAAATCATCTCAACAAATACAAAATATTTCTTAGATTTGGATTTCTCAAATTCCAAATCAAACTCTTGTAGGATGACAATCCATTTTGAGTATTTTTCCCCCATCACTTTGTGAGTCAAGATATGTTGCATGGGGTTACAATAAAAAATAATGGTGGTTTTTCACAACAAGATGTAGTGACGAAAACATTGGACAACTTGAACAACAACCGATGCCAATTTCTCCACATGTGAATATTTGATTTCAGTACGAGACATACTCTTACTCAAATAGTAGACCACATGTTCATCGTTTGAATCATCCTCTTGTACCAAAACCATAGCAACAATACTGTTAGAAGCAACAAGGTATACAAAATAATCGCGACTATAGTCTCGGGGGTGTAACAATGGCGTATGAGTCAATGCGTGATTTAGAGCATCAAATTTGGTTTGAGCAGTGTCATCCCCCAAAAAGGGAACCCCTTTCTTAAGAAGTTAGATAAAACCCTTGGTTAGTTTTGCATATTTAGGAACAAATCGACGTAAAAAAGTTTGCCTTCCCTTGCAAACTTTGGGGTTGGTGCAAATTCGAAGGAGGAGGTAAATTCAAGATGGCCTCGATATTCAAGGGATCAACACAGATCCCTTGCTTGGACATGATAAAACCAAGGAGACATCTAGATTCCACAAAAAATACACATTTATGTGGATTTAAGCAATTATTGTAAAAATGATATCTAAGAAAAATAGCTCGAAGATGTACAAGATGATCGTGACACTGCATGGAATGTGAAGGTAAGTCATCAAGATAGGGCTGTACAATACAATTAATATCGTGAAAAGCGTAAGACATAGCCCACTGAAAATTTGCGCGACGTTTTTGAGTCCAAAAGGGAGTTTTTTTTATAGGAAAAGTTATCCCAAGGACAAATGAAAGAGGTTTTGTGTTGATCTGATGGTAGTATATTAATTTGATTATATCCAGAGAAACCATCTATAAAAGAGAATATTTCACTGCCAACACAATTATCAACGATATGGTCGACGAAAGGGGTTGGGTATTTACTTTAGTACAAGTCCTATTGATATCCCTATAATCAATACATACACAGATCACACCTCATTTCTTAGCGACATGAAAAATATTTGAAACCCAATCAGTAAGAGGTATAAGATATATATAACCAGATTTAAGAAGTTTTTCAACTTCCATTTTAATAGCAACAACTTTTCGTGAATGAACGGGGCAAATATTTTGCCAAGCATGCTTGGATTCAGGATAAGTCTTAATTTCATGAATAATGATATTCAGGTCAATCCCATGCATTAAGAACAAGAAAAGATATTGCAAAATTCTTTGAATAGGGATGTGTAAATTTGTATTTCATCAACAGAACAAGAGGCACCTATATGAATGTTTTCCATGATACCAGGTTTGACTGAGATATCTATTGGTATAGTAGAGGATATGTTTCCCAAATTCCCTTCAGATAAAACATCATGATGAGAATTTGTAAATATCTCACGTAATACAAGAGTGTCAGGATGAGTCTCAATACTCTCGGGCTCAAGGAAGAAAGAGGAACGATGATGACTATTATCCCAAGGAGTTTCTTCCAAATACATGAATTCTAAGATACTCTCACCAGTGGAGAAAGTATCGTCAAAAGGATCAATATATGCCATATAAATAAGCCAAGAAGAGTGAGTACTCATCTAAGACGTGACTCATAGGGTCACTAGTTTCAGAAGAAACCACATATGTCGACTGGTTTTCTTCATAAGAAATTTCAATCGAACTAAGTGGAATTCTATCACTGTAATTGTCATATTCAAATGGATTGGGTACTACCCAAGGATCATATGAGTCAAGGGATTTACTAGTATCAGTCGAAATCATGTTGACCTAGACGACAATTGGAGGAATGTTAGGTGGTGGGAGAGGAAATTTTCCCATCATAGATGAATATTTCAAAAGACCCACTCCAACATCCTCATAGGAAGATGGGATTTTCTCAATAAAAGGAACACTACCAATGCATGAATCAGAATTAAAGTAGGCGAGTTGGTCTACTGTGACTATTTTTTTTTGATGGGGGAAACTTAGTACACGAAACAAAGTAGAAAATACCATAGACATAGTGTAAATCCAACTATGACCTAGTGGGAGATTATAATCAAGCGGTGTATCGACAACTTCTACTTTAACAATGACTATCTTACCTTCTAATTCAACTGGTAATGCAGTAAGTACTCCAAATGGTTTAAATCCTATACCATCAAATGCCTTTAAGGTATTAGGTGATTGTTTAATCGATGAAGAACCAATAGCTTTCCAACAGTTAAGAGACATCACATAGGTCGAGGCTCCTTCATCTATAATAGTATGGAAAATAGTCTTTTGGCGTACAATAACTTGAATTTGGAATGCAAGTTGGTGAGGGAGCCTTGGAAGATGAGTTTCCAAGTCAAAGGCTATCATATTCACATCACTAGGTTCAGTTGCACCAATGGATGAAAACAATGCTTGTCATTGTGCAGGGCAAGTTTGGAGTACTTCGAGGGCCAACATTGCAGAGGGAGCTTGAGCTAAATCTTCTAGAATACTGTAGTTCTGAGCAGCTCACGCATGCAGATTAAAAGATGACCTACGAACACCACCTTTTGGAGGTGGTCTAATCATTGTGTCTGA
Source organism: Picea engelmannii (assembly GCA_009831015.1). Taxonomy (NCBI): domain Eukaryota; kingdom Viridiplantae; phylum Streptophyta; class Pinopsida; order Pinales; family Pinaceae; genus Picea; species Picea engelmannii. The sequence goes on along the minus strand of ML779888.1, from coordinate 451,179 downwards.
ACTTGGTCGATCAATCTGTAGTGGAACAGTAGGTGGTGGGGTAGACGTAGAAGGCTTCTCAACAACACTTCCATTTGAGGAAGGATAGTATTTAGCTTGTGTTGTGAGTGAAACCTATTTATCTTTATAAGTTATAAACATAAGTACATAAGAGCTTCCCGACGTAGAGGGTTGTTCTGAAGTAACCATTTGAGTCTGCTGAGATGGAAAAGGATTGGTCAATACAACGGGTGCAGTTGAAGTTCCTTTAACGAAATGATTAACATCGACACGACACAAATAATATTTAGTGTAATGATCGTCATCGCAAATGAGACAAGGATATTTAGGTTTACATTTTTCCTTATCTTCAACAAATGGAGTTTTTGCTTTTTCTTGTGGTTGGGTAGTTTGTTTTCCTTTTCCTTTTCCTTTTTTCTTATTTCAAATTTTAGCGGTTGGTTTAGATTGAACTGCGTTCACCTCAGAAGAATCACTAGAAGGAGTGACATGAGGTGTAGTATTTGGATTAGTCGTAGTGGTGGGAGTTGGATTGGGGTTGGGGGTTTTGGTATAAGTCTTACTTTTAGTCTCTTGATTAGTAGAACCAATCACATCATCAACAACGTGAGATTTAACAAGAGGTGTTGAGGTTGGATTTGTCAATGGGTGAGGAGCATGAGGAATCATGTTGTATAATGAGTCAGTATGAGAATATACCAAATCAAGAAACTGGGCGTGATTAATGGCTCGTTCCTCAGTAAGTAATCCTCCCTTAGAAACATCTCGAGCGATGGGTCATAGAAGATATTTAGTGAACCATACAACTAACAATTGATAAGGAATGTGAGCTTTGATTAATCATCTTCTCCTTCTCCACTCATGAATATGATCGGAAATATGGGTAGAGGTGGTTTGTCGAAATGAAGTTAAAATCTCAGTACCTATTTCATATCAAATAGGTAGTTTAAAATATGTGAGGAAGGCCATGGCTAATGAATTAAATTCACAGAAGAATCCTCCAGGTAACTAAATGTACCACTTAGCTGTGGTCCCCGTAAGATTTCTTTGAAAAACATGTAAGCATATAGAGTCATTCATCAATGAGTTTGATGAACACCAAAGATGGAAATTCATAACATGATTATTAAGACCATCTCCCGGTTTACCATTGAACTTTGGAATATTTGAGGGTAATTTGGCAGGAATAACCGACCAAAATTGAGAGTGTGAAATTGGATCATTCATTAATCGAGACAAGTCTGGTAAATCAAAGTGGCTAAAAATGGAAATTTCCAGTTAACTTCAGGATACCGATAACTTTGAGGAGGAAGTCCTGTCGAAATACCAGTAGGACCATAAGAAGCTTGTAAAGGTGCATTATATATCGATCCTATCACATGTTGTTGTTGGGGGTTTTGGGACATATAAGCAGGTTTAACCTGTGGATTAGGCATCCTTCCTTGAGGATGAATACACATTTGAATAGGTTGAATCCATGTAGGGTTCACAGTTCCTAAAAAAGGTTTCCCAGGATTAAGACCCGGGAAAACAAGGTTAGAGGGTCCAGCTTGGGTAGTTCTGGGAAATTTTCCCCCAGGATTGAGACCTTAGAAAACATGATTAGAGGGAACTGTGTGATGGGTTCCTCCACCCGAAGGGCCTACCAAGGTAGCTTCCCAGGCTATTTTTGTGTTCAAATATTCTAATATGGTCCTACAACCTATGATATAGTAAAAGGTTGACCCATAATAAGGTTTTGTCCTTTAGCTAAAGGTTTCCCCCCAGCTGGAATTTGTGTCCCAACAAAAAAATAAAATCCAGAAGGATGTTGACCACTTTGTCCTCGAGGAGGGTTCAATACTTCTAGTGAAATCTGGATAGGATTAAGAAATCATCCACTAAGAGCATTATATCCGGGATGAAGTGATTGACCTTCTCTAGGAAGAAGTTGTGTTCCAATGAGATTATGAGATGTCGAAGAGCAACCAGCTTGAAAAGGTAGAGTTTGTGTAATTGTCATGGCGCTATTCAATTGACTAGGAAGTAAAAGACATGTCCCACTTGATGCCCGACTTGAGATAACAAAGTTACCAATTAAATGAGAAATGTGACCTCAAGACGAGAACTCTAGCCCTTAAAACCCATATTTTTGCATAAAAAACATGAAAATCATCCCCCAAATCAAAAAGTGGTGCTACCGGTAGCACCATTTTTTGTAAATGGGTCAAAATTACAACTTTTTTCAAGCATGGGCTTAAAGGATCAAATGTTTGCTCAGAAAAACTTTAAAATCAACCCCCAAATCAAAAAGTGGTGATATAGGATAAAAAAGTGGTGCTACTGGTAGCACCACTTTTTCTAACAGGGTCAAAATTACAATTTTTTTCAAGCATGGCCTTAAAACATAAAATAGTTGCTTATAAAAGCCTTAAAATGAACACCTTAATAAAAACATGACGCTACATAAAGCAATTTTTTTTTCTAAACGTTAAAATTGCAGCTAATTACAACCTAATTGAAACTGTCTTTGACAACAAATCCCTACGCAAATTAAAAACCCAAAATTGGATCCTAAATGGTCACTTGAAAATTTATTTACTATTTTTTTTTGTTTTTTAATTTACATTAAAAAATAAATAAAGAGAAAGGAGAAAATTTTCACAATTTGTTTTTTTAATGAAGACAAAAAGAACTTTAAAAAAATATATTCAAAACCCAAATTAAAAAAAAAAACTTTACAAAATGGTGAAAAAACAAAAAAAAAAACAAATGGGACTTGGGCCAGGCCCGTAGGGAGGTTGGGGCGATGTCGCAACTATATATATATATATATATATATATATATATAGTTAATATGATGATGATTAATGTCCACTAAGACCAAATTGGTCTATCGGACCTTAAGAGGGTAAGTGATTACTTGCGATTCTTTAGAATTTTGTTTATGTGCTCGAAAATCATTAAGAGAAGCTTTCTAAGATCACCATACTTTTGTTGAGTTAAGAGGTTAGGAAGGTTGGTAGTGTGACAAATATTTTGAAAATGAGATCTAATATGGGTATAGGCTGGACAATCTAAGAGAAAGTGCTTTTCATATTCAACCTTCTTAGTGTCACAAAGGTGACACACTCTTTCATCCCATGGCGTTTTAGGAATTGACCAACACCCAGTTTCACTATGGAGCTCGTGAGAATTTGTTCTTATCTTAGTAATGCTTATTTTTTTCTTTACACTTGGAAAAACATATAGATAATTTTGATCCTCTAGATTAGGGTTGATTACATCCTTATAATACCTTAATTTTCTTTTTTCCTCTAACTCTTTATCACATCACATTTTCTCCTTAAATTTTGATTTGACGTTTTTTTTAATAGTATCTTTATTCTACAAAATGGTGTCTTCCATGGTTCCCCAATAGTTTAGCAAAGACCGGGCATGTTTATGCCATCCTCGTTTGAGTCGATAGTGGTTATGACTCGATTTTGAAGCAATCTTAGGAAGCCTCTTGTCTTCCATGTTGTTTAACTTGTTTTTATACATTAGGTATCTAGTCATAGCCATGCTCTCAATGGGGGAGAGGCTTGTTTCTAAGAGGAGGATGGGACAGGGCAAATTTCCTTTAATTTTGAGATTATAGGCTATAAAATGCTTTTGTATTTGCTTTATCTTTCTCCAGGATTCACGAGAGATACTACAACCCCATAATTCACATCCATAAAGAATAATAGGTGTAACAAGAGTCTGAAAGAGGAGTTTATTCTTATCCCAACTCCAAAGATCAACTAATTTACAATTGTTTTCAAGCCCATTATAAGCTTTCCATCCCCCAATAATCCTTTTCTCAATGCTATAATTACAATTGAGCTTGTGTTGAATATGAATTCCAAGATATTTGTATGAAGTCACTTCCTCCAATTTTTTGTTTTCATATACAAAGGTATCATAAGGTATCTTATTGGATTTAATAATCATGACCTTAGTCTTATCAGTATTAACAATCATACCCATATTGGAGCAAAAATCCTTGAGGATTCTTAGTTGGTTTTCAAGATCACAGGGACTCCTTGCCATAAGAATGATATCATTGGCATAAAGAAGAATATTAATGACTATACCAGTGAGATTAGGGCCGACACAACCTTCTTTTTCCAAGCAATCTTCTAACTTGTCAATGTATATGCCAAAAACGATAGGTGACAAGGGACAACCTTGTTTGACTCCGATATTGCAATTAATCTCTTTTGACCAACCCTCAATTTTTTTAAAATTAGCAATAACATTCTCATACATCCTTATTGCAACAATCCTCAACTCGAGAGGCACTTTTATCTCTTCCAACCTATTCCCAAGGCTTTTCCTAGGAATCATGTCAAAAGATTTTCTAAAGTCAACAAAACAACAAAAAAAATTGGTTTTAGTATTGAGGAACTCCTCTGCAATGATCCTAAAGGTAACAAGATGGTCCATAGTTGAATGATATCTCCTAAACATGGCTTGGCCATTAGCTCTTTTACCTTGACTTCCTAGCCAAAGGATAATCTTCTTTTCCAAAATAATTCCATAAGGCTTGGCTAAAATCGGGCTAATCATAATGGTCCTATAATTAGAGGGAATGTTTCTATCCCCATTTTTAAAAATAGGAACAATGAGGCTTTGTGTCCAGGGTTTAGTGAAGCCCTGCTTGACTGCTAAATTGAAGATCTTTTGTATGTGAGTGATAAGGATTGGTCCTCCAATTTTAAATTTTTTAGCTCGGTAGCCTTTAATGTCCTTAGCTTTCCCATTTGCAAGCCGCTTAACCTCGAACTCTATGTCATCTAAAGAAACAACTTCTTCATTTGTAGGGACAATAGGAATGGTGTCCATGGCATTAGGGAACTCGTAAATAATTTTAAGGTAGGAATTCCAGTCCCTTATGGGAATCCTATTATTTTCTTTAGTATTGCGTTTTAGAATTTTGCTCCAGAACTTATTAGGATCTGACTTATATAGTTGTGAAAGTTGCTCTTGCCTTTTATTGATATAGTACCTTTTATACCTTTTAATTAGGGATTTGTACATATTGATCTTATCGAGTTTTAAGGACTCATTAGAAGCATCCCTAATGGATTTCCTAGCAATTTTACATTCTTTATCATACCAAGGGTTGGTTGTTCTATTATTCTTTTTATAGGACACCTCATAAGAGAATTTGTTAATAGAAGTGGAAAGGGTAGTTGTAAAATTATGATAGAGTTCTTCAATGTTGTCCTTATAAGTTAGGAGATTTAATTTACTATTTCAATCCTTTAAGAAAATGTCAACTTTACTTTTGTCAAAGAGAAAATTCCTTTGATTATCAGAATTCTCTTCAATGGCGCTCCTATGCATTGAAAAGTTTAGAGTTAGGGTTAAAGGTTTATGATTAGAGTTAGGATCATGGTCATTTAAAAGGTCAAAAGTTGTTATTTGGTTGGAAACAGGGATATCAGATATCACATAATCTACAACACTACTATCTAGCCCATGAATACAAGTCATTTGGTTGGAGTTTGGCGACTTCATTACTCCATTGAAAATTATTAGGTCTTGAGAGTTGGAGAGCTTGACCAACTCAGTACCAAACAAATTTTCAATTAGGTATTCAAAGGTTCTTTTGTAGCTCTTAGATAAAACATGGTCCTCATCTAGCCATAAAGGATTATGGTTGGAGTCATTACTTAAAAGTGTAACTTGTTTAGTTGCAGTCCTAGCATTAAAGTCTCCTAGCAGGAGGATATTACCTTCATTTTTCAAACTATAAATATCTTGTTCTAAATTATTATAGGGACAATTGTTATCTAGATTGCTTTTCTTATAAAAAGTAGAATTAGTAGGTGCAAAGTAGCGAATTTCTATATACATCTTCTTAGCATTGGTGTCTGGAATTTCCATCCAAATGTACTGATTGAGAGGGTCAATCTTATGAAGTTAAATGTGAGGAGAAATGCTCTTTCTAATATAACAAGTTATGCCTCCTATCCCTCTATGGTGGGATTTTTTGTTCCATGCCAACCACAAGCCAAATCCTTCTATGTTAGGGACCTTAGACTCCTCATGCTCCCAAGTTTCAACTAGACAAATAATATCAATATCACTCGAGATCCAACTTATCATAGGACATTTGTGCCATGGAAAGCCTCGACAGTTCCAAAAAAGGATCTCGAGTGTCCCAAATTCCTATTTATTATTATCCTTCTGGTCTCTATCCCTAACAATAGATTTTCGATTTCTAATTATTGCCCATTTTCCTTCTTTCCTGGCTTATTCTACCTTTTGAAATTCCTTCCTTAATTTAGCTTGGTCTTCGGGAATGAGGTCTTCACTTATAAATATTCCTCACCCTTTTAAGCTTGGAGATTTACTAAGTATGTTATATTTATGGTCATTACAACTTACTTTGACACGAATCAACCTATCTTTGTGATCAATTATTTTTCCTAGCCTCTTTGCTTCTATGAGTAATAATCTACTTTTAAGGTAACGACTAAGCCATACACCAAATTGGTGTATGAGACCCCCTCTGCCCAATGATTTGAATAGAAAAGTCTATAGAGGTATACATACCCTACCCCCCTCTGGATTTGAACTTGTGACCTCTTATGAGGAAATGCATGTTATATAGTTACACACACCCACACACATATATAACTTATATAGTTACATATAATATGCAAATTTAATATATATTTTTTAAAATTTTTTATGAACGTTTTTTCATTTAAATTTCATTTTGTAAGTTTTTTATATAAATTTTAATTTTTTTAGTTAAAATTTTAAGGTTTTTTAAAGTATTTTTGTTTATTTTTTAAAAATTTTCTATTAAAGTTTTTATTTTAGGTTTTTTAATTTGGGTTTTTTTATTTATTTTTTAATTAATTAATTTATTTTTTTAATATATATATATATATATATATATATATATATATATATATTTTTTTTTTTTTTAATATTTTTTTGTGTTTTTTTCACCTTTTAAAAGTTATTTTGGGCCATAATTTTTTTTTCCTTTTTCTTAATTTTTTCTCATTTTCTCTTACTTTATATATATATTTTTAATTTTATGGTTTTGTTTCCTCTTTAGTTTTTTAGGTTTTTCTTCAATGTTTATATATATATATATATATATATATATATATATATATATATATTTTATATGTGTGTGTGTGTGTGTTTTAATTTCAATTCTTTTTGTTTTCTTAGTTTTTAATTGATAAAAAAAATTAATTATATTTTTTTGTTAAACATTTAAAAATAGTGTTATTCAATTACAATTATTTTCTATGTATTGAAGTGAAGGTAAAAATATGTTAAAAATGATATTTTCCACTATATTTAAAAATTATGGAACCATAAATTAATTAAGGACACATAATTTTATGAAAAATCTTAATTTAAAAAAAATAAATGGTGTACAACATTTTTAACATTGGATGAAGCATAGAAACATGATTAAAAACACCATTGAACCAAAAAAAAAAAAAAAAAATTGAAAATAGATGGAAAAACTCTATTGAGAAAAAAAATTGAACAATTTGAAAATAGACGAAAGACACGCATTTAAAAAAAAGTGGAAACATTAATTTAAAATATTAAAAAACCCCCTAAAAAGGAAGGGGGGGTGCTACCACTAGCACCATTTTTAAAAATGGGGTAAAAAACTTGACCCCCCCCCCCAAAAAACGAGAACATTGTAGAGTTCTCGTTAAGTTGGTAACTATGTTATAGGAGAAATATTACCTATTTGTCGCACAAGATGACCAAGGAAAAGGTTTTAGGACGTGGTGACTGTACTAGTAACAACAGGTCTAAGTGGTGTAGTAAAAGATGATTGACTGATACCCAACCTATAAAAAATATCACGACCAGAGGGAGTTCACCATAAAGGTTAAAGGATGAACTAGAGTTCTACTTGGATCTGATATGCCAGAGGTTTGAACAGGGGTTGTTAATCCTTCACTTTGATTAGATTGTCCTGTTTCCATTTTTTCTTCTTCAAAAGGCCTTGCCGATAATCTAGGATAATCTTCAGTTACAATTTCTCCTAAGGAATTTACTCTGACTAAAATTGGACCAAAGGGATTAGTTAATGGTGGGTTTGCTAGAGGGATAAAACCTTCATGAACACTTGTGATAACTCCCTCAAAACATTCAATCAAAGGAGTAGCAACACTCCCAGTATCAAAGTAATTTCCTTCGTTAACAATATCTCCACGAGAAGTATCTTCTGGTGAATGGGGAGGTATTGGTTGATAATCTTCGGGAATCAATCCCTGCATCCTACGTGAGCAACGAAGACCGTCGTCAACCATGGTAGAAAAGTTAAATTCCACTATAGAAAACATACAACACTTAGCTAATCAAACTAGGAAGCAAACCATGCAAAAAAAATATTTCACAGTGAACACACTAGTTGGTGATGAAATCCAATGTCATGAGAGAAATGTAAAAAGGGATGGGGTAGAGAAGGTGGACCAGTTATGTTGGCGACCTGCTTAACGGACTTACGCACTGGTGCAATTTCCCTCACGGAAGAAATGTGGGTTACCCTCCAAGGAGCTCGAGTGAGTTTGACCAACGTCTGACCCAGGTACAACAAAGACTTTCCCCTCTACCGTCACATTGTGTAGGAGCCTGAAATATTATGGCCTCTAAGTTTACCAATTACAACACCCAATCCCGTGGAAACAATTGATAGTTAGGTATACACGCAAGGGCAGGGTCGAAACCTGAAATCCCCTTGAGAGGTGCCTGAGACTGAGGTAAGACCTCCCAAGTGATCCCCAAGTGTCTAACGACACCATTTGTAATACATGCAGACCACTCCACCAAGACCAACATAGCAGGGTTATTTACTCCGCTGATCCCAATGTGACCTCATGATTTACCCTTGTGTGAGAAGGGCTGCCTAGGACAGAGATGTGGAAATTGGATTTATATCCCTAACGCAAGATCCAATGTTTGTTTGACATCTTTGGAGAGTTTTCCTTGCCACCTATTCTAAATCTCTACACCTAAGCTAATTTTGGTGTGCTACCAAATAATAAATATCGAATGAATTTTATTAATGCTTAGTTTTAAGGGCTTTTGTTTTACTCAAAAGGATGCAGAAGTGAAACAAATGATTTTTGACCTTGGCTCAAAATATCATGCAATTATATATGAAATGCAATTTTTCGTTCGATGAATCCTAATTACATGAGAGAGAGAAGGTACCTTTATTTTGAAACGCAAAATGCAAAACTCAAAATTCAATTCTTTTCAAGAAAAGATCCCAATAATTTCACAAAACAATCAGTGACTTAATGAATTTAATTCAACCTAAAAGTATAAATGCACAAGCTTTTTCCTCTTGATTTAAAAAATGCAAATGAATGTAATTCTACTTAAGTTATTTCTTTTTCAATGAATATGAAAGTTTGTAATGAAAGAAAAAAAAGATTCTTCAAGGGAAAAAATGCATCCACAACAGAAAGATACAACAAAAACTTCCACAATGATACTTCCAAAACTACAAAGATATCCCAAATGCAAAGTAGAAGATAGAATATTTTGATTTTTTCAAAACAAAAGCCTCAACACAAAATATAAGAGAACCATTCAATAAAACACTTTGACAAAAGAAATTAAGAGCCAGCCGAGAGACACTTGAATACTAGGCTAAGAGATTATACCTCTTTCAGATACATGCAAAAAATTACCAAAGACAAAGACAAGCAATTATGAATAAATTGAAACAATGATAAAAAACAGACTGTAATACTTCTAAGAAGACTGTAAAGCAAACCTAAGATTCACAACAAAGGTCAGATATGAGACCTGGGAAAGAAAATTAAATAAAAACTTGATTTTCCAAAAAGTGTCGGAGGCTGTTGTGGTACACAGAGCAACAATCCAGAGTGTCGTAGGCTGTAATCTATGCACAATGCCACATTGTCGCACTGATTCTCAAAGGTAGGTTGCAACAATGAAGAAAAGTTTGAAAAAACCAAAAAACTAAGGAAGATTTCCAGTGAATTTCAGGGTTGACTAAAGAAACAGTGTTAGGTGAAGGCTTAGAGATCTAAAGCAATGTAAGGTAACAAGGATAAGAGAAAAAATATGAAGGAAATGTACCCAGTGGAGTCACCAATTTTATTATCAGACAAATCAGTCTGTGCGGACACAGACTGATCTCCCTAGACTCAGAAACCAAGACTAGAACAAAACATACAGAACATGGAACTTTCTCTAGGTTGATATAATCAAATTACCAATTAGCTAAGGATTCATACCTTGTAACCAACAATTGTCCTAGCTAGTTGTATCTTCCAACTACCTTGTCATGAGACTTATGTATGATAACCTGCAAGATACATAAGCCAACAAAGGTGAAAGCAATAAGTATAATTTGATGCAACCTATGCAACTGATCAAGGAGAGATGCAAGAAAGATAATAAATAAATACAACCTTTGTAGGAAAGAAACTATATTACTGTATTTATGAAAATGGAAAGAGATTACAACCAAAGATACCTTGATGTTGTGAAGCTTCTTCCTACAAGCTCACTGCTCCAATACCCATAATGCATCCATGAAATCCGTCACCATCAACTGACTCCTTTAGGTAATATTGAATTCTTCAAAGCCAAATAATTACTAACAATCCTTCTATAACAAACCAAAAACAAAACTATCAATCATTATCTCAATCCACTATTCACTATTTGCTATTAGCCTTTCCTCATGAGGGAAGCCTCCTTTTATAGATCGAAGAGGAAAAGGGTGAGGGGGTTAGGATCCCCCAATATCAAGAGTATGGGTGAGATACAAAGCGATCAGAGAACACCTCATCTCGAAGCTTCTCTTATACAATCTTCTTGAATTTTGTCATTTTCTCCCATTTTAAGTAGTGTTGCACCGTGCAGTGGAGCAACCTGAGACACTGTCGCACCCTGCAGTGGTGCAACATGCGACACTTGAGGGTGTCACACCCTGCAATGATGCAAGATGTGGCACTCTCTTAAATTAAGGCTTGAAAGGCCCTAACAACATGTGTAACCCTTTTTTCATGCATGCCTTCTCTCAAAGTAAGGTTCTTCTTCAACAATCATAGCTTGTATTCTCTGGATGATAGAGGACAAGTGAAAATCATTAGTTGCGAAAAAATATTATGTAACATTCATGCATCTGTCATTTCTCTCTATTTCCATGCATTTGTTCTTTCTCTTATCTTTTGACATCATGGGAAAAAGGATAAATCTCCTTTTTTCTCTCTCTCCTCCTATCAACCTCTCCTTTCTCTTCATGGTGCTTCCTCGTGTAAAAATCTGATGTATATGAGAAGCATTCAAAAATATTCTATACTTGTATTTTTCAAGTCTTTTGCATCTCTCTCCAAACACGCATGATACTAATCTTCCTTTCTGTATCTCTTGATGATTTCTCTTCCCTTGAATTCTCTGCAAGATGCCGTGTAGATAAATGTAGGGATACCTGTAAATGTTTCCTTTCCTCTCTTCCAGTTCTTGCTAATTGTCCATTGATGTTTTCTCTTGCAACTCTTTGACATACAAAATAAAATTCATTACTTGATTTCTTCATTGACTTTTCATGTTCACTTGACTATACTTCTCAATGATTTTATTCTGTTCATTGACAATTTCTCTTTCCCTATTCTACTGTGCCTTTCACTCCTTGTATTTTAGTGACTCACTGATTCCAACTGATTCCACTGATTTTAATTGTAAATACACTGCTATGCATTTTATTTGACCCATGTTTTATGTACCTTCTAAGTATCCATGTCTATCCATATGTCATACACTATCCATAAATTTGCTACTCAACTGTCCACAATGCTGACCCATCTATCACTATACTACCATGAAGGCTTCACGGCTGCAACTGTTCATCACATATTCCTGTTTCTTCAAACTGAGTCAAATGTTTCCACTGGTCTTCTCTATCAAACTATGCATGTCTTGGAACAACCTGCATTGAATATATCCCTGCCTGAATACATACGTGGAATGCAATCATAAGCTTATTCCTATGTAACTACCAACTGATACATGCGTGGAAACACTACTTCTCAACCGATCATTCTGTTAGTCTATACTTCTATTATCTTATTGTTATGAATATGTCTCTACAAATACTTCAACCTGCTTGAAGGATGGTTCTATGATATGTAGTAGCTACTGCACTAACTCCCCCTGTTCAATATTCATATTTACTGGGAGTCTTCAAGCCGACTGGCTTAGAAAAATACCCACTCTGATGCGAAGTAATCTTCCTCTTCGTCTGTAGACTCATCATTTCTTTGAACTCTGACTTCTTCCTTTTTTCCTATGGATTATTTATGATCTACAATTCTTGAAAGTACAATCTTTTGGGCCTGTTCTTTATTCACATGTTCTTCTTTTTTTCCATTTCTTCTCCAAACCTTCCTGTATCTTACATCTTCCTTTTTTCCTGTAGATTTTTATCGATCTTGTACTATTGAAAATCCTGAGAGTATGACTTCTAGGTGTACTTCATTCATCTGTTCTTATTTTACATGTTCTTGTTTTCTTTTCCGAACTTTCTTATATCTGATATCAATGTTCTTTTTCAGAGAAGTATCCATCATACTTCTACAATCACAAACCATATTTCCATAATTGTGGCACTTGTAAAACTCAATTTTGTGGGGATCCATGAAATATCCCTGATCCCACTGATCAAGATATTTTCTACTGTTCTAATGCTCTGTCTCGTAGATCTGATACACTGGTGGTTTCTGGATGTGTTTCAGTTGTGTGTTTGAGATATTTTTGGTTATTGCGAGTGCATGTTGGTTATTGCATGTGCATGTTGCATATTTATGGTTTAAATAGTATATAAAGGATGCATGCGGAAGTAAAGAACATCAACTACCCAATATATGTATTATGCGACTCAAGCATGGAAATACAATAGCATACTGGAAATATAGAAATAATCATCAGCTAGATCTCATGGATCTTCACTGGAATACAAACAAATAACATCAAAATACCCGTGATCAGAAGATGATAGCAGATCTGATGGATGCACGGATAGATCAACAAAAATATGCGATTCCAGAGAAGTATGGTAACCGCTACCAGCTGGAAAAATCGTCTAGAAGAATCGACCATCGAAATGCGCTGGAAACTGCTCCAATGGAAGCTCCCTAGTCTCTAGATTGGAATGGGTGTCTGCCGGATCTCAGATCTGACCCCTGAGGCAATAGATATGGACCCTTGGGGGGTTTGTGCACCTCCAGGGACACTAGATGCGCCCCAAAGGATTCCACCAATGGAATTTTCTGCTATATGGCTCAAAATGATTGTCTCACCAAATAAGGAAATGGGTTGGAAGGATTTGTCCGGATCTGCTCTGAAACTCTGCATGCAACACCAAATGTATGTCCGCAAGAGCTGCGCCCTAAATGGTTGAATGAGTCGATCTGCAATATTCCACCGTCAGAATCTGACGATAGATGGTTCAATAGAAGTTCCCTGACTGGATTTCAAATGGGTTGGAAGGAAACTGCAACCTGGATATGGATCTCGTGCAACTCTCCAAACCCTCAAACTGACTTGTGCCCTCACTAGCTGAGCTGCGCACTCTGCAACGAATACTCCTGAAAATCACGGTGAAATACCTGGATGGTATCTCTGATGGTCTAGGGTGTGTCTCTCAACACCGAAACCGATCAATGGTGGTGGTTTCCTCCAGAAATCCACAAAACAATAAGGTCGGCTCTCCTCCTCTGGGAACTCTCAACATCAAATCATAACAATGCATAATGAATTAGGTTGCTTTACCCTTCCTTTATAGCTTCTCGAAACCCTAATTCGTTGTTTACCTTTTCCCTCGAAGTGACTTTTACTTTATTTTATTATTCCTTTATTAAATCACTTAATTAATTAATTAATTAACCACTTTACCTCTAAAAAGTGATTTATCCATCCTGATGGCTTCTCCGGCCATTGAAAGTCACTTCTCATCATCTTATCCTGTAGTTTTCTTCCTCCCGATTCCGATGAGCTATTACACTAAGAGGTTTCTCCAAGTAATATGCCCATTATGACCTTCTTAGTGAATTTAATTAAGATATGACCCATGATAACTCAAAATTAGGGAAATCGTCAGAATGCAATGAAACCAAAGCCTAGCTATGCGGAATGGAGCCTGATGATGATCGATGCAAGTCGGGCCCAAATAAACCCCTCAATATTTCCTGAACTCTCTGTCACCCCTATATGGCTACTCGGGTAGGCATAACACTCTGAAATGTTGTAATGTTATAATGTCCCAAAATAGTCAAAGTGGATACTTTGTTATAATGTGTATTACAGAGTTACAAATTGGATTTGGATGATGAAATTGATGAGAGCTTTTGGTTGAGGTACATGTTGGGTACATGGTTGAGACAAGTAGTTGATGAGTTGGCACATACATGAGGTGTATAGTTGATGATGTTGGTAAATCTTGATGAGTCATAGTTTATGTGTATTTGATGCATGATTGGTACATATTTGGTGCATGGTTGATGCACTCATTGATGGTACAGGTTGAGGTATAGGTTGGTGCATGGTTGATGCACTTGTTTATGGTATAGGTTGATTACAGGTTGTTTGGATAGGTTATTGTGACAAGTTATTTGTACAGGTTTGATGCATGGTTGATGCATTTGTTTATGGTACAGGTTGATGTATGGTAGATGTTGGCACATGTTATTGGTATAGGTTTACAACAATATATCTCATAGTGATAGTGTGACAGTGGTTCCATCATTCTACTTCTACGACATGGTGGTTGGATGGGGCAAGGACAAGTGGTTGTAGCCACATTATAGTTGTATTCGAAGAACACAAGGGGGTTGTAGCCTCCTTCTAGTTGTAGCCATAGAATTGGGGAGTTGGAGATTCCCTCAGGTTGTAGCCTGAGAAACTAGGGGGTTATAACCTCCTTCTGGTTGTAGCCAAAGAATTGGGGAGTTGGAGCTTCATTCAGGTTGTAGCCTGAGAAACTAGGGGGTTGGAGCCTCCTTCCAGTTGCAGCTGGAAAACAAAGGAAGTTGGTGCTTCCAATGAATGTAAGAATACATATAATAAAAATCATTCCGTGGCTTTCTCCCGTTTTGGGTTTCCACGTAAAAACACTGATGTATTGTGTATGTGTATGATTTCTCATTTGTTAATTGTTTATTTACTTTGAAACTATTGGATGGTAATGCTACATTGATATAACACTTGGATTTTATGGTTAAAAAGGATTAAATTGCTCTATTACTGATTCACCCCCCCTCTCAGTAATCCAACACTATCAAAATATTCTCTCTCTTCTCTGCTTCCTTTCTTTGTGCTACTATTTTGGCTTCTAAACACTACTTCTCTTCCATTTGACTCCTCTATGTTTCTTCAATCCTTCTAGCTTCTTCTAGTTGGGATTTTAGATTCATGATGACCTGCTGGGATTATTTGGAACTTTCTTGAGAATCCTTCTTTTTCTTGACTAATTGTTCCTCAAGTGTCTGGTTCTTCTTACTTTTTTTGTTAGTCCATATAGAACACTAATTAATTCTGCTTCAAGATCTACTATTCCTTCTTCACAATCTTCTTCTTATGAATCTGGATAACATGATGAACATCTTTCTTCTTGTTCTGTACCTACGCTTTATTTAATAGGATCTGACTCTGTGACAAAATATTCCTTGGAATAGAGATTATGTATCTTATCCCAAATTTCTTTGGCTAATGCACATTGTCCCACTTTGACTTTTACCGAATTAGATAATCCTTCCATGATGAAATCCATTGAAATTTTGTTGTTCCTTTTCAATTATTTCTTAGCTGTAGTCTTTGGCTTCTTTGAACCGGTGTATCCTATAACAAATGCGTACCAAATATGATACCCCTGTGCCTATAAAAATGTTTTCATTCTTTTGCTCCACATCTCATACTTCAGACCATTCTGACCATTGAACTGTGGTATTCCATTTCTATACAAACTATTCCTCTCCATTATCTTCCTTTTAGTGGTTAAACTGTTTTCTTGAATCACCTCGCTCTGATACCAATTGTTGGAATACTGAGAGAGGGGGGGTGAATTAGTATGAACACTTTTACCAATTTAACCATATATAAACTTCAACTTTATTAGCAATATTTCATCAATGTATCATTAATATATCATGAGCATATAAACATAAGCAACATCACATCAACATCACATCAAGTACACAATACACCAAAATTTACGTGGAAACCCAAATGGGAGAAAACCAAAAAATGATTTCTTATATATCAAAGAATACATTCATTGGAAGCACCAACTTTCCAATTCTCCAGCACCAACTAGAAGGAGGAAACAACCACCTATTTAGAGGCTCCAACCTTAAGGAAGATACAACTCTTTGAATTCTATGGTTCCAACTAGAAGGAGGATACAAATCCATGATTCTTAGGCTCCAACCCGAAGGAAGCTCCAACTACCTATGTTATCCGACACCAATTGGAAGCAGGCTACAACCCCCTTTCCTTGCCCCATCCTTCCACCCTGAAGTATAAGTGTAGACCAACTGTCACTACCACAAACACTACCACTATCACTACCATTATCAATGCCACTGTCACTATCACTACCACTATCAAATCAACCTGTAACATGTCAACCTTTCACTGTATCCAACCTGTCACATCAACCTATCACTGTATCCAACTTATCACATCAACCTATCACTATATCCAACCTGTCACTGATCAACCTATCCAACCTGTCACTGCCAATGATTGTCAACCAGATCCTCTCTCATGGATCATATACCAATGACACCTCTTAAGTAGACGTCCAAAATAACCAAGACATGCCTCTATCAAGCATGTACCAAGATCACCAACACACCATCACAAGATATGTGTCTGAACCATGTACCAAGGAATGTACTAAACCATCAACCTATACCATACAAAGCATCAACCGTGTACCACAACTTGTACCACAACATGTATCAAACCTGTACCAAATCATGTACCAAACCTGTACCAAATCATGCATCAATTATGTACCAAAACCTCTACCAAACCTGTACCAAATTAGGCATAAAAAAACCCCTGTTCCATACCATGTGCTAACACCATATCATGCATTAACTATGTATCTCACCACACATAAATGTCACCAAGGAATACATCATACACTTACCAAAAATGTATCTCAAACAATGTGCCCAATATCCAAGATCCTCCTCAAACCATGTGCCTCATCCATATACCATATCACTCATGATATGTTTCAATCATTCCATACACCATGTACCATAATATATCATCAATGAATTTCCTCAAAACATTACCAAACAAACAAGATCATATACCAAGTATATGCCTCATCCGTGCACCTAATATGTGCCTCAAGCATGTGCCAATGCCTCAACAATATACAAAAGACTTGCCTCAAGAATGCACCATAACATCATGAACATGTAACCCTAAAAAAATGCATATAAACATACTTGTAAATCTGTAATAGACCTGGTGTATGTGATCACAAACCTGCATGACCTTCCTCAACTTCAACAACAAGAGAATAACATCTTCATCAAACTTTACCTTAGTCTCATGGGACTAGTTTTGGATTAGTCAAAACCGTAACTTTCAACAATCATGACTCCGTACCTGTAATTAATAAAGGTATTAAACTTATACCCAATATTATTCAATATATTCTCTGCAATTCCTCCAATTTTCACTGCTTGGAACATCCCAGAAAAGGAGTTATGGAAAAAATGGCAGACCTTGCTAAATTATGGATTATTCTAGAGAGCGAACTTGTAGAGAATTCCACATCTATAATATTTTATATCTAGCTCTGAAACTTGTACACAACATACTACATACTTTAATCCATCTAATTCATTTTGTCTCACTAAATTTGGATCCTCTATGAAGATGTTATGACTATTTTACACAAAACATTTGTTTGAGACTAGTTTAAGGACTAGCCACAAACCCTATTTTCCATAGAGTGTATCTTAGAAAATAGAATGACCCAGAAGATGAAAATTTTACCACAGATACCTTGACATTCATTATTAGTCTCCTCATATTTTCACTATTTGAATCATTCTAGAAAAATATTTATAGAGAAAATGGTAAGATGACCTTTAAATAACATACTTAGAACACATCATCACAAGACATCATCCTCCCTTGGAATTTCACCCTTTTTTACTTCATATTCCCTTTGAAATTCTCCTCATATTTCCTTGGTTACCTCAAATAAGAATCACTAACTCACATATAATATATTTAATAAAATGTGTGTGTGAATGTACTTATGAGTGACTTCTTGAAATGTATATATACTTTTTCTAAGTAACCTCTTTCCTTAACTTTAGGGCTTCTTGATATTTCTTGTTACAACCACTTTACCCTTTCATTAATGACTTGCAACCAACTAGGGGCTTCTTAACTCATCTTTGGGGATTCCAAATTCATGAACTCATAACTCCTCAACCATGAGGAACCACGTGCCATACCACCTATTATCGGAAATAAAATGATGAAGAATATCCATCCATGAGTGAGTTACCTGCATTTACACTGTCCTTCATGACCATTTTCCTTGATCAAATTTGGGTTCCATCACCACACCTCTGGGGCTTCATGTAGACTTCATTAAATTCACCCATCACATCTGCTGACATAAACCTCTCATCAATGAAAAATAACTCACCATCAATATCAACCACATCTCTAGGGATTCTAGACTTCTCCAAGGGTTGACATCAATCTCTAAGGGTTGACATCAATGAAAACCATCTGTCCAACAATCTCCCCCTTTGTAATTGGCAACAACACTAATGGCATGTATCGATGGTAACACTAATGCTCATATACATACTCATGCTCAAGATACCATTGTGACCATCGCTCCCCCTCCATCCATGCCATTGATATTATCTCTTGCCCTTTGACATCAATGACAAAGGGTGTCTCTCCTTGGGGCTGCTCCCCCTGTCTTCGTGCATTTTTTCTTTTTCTTTGTTTCCATGTCTTTGTTCTTTCTCTTCTATTTTGACATCATGGGAAAAATGATAACTCTCCTTTGTTCTCTCTCCCCTTGTAAGCCTCTCCTTTCTCCTCATGCTGCTTCCTCATGTAAAACTATGATGTATACGAGAAGCATTCAAAAATATTCTTTAATTCTATTTTTCATGTCTTTTGCACCTATCCCCTTGTCTGCATGCTACTGATCTTCCTTTCTGTATCTCTTGATGATTTCTCTTTCCTTGAATTCTATGCAATATGTCATGTAGACCAATGTAGGAATTCCTGTAAATGTTTCCTTTCCTCTCTTCAAATGATTTCTAATTGTCCATTGGTGGATCCTCTTGTAACTCTCTCACATATATAAAAAACATTCATTACTTTATTTCTTCATTCACTTGTCATGTTCACTTGACCATACTGTTCAATCATTTTATTTTGATGATTGAAAATTTCTCTTTCCTTGTTCTGTTGTGCCTTTCACTACTTGTCTGTATGTGACTAACTGATTCCAACTGATTCCAATGGGTTTAATTGTAAACACACTACTATGCATTTTCTCTGACCCATGTTTTCTGTATCTGCTAAGTATCCATCTCTATCCATATGTCACACACTATCCATAACTTTGCTACTCAAATATCCACAATGATGACCCATCTATCACTGTACTATCATGAAGGCTTCACATCTGCAACTCATCATCACATATTCCTGTTTATCCAAGCTGAGTCAAATGTGTCCACTGGTCTTCTCTATCAAACTCTGCATGTATTGGAACAACCTGTGCTGAAGATATCCCTGCCTAAATACATACATGGAATGCAATCATAAAATTATACCTGTGTAATTGCCAACTGATACCTACGTGGGAACACTACTTCTCAATCGATCAATCTGTCACTCTGTACTTATGTCATTTGATTTCTCTAAATATGTCTCTGCAAACACTTCAACTTGCTCGAAGGATGGTTCTATGATTTGTAGTGGCTACTGCACCGACTCCCCCTGTTCAATATTCATATTTAATGGGAGTCTCCAAGCTAGATGGATCAGAAAAATACCCGCTATGATACAAAGTAATCATCCTCTTCGTTTGTAGGCTCATCATCTCTCTGAACTTTGGCTTCTTCCTTTTTGCATGTCGATTCTTTATTATCTACAATTCTTGAAAGTACAATCTATTGGGCATGTTCTTTATTCACATGTTCTTCTTGTTTTCCATTTCTTCTCCAAACCTTATTGTATATGACATCTTCCTTTTTGCTTGTAGATTTTTCTCTATCTCGTACTATTGCCAATCCTTAGAGTATGACTTCTGGGTGTCCTTCATTCATCTATTCTTATTTTACCTATTCTTATTTTCTTTTCCAAACTTTCTTATATATGATATCAATGTATTTTTTCATAGAAGTATCCATCATGCTTCTACAATCACGAGCCATATGTCCATAATTGTTGTACTTGTAACACTCAATGTTGTGGGGATCCATATAGGTATTTATGGTCTGAACATTTCTTCCGTATGCTCTTTAATCTATGAACTTATGTCTAAAGTTAGTACAAATAAAACAATGACCATAAAATAAATTTTCATACCTGGGAGTGAATGATCTTCTTTGTGGTGTAGTCCTTCTGAATTCCTGCCTTGGCTGATCATGATCTTCTATTCTGTTGATTCCTTAATTATGATTGAAGCTTCTTTGTTGTTTGAATGTGGAAGGTCTTGCTAAATATGTATCTCTTTTACACCCATTTTTCTTTGATTCTTGTTGACTATCATTTCTTCCTTTAAGTACTTTTGCATAACTCTTTTCTTCATCCTTCCTTTTTGGAAACCTAGAGTGCTTCTCTTCAACATTCTCTTTTGATGAATATGATGTTTCTGTCTTTGCAACGTTCTTGTTGAGCTTGATGATTTTAACTCTCAATGTGACAACTTATTCTTCAATATTCTCAAACTTTTCTTCTTTCTTCATTATTTGAGTCTTCATGACTTCTTTTGTTCTCTTTGCTTCTTCAAGTTGGATCTTCAAGGAGATGATTCCCTTTTCAGGTATTCTTTCTTCTTGACCAAATTCTGCTTCAAGTTGATTTAAGTCCTCATTTATTTCTTTAAGATGATATGTCAAAAAATTCTCTCTCTTCTCTGCTCCCTTTGTTTGTGCCACTATTTCAACTTCCAAACACTGCTTCTCTTCCATATGAATTTTGTATGTTTCTTCAATCCTTCTAGATTCTTCTAGCTGGGATTTTAGATTCACGATGACCTGCTGGGATTCTTTAGAATACTTCTTTTTCTTGACTAATTGTTCCTCAAGTGACTGGTTCTTCTTCCTTTTTTTTGTTAGTTCATCTAGAGAACTTATTAATTCCACTTCAAGATCTACTATGCCTTCTTCACAATCTTGTTCTTTTGAATCTGTATGACATGATGAACATCTTTCTTCTTGTTCTATACCTACAATTTTTTTAATAGGATCTAAATTTGCGACGAAATATTCCTTGGAATATAGATTATGTAGCTTATCCCGAATTTCTTTGGTTGATGAACATTGTCCCACTTTTACTTTTACCGAATTAGGTAATCCTTCCATGATGAAATCCATTGCAATTTTGTTGTTCTTTTTCAATTATTTATTAGCTACAGTATTTGGCTTCTTTGAACCGATATATCCTGTAACAACTAAGTACCAAACATCATACCCATGTGCTTGTAAAAATGTTTTCAGTCTTTTTCTCCACATATCATACTTCGGACCATTTTGACCATCCAACTATGGTATTCCATTTCTATACAAACTATTTATCTCCATGATCTTCCTTACAATGGTTAAACTATTTTCTTGAAGCACCTCACTCTGATACCAATNGGGGGGGGGGGGGGTGAATGAATATGAGCACTTTTACCACTTTTAACCACAATATATAATCTTAAACTTATCATCAATATATCATAAATGTATCATCAATATATCATGAACATATAAACATAAGAAACATCACATCAACATCAAATCAAGTACACAATACACCATAATTTACGTGGAAACCCAAATGGGATAAAATCACATAATAATTTCTTATATATCAAAGAATACATTCATTGGAATCACCCACTTCCCAATTCTCTAGCACCAACTAGAAGGAGGCACCAACCCCCTATTTGTAGGTTCCAACCTGAAGGAAGCTACAACTCACTGAATTCTTTGGCTCCAACCAGAAGGAGGCTACAAGCCCCCCGATTCTTAGGTTCCAACCCGAAGGAAGCTCCAACTCCCTGTGTTCTTCGTCACCAACCGAAAGGAGGCTACAACCCCCTTTCCTTGCCCCGTCCTACCGCCATGAAATAAAAGTCTAGACCAACTATCACTACCACAATCAATGCCACTGACACTACCACTGTTTTTATTGGATAAATAGGTGAATGCAGACATAAAATGATCTCCCTAGATCCACCTAGATCTAGAACAAAAAAAGACAGGACATGGCACTTTTCCTAAGCTCTAATAATTTAATTTACTATCAAACAAGAGATGAATGACATACCTTTGAATATCGCTTCCTTATATCTTTGTTGTCCTCGCTCCACTCCGATGATCTTGTGATATTGGATCTGCAATGACACAAACCAACCAAAGTAAAAGCAACAATAGTATATTCGATGAAATCTTATACATGTGATCAAGGAGTGATGTAATAAAATGAGAATGATTTTATGAGAAAGAAACATGCCACTGCATTATATAATGTGGAAGAAAGATACAACCAGATGCCTTGATGTTGTCAGGTTCCTTCCAACAGTTCCTTTCTTCATACACACTTCTAATCCATGGATTATGAGACTGTAGATATGATAGATACTCACAATCTATCTTGACAAAGCAAAGCACAAATCCAACATACAAGCTCTAAAAAATCCAAGCTACAAAATTCAATAACAAGCCAAATTAACCAACTTTCTCCATGAGAGCTCCTCTCCTTTTATAAGTTAAAGAGGATAAGGTGAGGAGGTTAGGATGATCCAAATAAATCATGAAAGCGAGTAAGATCCAAACTGTTCGGAGGCCAACTCACCATAGAATCTTCTCCTTCTAGAAGCATGGAGAAGATGCTCGTTTTTCCTATGTACAAGAATTTCCGCACCCTAGCTATAGAGCAACCTGCGGAAACTCCACAACCTAGCTATAGAGAAAGGTGCAGAAATTAGGCATTTCTGCACCCTCTGTATAGTGCAACCTGTGGAAATCCTTCTTAATAGGGTTTTTACAAAGGAAAATACAACTTCTTCTCTCAGGGAAAGTTCTTCTCTCTTCTTTCTTCAGGAATTCAGGCCACTGACCCCTCTGAAGGAAACATATAGGTTTACATCATTAACGGTCATAAGGGTGATGAAATAGTGTGTAATAGAGAGCCTCCCAAAGTATGAAGTTAGAACACAGTGATAGCTGAAATACTTTGTCGAGTGTGTGTAGGGAACAAGGAACACACCGATCGGAAACCTGCCAACAAAAAAGGAAATACAGTACAATAATATATCATCACTGAGGTAGGCATTCCCATACTCATAATACAAGTGACTCAAAGCATAAATGTTGACATGTAAAGATCCATGTGAAGTAATATAGGTCATGGCTACCAAACATACACTGTGGATCCATGCCATTATGACTCAAATTTGAACATAGCCACAAAAAATACACTTTGGATCTATGTGTTAAAGACTCAAATTTGAACATAGCCACAAGACATACAATGTGGATCTATGCAACAGTACAAACTGAATATGCTCCAACACAACCTGAATCTGTCAGAAAATATCCAGGGTGTTCATCTCCACTAATCTATAGTATGAATCTAGCCATGCGAATACATGTTCTGAAGTCAAACATGGTAGAAACCACTTGATTACCGGTCATTAACGGATACCGTTAACAAGTGAGAGGGAAATCACCATTAATGTCAATGACACCCAAGGTACACTAGTAAAATCCAATGAATGTGAATAAATGAGCTAAGGTCGAACACTCGACGAAATATTTCGATCAGGGGTCAATGATGGAAATCCACTGTCGAAAGTGAGGAACCTGCCATTGAGGCATGGAAGTTCCAGGGTACCAATTAGTTTCTAATTCTAATTCTTGGATAATGAGTTGAAGTTGACAAGAAAAGACTCGTCACAGGAGGGCCTTAATGTATCCCACATCAATGACACGAAATAGGTAAAAATATTTGAGGTAGATCAAAGTAACAAATGATTTAGGACTGACTTAGGGATGGCCGATGCAATAGAAGGCTTAAAGACTGCAGAAATGGCCAATGCAATAGAAGGTTTTTCTGGGTTGAACTTCTCTTTGAACATATTGATGATACAACCACTGTCTTGGAAATACTGACTCAACAACAGGGATCACATACCAATTTGTAATCTTATAAAGGAGTATGATCAAGAGACAAGTGGATTTTCCAACCTAGACACAAAGTGAGTGAAAGGGTGTCATGTTCAAAAGTGATTCTTTCATAGAATACAGGTTTAGATACATTTCTTTCCCAATTCCCTCCCCACCATTTCTAGCGAGTACCTCTTTATTTTTACACAAGCTTGAGGAGGATAACATATGCTTGAAATGTAAGCTCAACCTTCGGATGAGTCCCTCAGAGTATGTTTAACGAACCCTAAGAAGGAGTGGTTCGGTCCCATATGGGCCTTTCGATGTTTGTTTAATGAGTCCAAAGAGAGAAAACTAGGGGGTTTTTCATGTTTATAGAGTCTGAAAAACACTTAAAGAAAACTCCAAAATGTCCTTTTTCGTAAAGTAGTCCGGTGAGACCGAAAAAGAGATAAACTATCGCTCAAAAGATGTTTTCTTCAAATACTTTAACAAGCGTGAAAATAACAAGATTGCTCGACAACCTTTTCATATTTAGAGAGTCTAAAAAGAGCTTAAAGGGAACTCCAGGGGGTTCCTTTTTCGTATAACCTTTACGAGTCCGAAAAAGTGATAAAAGTTTACTCGGTTGCATTCTCATTGATTTACGAGCACAAGAAATGACAAAGACTAAGATCAATAACTTATTCTCATGTATTTATGAGCATGAGAAAGAACAAAGACTAAGCTCAGGATTGTTTTCATTTTTATGCAATCTTTAAAACAAAAAAAAAACTATGCTTGGACCTGGTTTCATTTTTACACAAGCTTGAACCAGACGAAACTATGCTTGAGGTAAGTGGTTTCATTTTTACACAAGATTGAACCATAGAAAACTATGCTTGGACTTCCCAACGCATAACACATGGATGGTTGGTACTTAGCCCCCAACTTAAGAAACTAGCGACTCTAACTTCAACATGAAATCCAGAGGCTAAAGGCATTGAAAGCATTGCCCCCCAAGATTCTATCCGTCCAACGACATATGAGGATGAAAAGAAGCTTCAAATACTATATGTAACAAAGTACTTGAATCAAACAGAGAGGGGGAAAACACACATGAACAAGAACTATGCTCGAGAATCCAAGTTCAATCCCTAGACCTCTGTTTCATTTTTTAATGAGCTTGACACAGAAACATGAACTATGATTGTAACCTCTGTTTCATTTTTTAATGAGGTTTCCATAGAGACACAAAACTATCCTCACAGTTGGTTTCGTTTTTTAATGAGCTTAAAATCAGAAAATCATGCTCAAAGCTGGTTTCATTTATTAATGAGCTTGAAATCATAAAGCTATGCTCAAATCTGGTTTCATTTTTTAGTGATCTTAAAATAAGAAAACTATGCTCAAAGCTCTCTTCTTGATCATGGCTTCCAAGAGGATAGTGCTCTGTAAGGACACCATGTCAAGGGACAAAACTCAGTCATGGATTCCAAGAGATCTTCACTGGACGAAAGAACAACACTCTGGAAGGACACCATGTCGAGGGTCATGATAGGAGTAAGGAGATCAAGCTCTAAAGACCCTATCGAAGAGATAACCATGTAAAATATCATATCTAGGTAAGCAAATACTGAGCTTACAGTGAAAGGCTCATCTGCATCGTCAGTTGAAGGCATGGGAGACAATGCCACATAATTGACCTGTGGTGGGGGCAATGCTGTATGCATATAAGAACCATTTAGGGAGGTCATCTAGTCAGGACCGGTGAATGAAAGTTGATCAATAGTCACAATTATTCCATCGTGAGGGAAAGATATCACATGAAAAATAGTGGACATAATAGCTTTCATGGCATAGACATAATCTCGCCCAAGGAGTAAAAAAAAATCTAAGGGGTCTTGGACTACCATAACATCAATAAAGACAATTTTCCTGCCCAAAGTTACAGGAAACTGAGGAAGGGTCCATAAAGGTTGACTGGTTCTTTTGTTAAAAGCTAACATATTCTGCGTAACCGGTGCAAGCTGAGGACAACCCAAATCTTGCCAAGCAATAGAGGACAAAATATTAACCGACGCACCTTCATCTATCAACATCTGAGGAATGTCCCGACCATAAACCTGTACTGTAATATGGAAACGAATGTGAGAGGGAAGACGAGGTCCAATCAACACACCCCAATTAAAAAGGATGGCCTCATTACTTGGAGGAAGTTCCACGGGAGAAGGATGAATGCCCCCCGACACGGTAGATTCTGTATCAATGAGAAAAACATGGGCAATATCAGGTTTACTCTCTAGCAGGAGAGTAGGATCGACTGATAATGACATCAAATCGACTACTTGGGTTTCATTCTCCAAGGGGAGAATGGGGTTGATAGGTGGAAACAGATCGACTGCTTGGGTTGCACTCTCTAACGAGAGAGTGGGATTGACTGATGATGGGATCAGATCGACCACTTGATTTGAAATCTCTAACAAGAGAGTGGGATTGATCAAGGATGGGATCGGGTCGACCACTTGGTCAACTGGTTCAGCTAAGGACATGACCAGATTGACTACATGATCAACCACACTGATCGATGAAGGGATCGGATTGATCATTCCATGAACTATAGGTGGGTCGAGAGTAAGCTTGCGATAAGCACCTAGAAGTTGAGGCTGGGAAACAATTAGGTCTTCCAGTAATTTCGAGGCTTCGTCCATATGAGGGAAAAGGTGAGTTAGATGACTCGCTTTGCATAACATACACATGAACTTGACTCTACTTTTATTTTTCCCAATTGTATTATGACTAGTTGATGGGAGGTCATCAATATGTTGTTCATGGGTCGACGACATGAGTTGGAGAGGTTGTGTAGACCATGCTTTGATAACCTTGGATAGACCAGGGAAATCCTTAAGAAGATGGATACCCTTACAAAGCCTGCAAGGGTACTTGGGCTTCCGGGTTGTTTGGATGATCTTGGCATCATCAACACTCCCAACACAATTAACAATAACTGGTTTCTTTCCAACATGTCCGACAGTGGTTGGAAGTTTGGACCCTTGTTTATTTTTATTCTTCTTATTCTTCCATTTCTTCTTCTTCTTATCCATCGAGTTACTAGCTTTAGAGATTTCACTCAGTGAAGAAGATGAAATGGAATAATACCTTGCAAGTGAAGAAGGTGAAGGATCAACATGAGGTTGATGTTCTTGGGGGGAAGTTCTTACAAATGAAGTACTAACTGCATTTGGGACTACCTGAGTGGAAAACAACCATACCGGTAATCCAATTGTGAGACTTGGAAGGCTCAAAGTAGCGATGTGAGGAGGACCAATGTTTCTGTAAGAAGGAAAAAAAAAAGGTTCCCCTGGAGAAGAGGTTCCTTCATTGGTCATTCTGGGAACTGACGCCATTAAAAACAAAAATCCAACCTAGAGTCCACTAGGGAAAACAAACAACACACGCTAAAAATCTAGTAAGCAAGCAAGCAAACAAAACCTTCTCACAATGAGCACACTAGTTGGTGATGAAATCCAATGTCGCAGGAACAAAGTAAGAGCGGGCTGAGATAGAGCGGGTGGAAAAGTTGCATTGACAACCTGCTTAACGGACTTACACCCTGGTGCAAGCTTCCACACATAAACGTGGGTATACCCTCCAAGGAGCCCGAGTGAGTTTGGCCAACGTCGATTCCAGGTACTGTGAAGACTTTCCCCTCCACAGTCACCTCGTGTAAAGAACCTAAAGAGATAGGCCACTAAGGTTACCAACTGCAACAATGATTCTTGGGGAAACAATCGACAGTCCGATCCACGTGCAAGGGCAAGGTATCTAGCCCGAAATCAACTCAAAAGGATTCCACTCATCATTGTGGGTATACCTTTCAAGCGACCCCCATAATATGCACAATCTCTACACCAATACCAACACAGAATGGTGAGTAACTCTGCCAGTCTTAATGCGACCTCGTGATTGACCCTTGTGTTAGAAGGGCTTCCTAGGACAAAATGTAGCAAGTGGATTTCACCGCTCCATAACACATGATTCTATGTTTGTTTGCAGCTTTGGAAAGTTATCTTTCACACCTATTCCAAAGCCCTACAACTAATCTAATGTAGGTTTGCTACCAGAAAATATAAAAATGTCTAATCAATTTTTATAAGCGCTCTATTTTTAAGACTGTTGTTACTCAAGAGGAAAATGGCGTTGACTAAATGATGTTTTGACCGACTCTAAACAATGCAAAGAAATGAGAATGCAAATATTTCACTTTGATGAAAGCTATAATACGAGAAGGAGAAAACGTTTATCTTTCCCAAAATTTTATTAAACTCATCAATATCAAGATTCTCAAGAAATGAGCAAAAGAGACTGTACACCAATACACGATTCTTGGATTTTTTTTTAGAAATAAAGACCAAAAAATGCCAAAAATCATGCAATTTCGCTACTTCAAATGCAAAGATGCCCCCAATCTAATATAAAGCAAGAAATCACTTTTTTGTTTCAAATATAGCTAAAAGCAATAGCAAATATTTATAAAACAAAACAACCCAATTGTTTTTTCTCTTTTAACCCAAACTATTCAATAAAAGAAAAATTTCTTTCACCAAACAATTCTAAAGAAAAACAAGGCTTTGTAACTGAAAGACACTCAAAGCAAGAGAACAAATCTTTCAAAAGAAAACAAATCAAATATGACTAGAATCAATTTCAAAGCTGTCAAGTAGACTATAAACAGATCATAATCAAACCAAAAAATTCACCCTAAAACCAAATCCAAGATCTGGGTAAGGAAAAACCATCAAAAATAAAAAAATTTCACAATCGCCGCAAGCTGTAGACTAACACAGTACATCGATTCCTGATTTTCGCAGGCCAGAGAACCAATACAGTGCAGAAACACCGCACTGTGTCAAAAAGGTAGGGTGCAAAAACCAAATATCACCACACTGTCCCTCAAAGCAGGGTGCAGAAATCAAAGTAAAAATGAAAAAAATAAAAAGTAAGAAGGTTTTTCCAGTGAACTTAAATAGTCAAAGAGTCAATTTAGATATCCTAGTGACTCAGAAAATAGAACCCAGGCAATAAAAGCAAGAAATCAAGACAAAACAGGAAACCGATCCCTTCCCCAACTGAGTCGCCAATTTTGTTATTGGATAAATCGGTGAATGCAGACATAAACTGGTCTCCCTAGATCCACCTAGATCTAGAAAAAAACAAGACATGACATGGCGCTTTGCCTAAGCTCTAATAATTGAATTTACTATCAAACAAGAGATGAATGACATACCTTTCAATATCACTTCCTTATATCTTTGTTGTCCTCACTCTGCTCTGGTGCTCTTGTGATATTGGATATGCAATGACACAAACCAACCAAAGTGAAAGAAACAATAGTATACTCAATGAAAGCTTATACATGTGATCAAGGAGTGATGTAATAAAATGAGAATGATTTTATGAGAAAGAAACATGCCACTGTATTATATAATGTCGAAGAAAGATACAACCAGATGCCTTGATGTTGTCAGGTTCCTTCCAACAGTTCCTTGCTGTTACACGTCAATATTGCTCAATTGGATAAGTGTCGCATGTTCCTCTCAATTGTCGTAAGTGTCGCATGTTCCTTACAACTGTCGCAAGTGTTGCATGTTGTTTTCAAGTGTCGCAAACATCAAACAAAGTGTACTTCCATGATGAAGACACCAAGGAGGCACTTAGAATACCTCAGACACTTGATTTGGAGGAAGGAGAATGATCAACTAAAGTCAAGAATCTCTTGCCACTTGAAAGGAGCTCTAAAACTAGGGTTTTGAGAGAGAGCGCTCCCCTATGGCACCCTTAGGAGAACTGACGCTCCCCTATAAGGTCTTAGGGAGAGTTATAACAACAAACTGCCCCTTTGAAGGAGCGCTACCCATCTCTAGAGCGCTGACGCTCCCCTTGAGCCTCCTAGGGAGCGTTATAATGCCCTGATGCTCCTTTTAAGGGAGTGCTGTCTAATCTGGGCAGTGGTTGGCCCGTTGAGGAGAGTAAGGGGAGGATCTTTCAAGTTTGGAAAGCAATTGCATTCAAATTATTGGTTCAATAAGGAGATCCCTAATCTAAGGAGGGAATTCCTCAACCTACCCTAAAGATACCTCAAGAGTATAAGCCTCTCTTGACCTATATAAGCAGGCTCTATGATGGTGAAAAGGGGGAAGAATTGCTAGCATGAAACCTATGATATCATAGGAAACACACAGTGAACTGGAGGGGATTAATCATTGAAGCTGATGTCGTTTGGATCATGGATCTTTTGAGCAAGGGTTAGACAAAGGGGACTTGACGAAGCTGTCATATTCACATCTACGATTGTAAGTAACTGCTGTCATTGTTCTCAATTAATATGACACGCTTGGCCTATTTCTTTCTAGTTTGTGTCTAATCTTACATAAAATTATCTTTGGTAGATAGATCTATTTTCAAGCTAATATCAATAGAGTAGAAAGTGGTCGTACTTTATTTGTCTACATGGCTCGTCGAGGAGCGAAAGATTGGAGCTCAACTGGGAGCGTGCAGGGACAAACGTCGATAAAGAGGTACTTCTGTTCTCCTTCCTCCTAATGCATTAGTTTGTATAGGTTTGAAAGGAAGTCAGTGTCCACGTTAAGCACTTTCTGTCTTAGAGTTAAGGGTCTATCTCTTTGAGGCAATCTACCCATTCGTAGGGAGATTTTCCTACAACACTTTCTTCACACACACTTCTAATCCACGGATTATGAGACTATAGATCTGATAGCTACTCACAATCTATCTTGAAAAATCAAAGCTCAAAGCCAACATACAAGCTCCAAAAACTCCAAGCTACAAAACTCAATAACAAGCCAATCTAACCAACTTTCTCCACGAGAGTTCCTCTCCTTTTATAAGTTAAAGAGGATAAGGTGAGGAGGTTAGGATGATCCCACTAAATCATGAAAGTGAGTAAGATCCAAACCATTCGTAGGCCACCTGACCATAGAAGTTTATCCTTCTAGAAGCATCAAGAAGACACTTGTTTTTCC
Organism: Picea engelmannii; assembly: GCA_009831015.1. Lineage (NCBI taxonomy): Eukaryota > Viridiplantae > Streptophyta > Pinopsida > Pinales > Pinaceae > Picea > Picea engelmannii. The sequence goes on along the minus strand of ML779888.1, from coordinate 419,723 downwards.
CATGTACAAGAATTTTTGCACCCTAGCTATAGAGCAACTTGCGAAAACTCCGCAACCTAGCTATAGAGAAAGGTGCGGAAATGAGGCATTTTCGCACCCTGTGTATAGTGCAACCTGTGGAAATCCTCCTTAATAGGGTTTTTACAAAGGAAAATACAACTTCTTCTCTCATGGAACGTTCTTCTCCCTTCTTTCTTCAAGAATTCAGGCCACTAACCCCTCTCAAGGAAACAAATAGTTTTACATCATTAACGGTCATAAGGGTGACAAAAATAATGTGTAACAACTGTAACTGGCACTATCACTGCCACTGTCACTTTCACTACCACTATTGAGACCTAAGTCTACACCCCTGCCCCTCATACCTCATTTTCCATATACCTTCTTGAAAATCATTCCCCTTTTGGTTGGTTGAGTCAATTTCCCTCTCTAAATGACTTGGTTTCTATCATTTTCTTTCTTGATTGAGTCTTTGCACAAATTGTTTCTATTTTCTTGAAAGATAATTGCATGTTTGGTTTGCATTTGAAATACTTGTCATCACATTTTCCACTAATTGAGCATGCAACAGGTCCACCAAGTATTTTGTGTGCGCAAGAGACATCCATGTCCACCAAGTCCTTTGTATGCGCAATAAGCTTCCACATAAAAACACAACAATTCAGAAGGAGTCAATTTTGGGCTCAGATTGTGGGAAAAGATAGGATAAAATTGCAATAGTGGAGATCCAATAGGCCACTCAGATCAAATACTTTCGTGCATTCAGGGTTTCAACATCGCATGAGGATTAACGACAAGAAAAAATCTCCGAAGAGCCGAAGTGCCGAAGTTCCGGAGCCCCGAAGTGTCGTAACCACGAACTGACACGTAACTCTGAGAGGTCAGTCATTCGTGAGGTATCCATACTCAACATAAAGACTCTTGAACCTCGAAGGGATGAAGTCCCGAAATCCTGGATTTTTAATGGTAAAAATGTCTTAATTTAGGATCAATCAACAATAATCATGAATTAATGACTACATGAGATTGTCACTTCGGGAGATTCCAACCTAGAGCAAACAATAATTTCCGAAGTGCTAAGGCACCTAAAGGTTGACATGTCAGCTCCAAGAGATTATCATTCCAAGGGTTTTTAATTCATAGCAAACACAGACCTTCGAATCCCCGAGGCACTAGAGCCCCCAAAGTCCCAAAATATTTAAATGCTAAACACAACTTAATCCCAGGTTAATTAGTGATAAGCACTGGCTAAGCACTTCGCGAGATCAACCCTCCGAGAGATCTTCACACTTATCACTCCAAAACTCTCGAACCTCAGAGAGCTAGAGCCATGTGACATCCATCAATTGAGACGCATGGAACTCTCCTATCATGACACATGACACTCATTTCAAGCATATTTGGGTTCGTCATTTGTACTATTTTGAGTGACACGTGTCACCCTTATTTCTGTGACACGTCAACGATATGATGCCAGGCCACCACGTCACTCTGAGACTTTGGCACTTTAGGGGATTTAACTCAAAACAAACAAATTTATCCCACCTTTGAAGTGCCGAAGCCTTGAACAACCCCTGAATTTCCATGTCACTCCGCAACATTGTAACTCAGGGAGATTCTCAAACTCAACATTCACAGCTCCTGAACCCCCAAATTGATGAAGTGCCGAAACACCAAATGTTTAAGGATGAATCCTGGGTTAATTATCAATAAGTGGTAGTTAATGACTCTAGGAGTCCGGGCCTCCAGGAGATATGAATATTTTGCGCTCCAAATCCCCCGAACGCTAGATTTCCGAAGTGGCTCACCCACATTTATTGCACATTTTGAAATGTTTAAAAAGGGGGTGCCAAACCAGAATTGGGGAAAATACACGTCCAGACTGCAGAAAGAATATCAGAGACTCCAGAAAGTGCTAGATGACTTGCTTATTTCCTCCAGGGATAAGTATGGGAAAAACACTGCCAACATATTCAGTTATCTAGTGGCCCCAAACAACACGCATGCATGCCAATGCTCAATGAAGAACTCATTTCTGTCACTCCTAGTCATTTTCTGTCAAATCTTAGTTCATTCCAGTGCATGCATCATTCTAGTTTCATTGCTAGTAGCAATTTTTCATTGTTTAGTTCAAGACTCTTTTAGTTGAAGGCATGATAAGTGGTATTTTATGTGTGATAAGAACCACTCTTTTTGATTAAGTCAAGTGTGAAATATACATTACTATACTCCAACAGTTTCTAGTTAATTTAATAAGTTGTTTTACAAATGGTAGTGTAGAGTGAAGTCTCAGTCCTAGATGGACGAGAGCCTCTACAACTCTGATAAATATGCAATTTTTGTATGTTTTGAGGGTAGAGATTTTGGGAGAAGAAGATCAATACAACAACTGGTTGGACCCATTCTGCGCATGGATTAAATCTCTCTACTTGGTGAAGATACTATTGATGATAATGTGTTTGTGTCCAAATTCGTATGTGTTTCTTATCTTGAATACAATTTTGATTTGTGCGAAGTACATTTCTTTTCCTTCAACTACTGTATAACTTGTCATTATCAATATGCAATCTGTGATAACAACTATGCTTTTATGAAGATTTGTTTTTGTTGCAACTTGTGGAAATAACCATTTTTTTGGTACATGTTTAATGCTTGAAATGACATTTTAAGACTTAAACTTCTGGCAACAGATTTTTCATTTAATGGTTTGTTGTTTTTCTTTGTTTCTTACATTTACTCTCTCACTTGTTTGTCCTTAGTGTGCCACCAGCCAAGGAGGATCCTCTTCCATGTCATTTGGCCAACCAAACCATGCTCATGTATTGGAAAAACAACCCTCCAAATGACCGATAAATAAAAAAACCAACCATTCATAACATGAGGTGGCCTAGCTCTGTCCTTTAGCAGTCGGGTGCTGACTTTAGGAACAACAACCACTGTCACATCAACCTATAACATATTAACCTGTAACTGTATCCAACTTGTCATTGCTAACCTCTCACTATATACAACTTGTCCAACCTGTCACTGTCACTGATACTCAACCAGATCCTCTCACATGGATAATATACCAAGGATAACTGTGAACAAGATGTCCAACATCACCAACACATGCCTCTATCAAGCATATACCAAGATCACCAAAATACCATCACAAGATATGTGTCTCAACCATGTACCAAAGAACGTACTAAACCATCAACATGTACCATAACCTGTACCACAACATGTACCATAACCTGTACCACAATATGTACCAAAACTATACCAAATCATGCATCAATCATGTACCAAAACCTGTACCATACCATGTACCAAACCTATACCAAATTAGGCATCAACCAAAACCTGTGCCATACCATGTGCCAACACCATATAGTGCATCAAATATGTATCTCACCATGCATCAATGTCACCAAGGAATGCCTCATACATATACCAAAAATGTATCTCAAACAATGTGCCCAATATCCAAGATGCTCCTCAAACCATGTGCCTAAACCATATACCATATCACTCATGATATGTATCAATTATGCCATACACCATGTAACATAAGATATAATCAATGAAGTGCCTAAAAAAAGTACCAAAAAACCATGATCATATACAAATTATATGCCTCAACCATGCACCTAATATGTGCCTCAAGCATGTGCCAATGCCTCAACAATATACCAAAGACTTGCCTCAAGCATGCACCATAACATCATCAACATGTAACCCTCAAACAATTCATATAAAAATACTTGTAAATCTGTAATAGACTAGGTGTATGTGATCACAAATCTTTAGACCTTCCTCAACTTCAACAACAAGAGAATAACATCTTCATCAAACTTTACCTTAGTCTCACGGGACTAGTTTTTGGAATAGTCACAAACCCTAAATTTAAACAAGAATAACTCTGTACCTATAATAAATAAAGGTATGAAACTTGTACCCAATATTATTCAATATCTTATCTATAATTCCTCTAAGTTTCACTGCTTGGAACATCCTAGAAAAGGATTTATAGCAAAAATGGAAACCTTGCTGAATTCTGGCCTATTCTAGAGAGCGAAATTGTAGAGAATTCCATGCTAGAATGTTGTGCTCGTTTCAACATAGAAAATGCTACACCATTGTCACCCAACCATAGGAAAAAATACACCTCTAAGGACCTTAACCTTTCACAGAAATAATGATTCCAGGAAGCCACACCATAACCAACAAATAACCAAGAGAGCACACCTTTTCCAAGGGTAGCGCACAAGAGAAAGTACGAGAAAGACCAAGCAAGAGAAAATCGTACAACCGCAGCTGCTCCTCCTCCTCCTCCAAACTTGCACAATGTTTCTAGTTTCCTAAGTGAGAGTGAGTGAACAAATGAGCCAAGATGTCCTCTATTTATATTAATCTATCCAACGAATTTTCTAGTTGGGCTGACCTCACTTTCTAGTAATTATATTTTTTTTTTTATATTTTTCTTCTGAGGTCGAATTGTCTTCTTGGAGGATAATACCTTAATATTATATATTCTGTTGAGATGACATGTCTTCTAGGATTTTCACACATCTGTTTAGGGTTTCTCTTAATTCCAGAATATTCTATTCTAGTCAAAGGTTACATATGGAGGTTAATACCTTCCACAAATACCATAATATCAACACTCCCTCTTAGCTAGGGAGGTATTAATAGTCTCAAACACATCCATCCATATTCACATGGCATGGGAAAGACTCACATAGTGTTCTATACCATTCTATAGGTAGCATCATCACAAGTATCATCATTACTAACAACATCATCTGGTAGCAATCATCAAAACATATCGTCGTACTTGTTCTTGGTATTCCTCTGTCATAGACAATATCATAATATCCATGAGCCTCATTTAGATATATTGATGATCCATATCCACCACCATGTGTCTAGAACCTCGGGTCATTCTTGTCCCATGACAAGAATCATGACCTCATCAGAGCCACACTCACCTCATAGTTGATCCTTTCATAGAATCACTTCGTGAATGCATTTAGCTCTATGCTATCAAACACGTTTTTCTAGCTCCTCGGGTTGTTCTTGTCCCATGACAATAATTATGACCACATCAGAGCCACAAACTCCTCATGGTGATCCTCTCATAGGATCACTCCATGAATGCATTCAACTCGATGTATCAGAATCGTGGAATTTCACCTCAAGAACCTCGTGTCTTCATTCCATCGAAGACTACGTTGGGGAACATCTACTATGGATGTATATGTTCCCTATCTCCTCTAGTATACAACCCATATCCTATGGATATAGAGTCAGACTAATGCTTATTGGGGCTACTCACCTACTTGTGAGTTAACTACTCACCTACTCGTGAGAGTTTCAAGGCCCGATGCAATTCACACATAGGAGATATAACAACGACTCGAATCTTCAGTTTGTCTAAGATTAGATTTGGGCCTATTCACACATGATAAGTTCTGTCTGATCAATCATGGAATATTGACATGATGGTGCAATCATCAATACTCCCCCAGGGAAACATTTGCATTCCTTCCAAGCTTGTCCCAGACAGAGGCTTAGTGAAAATGTCAGCTATTTTCTCATCTGTGGATAAGTGATGGAGCCTCACTGCTCCTTCTTACACCATGTCTCTGATGAATTCTTGCAATATTCTTCATCTCAAACTCTGAAGTCAAATCCCTCTATCTGAGAGAATCCTTGGACCACGATTCCATCTGCTACATTCCCTTTTGCATTCTGTAAAGTGTCACAAAACTATACTGGCTTCTTCTTGATCACTGAATCCCTCTCATATTTATCTCTTATGTCCTGCTCTGAACAAGAAACAATAACATAAAATTATCCATGGTATCCTCCATGGAAGATATCCTTCCTGGAATCTAGGTGAGTAACCAAGAACATCTCCTAAAGGAGATCAACTTCATCTCGAAAACAATAAGAATTTACATAAGAACAAGAATATCTCCTAGAGAGGATATCAAGAAGTGTATCTTTAGTATTAATGGGTTAGTATAATTATAATAAATTCAATAGATCAGGATGCAACATAAGATCATAATAATGCCATAACAACTAGAGACATATCAATTTTTAAATAATCAAACCTAGAGCCTTCACGGTTAGGGAGAGTGCGCTTGTTCCTCTGAATGTACTGCATTCAAAATCACTGCTTGGACAAGGTCTCTTGTATATCCCCTACAAACACACTCATTCTTTGCAGGATGATATAACTTGAAAATAATATACAAGTGCATACCTTTGAAATTTGTAGTATCGTTCAGCTTGTCTTCTAATATGAAACTAGACAACATCTTGACAAGAAGAGGTTAGAAATTGAATAAAAAAGGTTCGATGATTAAAACAAGCTAGAAACCCTAAAATTTCAACTTTGACCACAAAAATAAAATTTTGACCAAAATTCAACCTTTGACTTTGACTTTGACTTTGACCAGTCAACCTTTGAATTTGACTTTGACCCAAAAAATCAAACTTGATATTTTTGCTGGCTGAGGGCACCAAAATATGCGCTGGGTCAGTGATCCAGGGGATCAAATTTTTCTCAAAACTCAAAGTGCTTGAAATCGCTTCAAAATGGACACGTGCTTAGGCCTCATCCTCACAAACCCAACGCAACTTGAACGGGCTCAAACGAACATTGTATGAGCAAGATATCACGTTCTGTTCATTTTTCCAAACATGTAAAATATTGCTGATTGTACAGTCCATACAGTGCTGACTTGGAAGTTGACCATATAGTCCATACGACCATACATTGACATGGAAAATGTGTTGTCATGTTGACTGGGTAGATGTTGGCAGATAGGTGGATGAACCCGGTGTTGCACGTGTCATCATATTGGAAAGTGGTATGGTGCCAGGTGGCCCAGTCTTGGGCTACCACATGGCACCCATCCATTGGTTTAAAAGTGGTAAAAGTTTTATGACTCCATAGGAGTCGAACCCGTGACCTCCAGGCAAGGGAAATGCTTTGGCAGGGCCGTGCTACCAACCCTCCCATGGTGTTACTTAACAATATAACATGCTTAAATTTATATGAATTGAAACATTTGTTATGTGGGCGGAAGAAAAGGGCTGGGGCTAAGCCCCAGCTCTCGGTTTGCAGTCCACCATATGTCCATTCAACGTTGGCGCGTGGAAGATTCCAACACATAGTCCCGATTTGGTATGGCCCTAGTTTATTACACCATATGACCATTATCCATAATCTTTGGTGCACAGAGTTAACATGACTTAACACTTCAACAATCAATTTTCCATGCGCCTACCACTTGTCAACACCACACTCATTCTTTGCAACGGGGGCTAGATTAGGTGTTGGGACGTGGCCACATGCCCCCCATGTGACCTACACCTCTGCCAAAAGGGGTGCTAAACCCGCTAACTGTTCGACATAATGCCTATTTTTGTGGGATGCACATGTGTGCTGTGTTTTAGGCCCAATAATGCTGCAGGAGCCAGGTTGGTGATTCATAGGTGCGTTTTGGCGAGCAGGTACAACAAGATTGAAGGGGAAAACTTCTAGGAGGTGTAACTCCTTCATTGTTTGGCCAAACCAGGTATCGAAAAATCCCAGCTAGGGGTTTTTGGACGTTTTGAATCCATTGGAGCCATCTATTTTTTATTTTGAGCATTGTAAGAGCACTTTTTAAGCATAATGAAAATGATCCAAGGGAAGCTAGACCATGAGATGTATCCCAAGAGAGGGGTGAGCTCCTTTATCATTTGTTGTGTTATGTGTTCATTATTGATGGTTTTTATATGTCTGATATGCTGCCCATTACTAAGTAAAAATGATTGAACCTGTGTGTTAGTAACTTGATCCAATTACCCAGACACATACCATTTTTACACTTGCAATTTAAAGAGACAAGTGTTCTTCATTTTAAAGATCTGTTGGAAACAAATCCATTCTATTTTCAGAACAGTCAGGGTGCACTAGGATAAAAAAAAATAGTCCTATTACTTCACATAAAATTTCATTGCAACTGGTACTGCGAATGGTGCTACAACTGACATTGCAACTGGTGCTACAACTAGCACTGCAACTGGTACTGCAACTAGTACAAAGGAACTGGCACAAAGAAATTGGCACTGGAATTGTAATTGTGCTACAATGAGCTTGACAGAGAGTTGCATATCTACCTTCTAGTGGTTAGAATGTTTCGAAGGTAGTGTGTGCCCATAACTTGTTAGAATGTTGTGCTCATTTCACCATAGAAAATGCTACACCATTTTCACAAAACCATAGGCATAAAGCCACCTATGAGCACCTTAACCTTTGATAGAAAGAATGATTCTAGGAAGCCACACCATAACCAACAGATAACCAAGAGAGCACACCTTTTCCAAGGGTAGCGCACAAGATAAAGTCTAGAAAGACTAAACAAGAGAAAACCGTACAACTGCAGTTGCTGCTTCTTCTCCTCCAAACTTACGCATTATTTCTGGTTTCCTAAGTGAGAGTGAGTGAATAAATGAACCAAGATGTCCTCTATTTATATTAATCTATCCAGTGACCATTTTGGCTGGGCCGACCTAAATTTCTGGTAATTGTATTTTATGTTTTTCTTTTTCCTGTGAGGCCGACTTGTCTTCTTGGAGGATAATACCTTAATATTATAAATTCAACTGAGTTGACAAGTATTCTAATGTTTTCACACATCTATTTATATTTTCTCTTGCTTCCAGAATATTCTATTATAGTCAAAGGTTACATATGGAGGTTAATACCTCCCACAACTAACATAATATCAACATTCCACACGCGAAATATTTTATATCTAGCTCTAAAAACCATAAAAAACATACTAAGGACTGTACTGTATCCAATTCATTTGGTCTCACTAAATTTGGATCCTCTATGAAGAAGTTATGACTATTTTACCCAGAACACTTGTTTGAGACTAGTTTCAGGACTAGCCAAAAACCCTATTTTCCATAGAGTGTATCTCAGAAAATATAATACCCAAAAGATGAAATTTTTACCACAGGTACCTTGACATTTCTTCTCATCCTCCAATTTTCGTTATTTGACTCATTCTAGAAAAAAATATAGCAAAATGGTAAAATGACCTTTAAATAACATACCTTACAACACATCATCGCAATAATTCATCTTCCCTTGGAATTTAGCCATTCTTTACTTCATCTTCCCTCTGAAATTTTCCTCAGATCTCCTTGGTTACCTCAGATACGAATCACGTACTCACATAAAATATATTCAATAGAATGTGTGTGTGAATGTAACTATGAGTGACTCCTTGAGGTGTATATATAATTTTTCTAAGTAACCTCTTTACTTAACTTTAGGGCTTCTTGAACTTTATTGTTACAACCACTTTACCCTTTCATTAATGACTTGCAACCAATTAGGGGCTTCTTAACCGATATTGTAACCAACTAGGGGATTCCTAACCCATATTTGGGGCTTCCAACTTCATGAACTCATAACTCCTGAACTATGAGGAACCACGTGGTGTACCACCTATCCCCAGAAATGACATGACGATGACTATCCATCAATGAGTGAGTTACCTTCATTTACCCCGTCCTTCATGACCTTTTTCCTTGATCAAATTTGGGTTCCAACTTCGGCTTCATGTAGACTACATCAAATGCACCCATCACATCTACTAACATCAACCACTCATCAATGAAAACTAACTCACCATCAATATCAACCACATCTCTAGGGATTCCAGACTTCTCCAAGGGTTGACATCGATATCCAAGGGTTGACATCAATGACAACCAACTATCCAACAATCCCCCCCTTTGGAATTGATGGAAACACTAATGACATGTATTGATGACAACACTCATGCTCATGATATGCATACTCATGGTCAATCTCCCCTTGTGACCATCGCTCACCTTGCATCCATGCCATTTCTCTTATCTCTCCCCCTTTGAGATAAATGGAAAACAATGTATCTCCTCGGGGTTGCTCCCCCTGTCTTGATGTATATTTTCTTTCTCTTTGTTTCCATTCCTTTTTTCTTTCTCTTCTCTTTTGGCATCATGGAAAAATGGATAAATCTCCTTTGTTCTCTTTCTCCCCCTATAAGCCTCTACTGTCTCTTCACAATGATTCCTCATGTAAAAATATGATGTATATGAGAATCATTAAAAAATATTCTTTACTTGTATTTTTCAAGTCTTTTGCATCTCTCCCCTACTATGCATGATATTGACCTTCCTTTCTGGATGTCTTGATGATTTCTCTTCCCTTGAATTCCCTACAAGATGTCATGTAGATCAATATAGGGACACCTGTAAATGTTTCCTTTCCTCTTTTCTAGTGATTGCTAATTGTCCATTGGCGCTTCTTCTTGTAACTCTCTGACATATATAAAAAATATTCATTACTCGATTTCTTCATTCACTTGTCATGTTCACTTGACCATACTACTCAATAATTTTATTCTGATGATTGACAATTTCTCTTTCCCTATTCTACTGTGCCTTTCACTGTTTGTCTTTCCGTGACTAACTAATTCTAGCTCATTTCATTGATTTTAATTGTAAATAAACTGCTATGCATTTTCTCTGACCCATGTTTTCTGTACTTGATAATTATCCATCTATGTCCATATGTTGCACACTATCCATAACTTTGCTACTCAATTGTCCAGAATGCAGACCCATCTATCAATGTACTATCATGTAGGCTTCAAGACTGCAATTGATCATCACATATTCCTGTTTCTTCAAATTGATTCAAATGTCTCCACTTGTATTCTCTATCAAACTCTTCATGTCTTGGAACAATTTGTACTAAATATATCCATGTCTGAATAAATATGTGGAATATAATCATAAGCTTCTGCCTGTCTAACTGCCAATTGATACCTGCGTGGGAACACTACTTCTCAACCGATCAATCTGTCACTCTATAGTTCTGTTATATGATTTCTTTGAATCTGTCTATGCAAATACTTCAACCTGCTCAAAGGATGGTTCTCTGATCTATAGTAGCTACTGCTACGACCCCCCTATTCAATATTAAAATTTACCAGGAGTCTCGAAGACGGATGGCTTAGAAAATACCCGCTCTGATGTGAAGTAATCTTCCTCTTTGTTTGTAGGATCATCATCTCTTTGAACTCTCACTTCTTCCTTTTTTCCTGTGGATTCTTTATGATCTACAATTATTGAAAGTACAATCTCTTGGGCATGTTCTTTATTAACACGTTCTTCTTGTTTTCCATTTCTTCTCCAAACCTTCCTGTATCCGACATCTTCCTTTTTTCATGTAGATTTTTATCGGTCTCTTATTATTGCTAATCTTGAGAATATGACTTCTGGGTGCCTTTCATTCATTTGTTCTTCTTTTACCTATCCTTGTTTTCTTTTCCAAAATTTCTTATATCTGATATCAATGTTCTTTTTCATAGAAGTATCCATCATGCTTCTACAATCATGAGCCATATGTCCATAATTGTGGAAATTGTAACACTCAATGTTGTGGGGATCCACATAGGTATTTCTTGTCTGAACATTTCTTCTATATGCTCTGCAATCTACAACCTTATGTCCAAAGTTAGTACAAATAAAACAATGACCATAAAATAAATTTTCATACCTGGGAGTGAATGATCTTCTTTGTGGTGTAGTCCTTTTGAATTCTTGCCTTGCCCGATCACGATATTCTCTTCTGTTGATTCCTTCATTATGATTGAAGCTTCTTTTCGATTTGAATATGGAAGGACTTGATAAATATGTACCTCTTTTATACTTGTTGGTCCTAAGGTATGCACCTGACTGCTAAAGGGCAGAGCTAGGCCACCTCAAGTTTTGGAATGATGGGTTTTTTTATGAATTAAGTTTGTTGGTCAGATGAGAGATAGGTTTTCAAGGGTAGATACCTGGTTGGATTGTTCAACAATGTTACTCTAGGGTTTCCTTAGCTGGTGGTGCAATTTTGTGAGTAGGTAAAGACATGAGAATAAAACAAAGGAAATAAAAACAAGCATTCAATTTGTTACTTGTTGTATGAAAATTCAGACTTGAAATAATATTCCATATCTAAAACATGTATCTCGACACAAATCATCCAAACAAGGTTGTATTATAATAAACTATCTACTCCAAACAATAGGTGAAACTAGGTTGCATAACAATAAATAGTTCATTGAAAAGGTAGCTGGAAGGAAAGGAAACTACACATTGCACACATTTCCAACTTGCATCTAGATAATATTAAGAACACACAAATATTTAAGAATAAAAACACAAACTGTCACCAAAACTTATATTCACCAGGTAGGAAACTTTACAGTCTTATGCTTCAGGTCTGGCCAAAATTCTAATGCTTGATCTCCCAAAAACTGAACCCTATTATATTCAAGAATCTATCTATTTATCTCTTTCCCAAGAGGGGTTGACCACATTTCGATGATCTAAGTCAAAATTTCAACTTTACATTACAACTAGATCTTGTAAAAAACTTGGCTATCACTCAATTATAATTTGTAAACATTGCTTTGACTAGAGTGAATTGGGTTTGAAGTATCAGTTCATGACTTACCTTCAATTTGACCTTAACAAAAATATGGTTCATATCAAAAGAAAATGACCACTTATTACACTTGGAAGAAATATCTTTAACTAAAAAAACAAAACTCTTTAAGTGCAACTATAACTACTATTGACAACTGAAGTAGAACAACTCCTAACAAAAACCTTCGAAAGTTGTAGCTAGCAGGTGACTGTGCATGGATGCCCACGTACACTCCAAATGGAGACCAAACTTGAATACATGTAGATCAACTGACATAAGTCCCAAACCCTTTCTCTTTTGACAACAATAGACCTCTTAGATTATATCTTTCAAGAACATGCATGTTTTCTGATGCTTCTTTTGCAGCTTTTGGTACTTCTTTTGTAGCTTAGTATGCTACATTTCAAGATCTTGCTTCTGCTGCTATAGAATCTGAATTTGTTTCTTCAGATTTTTTACATGTTGGATGTCATCTATACCTTTGTTATCTTTGACCTTTGGTTTTATCAAGACCTGTACCTTACATCTATCCTTTATCCCCTATTCTTCTTCTATGACAAATTTGTTGATTTCAATGGACAACTTATATTTTCTTGGCCTCATCTCATATCTAGGTTCTATCTCAGAATTTTTGTCATGTGTCTCCTTCAGAGGTTCCTTCATATTCAATATTTTTTCTTTAATCTCTCGTTTGGTATCATGTGAAACCTGCTAAGGAAATAGCTCTGTATCTAGGGTTACGCCATCAAATTCTTGCTTAGGGTATGGGCCAAGTTCCATTACATTTAATTCTAAATCCAAGTCTACAGGGTACTCTGTCTTTACAACAACATACTTTATCCCTACAATTTCCCCTTTATTGTATTTATTCTTTGCTTTATCCCCTGCCATCATTTTCAATGTTTGGATAACCATCTTCTCCATATTGTCAAATCCAGAGATGTGATCTTCAATTTCCTCATCCTCAATTACTATGGGTTGTTGGTATTTTAAGGATGGATTAAAAATTGCCTTGGAATTCAACCTCAATTGATTTGTGAGCCTGGTTTTTCTGTTAGGTTTACTGGGAATTTCAGGGTCCTGGCTCCCTTTCCTCCTTTTACTTTTCTTGGCTACAGGGGATTCCTTAATCAAGGTTTCTACATGCACAAATTCTACAACAACAATCTCAGGAATGTGTTGTTTAGTTTTCTTTTGCCTCCTTATTTTTGTCCTGAGAGTTTTATCTTCCTGCATAGGGGTGTTCACAAGCTCATATTCATAATTCTTAGGTGACAATGGACTTGGTGGGGTGATCTGTTCATATTTTTGTCTGATATAATCCTTGATGATCTCATTCTCTCTTTTTTTTGCTGTAGATGATCTTAACTACCTTCGAGGGATCTCCTCTTTTGCTGGAGTAATTGATTTGGTCCTTTTAGATCGAGTTCCCCCTTTTTTAGCTGTATTTTTATTGTTTCTAGTTTGATGGGTAGCTTTTGAGGAGCACCCAGGTTCAGGGAAAACCCTCATTTCTTGGTTACCCTCGTCCCTTTGTTCTTCTGATCGTCGATCAACTTCCCGTTCCTCTTGCCTCTGATCAATTTCTTGTCCTCCTTCGTATAACCCTACAGACTGAAGAAAATATTTCCAAGGCATTTCTATTTCATCGAAAGAAAAGAGGACCAATATTTGTATCAAATCTTAGTGATATAAACTTCTATGACCAAATTCAGGGTGACTCTGGACCCTTCTAGACATCTTCGTTAAATTTTTAAGAAAATAAAAAGGGAGGTTTAATTCCTTTTCACCACTTAAGTGCATAAGGGAATGGAGGTGATAACAATGCACAATCGAGAAACGATCTTCACCTTTAATATACCTTTGGATTGCAGTGAGGATTCCCCACCACTCATCTTTAATCCACATAATCGAGATACCTTGACTCCAATCAAGGGTTTTTTGTTCTGCCACCAAGAATGTTTTGCAGACTTCAGTTGGAAATTTTCCCTTTTTGAACCATCTTTCCCCACTAACCATGAGAGTGCAGGACGATCCAATAAAATGATTTATAATATGAATAATGGTATCCCTGAGTTTGGTTTGAAACCCATCAAAATTCTATGCAAAGAGTAGGGCCACTCAAGCGTGATTCCTGTTGAAGGCGCTTATGAAATCAACCCATTCTTATCTAATGAAGATGTCTCTTATTTATGGAATGGCTTCGAACAGTTCGATCCCCTGTGGATCTATTTTTTTCAATTGCCAACAATCTTGGGGAGAAACCATTGCATTCTAACTTCTTCTTCCAGATATGCTGGCCAAATGTATGCGTTAATTTGGTTGAATTTACAACCTGTAGAAATCATTACACATGATCCCTCGATGATAACAGTTCAAGGTGAAAACCTGCATGACCCTTAGCTCGAATTATGTAATGATTGTTAAACTGGTAGTAACCCATGTGATATTGAGTGCTCAAGGAAATTCACATGCATGCGAGGCACCAACACAAATTTATTTAAATTATTTAAATTTTCTGAACATTAAAACCAACAAAACAATGCGTTTTCTACTGTTTGCAAGAATAGAAAAATTCTTGCAATCAATGTCCTTTTGCATCAAAGGCCTAGGTTAACTTGCTTGCAACCCACTAATGAAATAACCATGGTGATGTGTGTTATTCAAGTCAAACCAAAACATGTATTAACCTTGTAAAAAGCAAGAAAATGATGAAAAACAAATATGAAGATGATAATAAATCAAATGACTCAACACACCATTGAAAAACAACTAAGCAATAATTAGGTTGATATATGGATGGGATGATGGAGGAAAATAAGGAAGATGTGTAAACCTAGGACTTAACATCGTCTCCACCAGGGATAACACTTCCTTGTGAGGTGCTAAGAACAATAGACTAAGTGCCTTAGTTCATTAATTCTCTTGGACATTCTGGTGGACATTCTAGGTGTTGCAAAAAATAAAAAATATCTCTATACTAGGGTGAAAGAGAGTACTAATCGAGTACCTGCATTGTGTCCTTCCCAATGACCTGCATCATTGGGGCATATGATTGGTTAAAGGTAAGGTGCAATTCCAATGCTTTGTAGTTTGAATCAGATAACAATTTTTCAAGGCCTCGTCCCTTAATCAACTTAGTGGGATTTATGTGCAGGTCATATTCTAAAAGTTTGATTATCCACTTTCCCCTCTTCCCTTCACTATTTGGTTGGACAAAAATTTCCTTCACATTGTTGCTAGGAACATAAGCTATTATGCTGGATTGCAGAACATACACCTTGAAGGCCTTCAAGGCGTTGACTAATGCAGAGGCTTGCTTCTCTAATATGTCATATTTCATTTCAACATCTCTGAGTGATTTGATGAAAAATGAAATGGGATGTTCATTCCCTTATTCATTCTTTTGCAACAATACAACAACAATAGTCTCCTCCGAGGCAAAGGAGAAAATCATGAAATCTTTGGAATAGTCTGGACTAACTAGAACATGGGCTTCAATCAAAGCCTGCTTAGTCCTTTGGAAGGATGATATGGATTCCTATGACCATTTGATTTAAAAATCCTTCTTCAGCATGTTAGTAATAGGTCTTATGATCTCAACAAAATTTGACACAAAGGGCCTCAAAAAATTTGTTTTTCCTATGAAAGACTGGATGGCCTTCTTATTCCTAGGGATGTCAATTTTATGAATGGAATCTATCCTTTTCGAGTCTATATTTATCCCTCCTGCTGATATAATGTGGCCCAGGATATTGCCTTCTAATATATAAAAATGGGACTTTTTGGGATTCAAAGAAATTCCATACCTTTTTCATTTTTGAAAAATTTTCTCCAGATGTTGTAGATGTTCATCATCATATTTTGAGAAGATGGTGATGTCATCAAGGTATATAACCATGAGCTTGTCATTTTCACCCACAAATGCAATGTCCATGGCCTTCTGGAAAGTGACCCTTGCATTCATTAGGCCAAAGGGCATTTTGTCATACATGAATGTGCCCCATGGGGTGGTGAAGGTTTCTTTTTCCTTGTCTTCTTCAAGCACTGCTATTTGGTTGTATCCAAAATATCCATCCATCATGGAAATTCTGTGGGCACCTAATACCATTTGTAAAATATGGTCCATCTTGGGAAAATAATAATTGTCTTTCAATGAACACCTATTCAGGTTTCTGAACTCCACACACAAGCATACTTCTCCACTCTTTTTTCTGATATGCACCAAGTTGGCCACCCAATATAAATATATTAAGGGCACGATGATTTTGGAATCAATCATTCATTTCATTTTTTTTTCAATAATAGACATTAACAGAGGATTAAATTGTCTAATTTTCTGCCTAAATGGATTTGAGCCCACCTTCAGAGGAATCTTGTGTTGAATGATGTCAGTATCAAATGTCTTCAAGTCCTCATAAGACGATGCAAAAATATCAACAAATTTTTTCATAAGGATGGCATACCTGTTTCTTTTCTCATCTGGCAGTGCTCTTGATATTTTGACTATTTTGGGATTTGTAGTTGTCCCAATATTGTAGTCCATGACCTCATGCTCCTGATTTTTCATGAAAGTTTTCCTAGAGTCATCATTGTTTTCAAACAGCCTCTCTAGTGGTACTAATCCCCTTGGGATATGATTTGTCTTGAGCTCTAAAATTTTGTGGACAACCACCTTGTTCAGAAAAGGAGGCTCCTGCTGATTTTTTGTTTCATCTTCCTCATTCTCTTGATCACTGAAGATGTTTGAGAATTCTTCAATGGTTCGTAGGAATCACTTGAGCTCTATATCATCACTAAAAACCTACCAGTGCTTAACATTGTCTGGTATAGTTGTCCTGTGCCTAACCTCCACTTCATATTTGAAATTTCGACCAATAAGAGGCATAAAGGTACTAGTAGTTAGGGATAAAGAATCTTCCCTCTGATTATCATCTCTGGCGATATAGGAAATATTGAATGCTAGAAAGAAATTGTCCACTAAGTCCCATACCTCATTTCTATATTGTTTCATCCTTTGCTGTTTTGCTTGATAAATTTCTTTGACTTGATTTAAAACTATCTCATAATCACCAAAGACTACCAATTTTTCAATGACCATGTCTTTAGCATCTCTCAATCCCAACACCAAGGCCTCATACTTTGCTATATTGTTAGTTGTTTCAAATTCTAGCTTGTATGAGAGTGTAACCACCTCCTTTGAAGGGGAAATGAGGACTATACCAACACCGTAACCCTCCTTTGAAGATGAGCCATAAAAAATCATCTTCCATACTTCTTTTCCTTGGTCTTCTAGTGGCTGATTTCTGCATTTGCTGACTGATATTTATGGAACATCATCATTTATATGAAAAACAAAAGACCCAACTTAATCCTCAACAACATAAATGGGATGATTACCTGGATTTTGATGATCACTGACCATATATTCCAATCTGACTTCTATGTATAACCTACTGTGTTCTCCTATGAAGACAAGGATGGTTGCATATGTAAGATCCATTTGCAGGGATCCTCCTACTTTCTTGGCCCATGTCCATGACAAAATCATACACTACAATAAATCCCTATGATTAGCTCCCTTTTTTGCTTCCACTGGTTGTTTTAATGTATTTTTAACAACTTTTTTGATAAAGTCGATGCTATTTATTAGGAGGGCGCTATTTATGGAGCTATTTGCACTGACAAACACAAGTGGGCGCTAAATTAGGTGCTATTAGATCTTAGTTTAGCTCCCTTTTTAGTGCCCCAGTTAGTGCCTAATTTAGCTCCCTATTTATCTCCAAGTTTAGCTCCTAGTTTAGCTTCCAGTTTAGATTCCAGTTTAGATTCCAGTTTAGCTTCCAGTTTAGCTCCCAATTTAGCTTCCAGTTTAGATTCTACATTAGCTTCCTTTTTAGCTTCTATTTTGGATTCCAATTTAACTCCCAATGTGCCTAAATAGTAATTTTGTTGAGTTTTTGGGGGTTAAGTGGATAGGGGCTTTGGGGATTAGGTTATTTATGGATTTGAGGTCTAGGGATTAAGGGTTAAGGGATTAGGGGTTACCGTTTACAAGATTCAGGGTTAAGGGATCATGGGTTACATTTTAAGGGATTAAGGGTCAATGGATAATGGATTTAGGGCTTAGGGGTTAGGTAGTTTAATGGTTAATTAATTATGGATTATATATGATCAAGGGATTAATGCCATCCATAGACCCTACACATAATCATTGAGTTTGTCCATGTCTCATTTTCATCATCTGTCATTTTCATATGTAGACTCTTTTTCAGAACTGATCTCTTGAAATGCCATGGAACTTCCAATACACGCATCACAAATATTGTCTTCCACTGACCCCTCACAATGAGAAATGAATGGGGCCAACGTTGACATTTATTCAGTTTGTGCCTATATGCATTGAAATTTGACATGGTTATACTAGACACATGCATCGATGGTATGGGAGGGTTTCAAGACTCAAGGATGTTTGATGTCCCCACACAATCTTTGAGATCATCCATGTTTTCATCAATGCTCATAATGAACGTCTCATTGTCATCATTTGCCATTTCCATCTGTAGAATATTTGTTGGAACTCTCTTGAAATGTCATGGAACTTCCAATTCACCCACCACAAATGTTATGCACTGACCCCACATAGTGAGCAGTGAATGGGGCCAAATTTGAAATTTCTTCAATATGTTCCTGTATGCATCAAAATTTGACATGGTTAGACTAGACACATGCCTTGATGGTATGTGATGGTTTCAAGACTCAAGGATGTATGATGTCCCCGCATAATGTTTGAGATCGTCCACATTTTCATCATTGTTCATCATGCATGTCTCATTTCCATGATTCGTCATTCCCTTCTATAGAATCATTGTCAGAACTATCTTGAAATTTGACATGGAACTTCCAATACACCCATCAAAAATTTCTTCCACCAAACCTGCATAGTGAGCAGTGAATGGGGCCAACGTTGAAATTTTTTCAATTTGTTCCTGTATGCGTTGAAATTTGACATGGTTAGACTAGATAGTTTCCTTGATGGTATGGGCGGGTTTCAATACTTAAGGATGTTTGATGTCCCCACATAATATTTGAGATCATCCATGTTTGCATCAATGTTCAATATAATGGATGTCCCATTGTCATCATGATCCATAATATATCTGCAGAACGAAGTGAATACAAATTATTTTCAAAATATGCTTAACACAGAATAAAAGATATACAATAAAACTGGTTTCTATTCAATAAGGAAATAATCTGAAACTGTAAAATGCAGCGGAGATATACAGATGTGACGGTTGCAATCATTCACAAGAAAATGATTACAATGTGGCTCTGAAGGAATTTTTACAATAAACGGGAATGTCAAAAACTCTAGATATCCAAAAAACCTAACCCTAGGAGATGAAGCGCCAAAATCTATGTGGGCCATGTTTGGGTAAGTTAGTACATCAACTTCCCGAGGTCGTAACTTTTTCATACGATCTCCATTTTAGGCACACGATAGCCCGTTGGAAAGTCTATCCAAGGACTACAAATTTTTCTGCTATCTATAAATGACCATTCTAACTCTGGAGAGCCCTAAAAAACGTTATTTAGGGCCTCAAAACGACCCCACAAGTCAGGGGCCCAAAAACTAGGGAAAAAACTGCCAAAATGAGCCAGTTGGAATAGGTGGGAGGCACCGACATCCATATGGATCACATAATTCTTTATTTCTATCTATAGAATCTTTTTCAGAACTCTCTTGAAATTTCATGACACTTCTAATAGACCCATCACCAATGTCATCTTGCATCGACCTCACATAGTGACCAGTGAATGGAGCCAATGCTGAAATTTATTCAAACTATGCATGTATGCGTTGAAATTAGACATGGTTAGACTAGACACATGCCTTGATAGTATGGGAGGGTTTCAAGACTCAAGGATGTCTGATGTCCCCACATAATATTTGAGATCATCCATGTTTTCATCAACGTTCATAATGGATGTCTCATTGTCATCATTCGTCATTTCCATATGTAGAATATTTGTTGGAACTCTCTTGAAATGTCGTGGAACTTATAATTCACCCACCACAAATGTCATGCACCAACCCCACATAGTGAGTAGTGAATGGGGCCAACGTTGAAATTTCTTCAATATGTTCCTGTATGCGTCAAAATTTGACATGGTTAGACTAGACACATGCCTTGATAGTATGGGAGGGTTTCAAGACTCAAGGATGTATGATGTCCCCACTTAATATTTGAGATCATCCATGTTTGCATCTACGTTCATAATGGACGTCTCATTGTCATAATTCGTTGTTTCCATTTGTAGAGTATTTGTTGGAACTCTCTTGAAATGTCATGGAACTTCCAATTCACCCACTACAAATGTCATGCACTGACCCCGCATAGTGAGCAATGAATGGGGCCAACTTTGAAATTTATTCAATATGTGCCTGTATGCGTCGAAATTTGACATGGTTAGACTAGACACATGCCTTGACGGTATGGGAGGGTTTCAAGACTCAAGGATGTATACTTATGTCCCCACATAATATTTGAGATCATCCACATTTGCATCAACATTCATCATGCACATCTCATTGTCATCATTCGTCATTCCCTTCTATAGAATCGTTTTTGGAACTATCTTGAAATTTGACATGGAACTTCCAATACACCCATCACAAATTTCTTCCACCAAATTTGCAGAGTGAGAAATGAGTGGGGACAACATTGAATTTTTTTCAATCTATGCCCGTATGCGTTGAAATTTGACATGGTTAGATTAGACACATGCCTTGATAGTATGGGAAGGTTTCAAGACTCAAGGATGTCTAATGTCCCCACATAATATTTTAGATCATTCATATTTTCATCAACATTAATAATGGACGTCTCATGTTCATCATTCATTGTTTCCATCTGTAGAATATTTGTTGGAACTCTCTTGAAATGTCATGGAACTTCCAATTCACCCACCACAAATGTCATGCACCTACCCCACATAGTGAGCAATGAATGGGGCCAACGTTGAAATTTCTTCAATATGTGCCGGTATGCGTCAAAATTTGACATGGTTAGAATAGACACATGCCTTGACAGTATGGGAGGTTTTCAAGACACAAGGATGTATATGGATGTACCCACATAATCTTTGAGATCATCCAAATTTTCATCAATGTTCATCATGCACGTCTCATTGTCATCATTCGTCATTCCCTTCTATAGAATCATTGTCGGAACTATCTTGAAATTTGACATGGAACTTCCAATACACCCATCACAAATTTCTTCCACCGAACCTACACAATGAGCAGTGAGTGGGGCCAACGTTGAAATTTTTTCAATCTATGTCTGTATGCGTTGAAATTAAACATGTTTAGATTAGACACATTCGTTGATAGTATGGGAGGGTTTCAAGACTTAAGGATGTTTGATGTCCCCACATAATATTTGAGATCATCCATGTTTGCATCAATGTTCAATATTATGGATGTCTCATTGTCATCATTCATCATTTCCATCTATAGAATCTTTGGTAGAACTCTCTTGAAATGTCATGGCACTTCCAATGCACCCATCAAAAATGTCATCTTGCATCAACCTCGCACAGTGAGAAGTGAATGGGGCCAACGTTGAAATTTCTTCAAACTGTGCCTATATGCATCGAAATTCGACATGGTTAGACTAGACACATGCCTTGAAGATATGGGAGGGTTTTCAAGAATCAAGGAGGGTTTCAAAATTCGACATTTGCATCAACGTTCATAATAACTGTCTCATTTTCAATGTTCGTCATTCCCTTATATAGAATCCTTGTCAGAACTATCTTGAAATTTGACATGGAACTTCCAATACACCCATCACAAATGTCATGCACCGACCCCACATAGTGAGCAGTGAATGGGGCCAACATTGAAATTTCTTCAATCTGTGCTTGTATGCATTGAAATTTGACATGGTTAGATTAGACACATGCCTTGACGATATGGGAGGGTTTCAAGACTTAAGGATGTATATTGATGTACCCAGATAATCTTTGAGATCATCCACATTTGCATCAATGTTCATCATGCACATCTCATTGTCATCATTCGTCATTCCCTTCTATAGAATCATTGTCATAACTATCTTGAAATTTGACATGGAACTTCCAATACACCCATCACAAATGTCATGCATCAACCCTACATAGTTAGCAATGAATGGGGCCAACGTTGAAATTTCTTCAATCTGTGCTTGTGTGTGTCAAAATTTGACATGGTTATATTAGACACATGCCTTGATGGTATCAGAGGGTTTCAATATTCAAGTATGTTTGATTTCCCCACATAATCTTTGATATCATCCATGTTTGCATCAACGTTCATTGTCATCATTCATAATTCCCTTCTATAGAATCTTTGTCAGAAATATCTTTAAATTTCTTGGAACTTCCAACATTCCCATCACCAATGTCATCTACCGACCTTGCACAGTGAGCAGTGAATGGGGCCACTGTTGAATTGTCTTCAAAATGTGATTGTATGCATTGTAATTTTACATGTTTACACTAGGCACATGCCTTGATGGTATGGGATGTTTTTACGACTTAGGGACATCATTATATTCATCATTTCTATCATCATCATATTCATCATGACCCAATTTCTCCATCCATGCCAACAAATATCAAACCTGACATACCCATCTTTACAACGAAACCTAATGATTAATAAACCATGATTCTATTAAGTTGAGACATCCCAAAATAATTTTATAGGGTCCAACATGCAAGTGGTTTAATTGTTAATGGGTTAGGGATTATATCAGGTGAAGGGATTAATGAAATCAATCGACCCTACATGGTTACCAGTGAATGAGGCCAACATTGAAATTTCTCCAAGATGTGCCTGTATACGTCGAAATTTGACATGGTTATACTAGGCACATATCGCTTGATGGTATGGGAGGGTTTCAAGACTCAAGGATGTCTGATGTCCCCACATAATATTCAATATCATCCAAGTTTCCAGGGGTTAGGGGTTATATGGTATAAATGTCAAGGTCTTAGGTTTAGGCTTAGTGAAATATTTCAATTTGTTTTAAAATATAAATTAATGACTAAACTTTGGATACATTAATTAGCCTAATTGTCTGGATTTACATTTATTTACATATACGATATATTTAATTATATTTTTTAACAATTGCCAATAAATGACCACTAACCATGCTAACTCTTATATAAGTAATCCTAATTTTTTTCCAACAATTCATAGAAAATATTGAACACTTTAAGGATATTGCCAAAAGTAATTTGTATCGTCATAAATAATACTGAAGCATTTCATGAAAGTTTGGGCCATAAGAATCAATGTAATTTTAAAAACTGGATTACAAATTTAGAAGTCTTGGTCATTAACTTGATTGTCTGCAACAATGTCATCTAGTTTATCATTGTCAATGTTCATATGGTATTTTAGGTATTTATATTATCATCATCCTCTTCTTGATTTGAACCATCTTCATCATCATTGAAATTTGACTGTAGACCATCTATATTGTTACCAGATGTATAATTTGGATCATCATTTTCTATACCATCCATATTGTTGTCTTCCATAAAATCATCTAACTCTGGATTGTTGTATTCTTGTGCCTGACATAACCATCTTCAACATCATCATGTATGTTAATTTCTTCAATGGTCTCTAATCCATCTCTCTCATTTTGTTGGACATCATTTTTTTTCTCAATATCCACTAATGCATTGTCAAATACATGCGTTAATCTTGGATCATAATGTATGACAAATATCAATTTCGGGTCCAAAATATCTTCATAGAAAAATTCCTGCACATGAACGACATACATATATTAGAAATATCTTATAACAGTTTTATTTATTAATAAACACATATATTATCACAAAAAACTATGAATCAATAGATTAATGATCACTATTGCTTCTTATTTGAGTTAAAGAAATACCTGCTCACAATGAATTGGTAGAACATCAGGCTCCTTATCCTCTAGTAGGAACCTAGAGGAATCTATAGAAAACAATCCACTATGGGTATCATGTCTCTGTGTCCTCTCAAATGCGTCATACCATCTACACTTAAAAATACAACATTTAAAAGAGCGGTAATCCAACTCAATAATTTCTTGGATTTTTCCAACATATTGTAGATTCCCTTCAATAGTATTCTTATCTTTTGAGCTTACTCAACTGGATTGCTTGAAATAAACCATGATGCCACAATCAAAGGATCGTCTCTTTACATATACACTTTCTGCACGATAATTTCTTCCATATGCCCACATTGTAGGATATTTTCTTGCCCGTGAAAGACCATTTATTTCAGTGAAAACAAATATAATGACGAATATTAAAATAGTTGATAGTGTCAAAACTGTAAGGAAACAAAATTTTGTAAAATTCTAACTACACCTTTCTTTCACATCCTCTAGACATGTTGATTTCATCTTCTGTTATGTTTGAATCTATACATGCATCTTCTATTTGATTTTGAATTTGTTTAGTAACCCATTCTAGAGTGAAATCTTTGCCCCATTCCCCAAGCAAATCATTGAGAAGTGGAGTGTTCCTTGGGTTGGATCTCTTAAACTGTCTCCTTGCTTCTAACACTTATTCTCTCTTTTTATCATACAAATCAATCCATTTGTTCATAAATCCCATGTGGTACATAATGAACTTGTTGAGTATTTCACTTTCGTCTACACCTATTATATGTCAGCATGTTTATTTCAAACTCCAAATGTTATTCAATTAATTTGACAAATAAATTATAGAGAAAATTAATGATTGCAAGGAAAACAACCACATTAATAATCATGAATTTACTTACTAATTTCTACTTGAACACCATTATATTGTAGTTTTTATCCATCAATAATATCTGATGCTCGTTCTTCATCCAAGAAGCGTGGCCCATATTCAAAATCCTTACCAAGGAATTCACATAGGAAGAAAAATGATTCATTCAATACCTACCCTTCAACCATACAACCCTCTGGATGTTCCTTTTGTAAGACATATATTTTTAGAGTTTTCATACACCTCTCAAAGAAAAACATCCACCTCGTTGATACGACACCTACCAATTCAATGTCATCGACTAGGTGTATAAGTAAATGGAATTGTAGGTCCATGAAACTTGTAGGGAGTTCCTTCTCAAATACACATACAATTTCTGCAATTTCCTTCTTCCATTTTGGTACTTCACATTCATGGATCTCCTTGGAGGTTACCCACCTATTATAATAATAGTAAATTAGTATGAACCTTTAGTGAAAAATTAAAATGGAATATAATATCTCTATGTCTCTCACACATGAACATTTCATACCACATACCTTGTAAATGCTGACAATCGACTTATGGAATTCCTTAAGTCAACGGTAAGCCATGAATCCCCCATAATTTCCAATGGCATGATATGCTATCAAACACATTCATCATAGGTCATTAGTAATTTTTCACACAACAAAATATCAAAATATATTTAGTACTAAATCAATGTTACCTGTAAAAATTAAATGATGATATATAATTGTTAAAGTTTAAGCTATTATTAGGTTACCTTCCAATTTACTAGATAACAATAACATAAATAGGATCACTGAGAGAAACACAATCACAAGATACACAACATTTATCCTGGGTAACCCTCATGGGGAAGAAAACCCAACAAAACTTCCTTAATATAGATAGCCAATACAATGCCAAGACAATGAACCAAACAACACATAAATTCTTCTCCCAAGGATGCACCTCTCTATCTCTTCCTTCTTCCGGCAACTGGTAACTGCAACTTCCTTCAATACTTGCGTACTAGATGAGTGAGCTGCGTGTGTGTGTAAATGAGGTGCCAGACTCTCTTATTTATACAATTTGGCAGGTGTGAACATAAGTGTCTTTTCACTGGTAGGGCCGACTTCTCATTCTGGGTGGTTATAACACCTTTATTTAATCTGGGGGCCGACTTCTTATTTTTCCTATTACAATTAGGGTTTGACCAATCCAGAAAAGGGGATTTGGTCAATTACAATGCCCGACATGATCAATCCACAGAAGGGGATTGATCTAATCAATAATAAATATATTTTATCTTTAACTTTATCCACAAAAGGGGATAAGAAAATTCTTTGCAGTTACACAATATTTTAACACTCCCTCTTAACAAGAAGGATATTCTTTATCTTTTGACAGGTCACTGGATGTCAACATCAACTAGTGGTAGCAACATCCACTGGGTAACATCATCAACTGGGAAACATCATCAACTGGATAACATCATCAACTGGATAACATCATCAACTGGGAAACATCATCAACTGGATAACATGAGGCATCAATATAATCCACTTGGTCATATGGCATCATGATCATTGACTAGCATAGCTATAAATCATCGAAATTTTTGGTCTCTTTATCTTCGCGCAGAAGATACTCCTTCACACAAAATATATCTTATCTTCACATAAAGTATGTCTTATCTTCACACACAATATATTCTATGAGTTTTTCCATTCCTTTTATGTTCTCCCTTCTCTTGTAGTCATCTATCTCACCCATCCATTGGGGAGGACTACTACCATAGCTTCACTCCTAGTCATCCCACATGAACTAGAGAAGATAAGATGCTAGCTTGGGCAAGACTAGACTCCCTTTCCATGATCCATGCAGGATCATGACACAAACCTCAAGAGCCAACTAACCATTCCACATGGTCAAGGTTTGTGTTCCAGGCTACTCAATCCTTGTCCAGAGGAGAGTATATTCCCGCTACCCCTTGGAGAAACATCCACGTTCCTCTCTACATGTGTATTATATCATGTCCCTAGAGTATCCAAAACCCAACACTTGGACAAAGGCCAACCTTGGCAAATTTCTCATTCGCCTTCTCTACGAAGGTCTCTTCCTTCTCCATGAAGGTATCTTCTCTTTTCCTTATTTATTAAGGTCTACCCATGGGATTGCTCTTTCCTTCTCTACGAAGGTATTTTTCTCTTTCTCCTTCTCTAAGAAGGTATTTTTCTCTTTCTCCTTCTCTATGAAGGTCTAGCTATGGGATCTGAAAGAATATCTTGTGGTCCAAAATCTTTCCATGGTATAATACCATGCTACCCATCTACTACGCACCATCCATCTGCATCAAATCACGATCCTCCATTTCAAACTCAGAGACATGGCTCCCTCTTGCACCAAACTAATAGCTTATAATCATCATCCTTGAATTTCTTCTTCTGTAATATCCTGGGTGCCTTCTTGAGTTCGAACATTTCTTTCTTTCTGACTTCATACTGGATCAACCTTCTCCCTTTGCATCTATAAGAATGGTACTGGAGCAACATGTAGTTACCTGCATCTCATCAACTATATCTGAGTATCCATCTTTCTCTTCATCTTGAAAATTTATGTTCTCCATCTTTAGGAGCCTCCTGCTCCTATATAAATACTGGATATTGTCTGGTCTTTACTGACTGTCACCATATCATACGTCCTTCTCATACTGTCTAACTTCTGCAAGTTACAACATAAGTTATTTCTTCCGAGACCTGTAAACTTACTTACAATATGCTTTCTGAAATAAATATTTTATCTCTTTCTTCATCCTCTTCTTTGATACTTCCTTCATAAGTCTGCATAGATACTGAAGTAAAACGAGGTTAATTAACATTCTCACAAAAATATCTAACTTGTAATGATAAAGTGTTAAAGTAAACAATATACTAGAAACAAACATGAATACTTATCTTTTGTTTTTGTGTGGGGAGGCTCCACAGACTCCACCATTTGCTATCTTTCTTTAGATACTCTGTCTTCAACTTAAAGTACATAACCCTCAATTTCTGTTAAAGATTTCTTTGAGGGAGGATATTCCTCTTCTTCTGCCACATGTGCTTGATACTTTCTTTTCCCTTTTCCTTGAGGACAATCATAGGAAAAATGTATCAACTTTTGACAGTTGTAGCATATGATCTTTGAAACATATTTCTTCTTATCTGGAACTCTTACGGAGTTAGATTCTTTATTGTTCTTCCTGAAGGAACTTTTTTTCTTTTGAGCTGTAAGAGCTTTCTCTTCATCAACAATTAATCTCTTCTATTGGTTTGCAAGTCTAGATTCTTCCTGTGTGAAATCTGCCCATAACTTATCAAACTTGGGTAACTTGCTTCTTGCACACACTCCTTGTACAAAAGGAATCCAAAATGTTGGAAACCCATTTAGGGTTGTGGTTACAAGATATTTTTCACTAATGACATATCCAATAGCTGCAAGCTGATCTCTGATATGAGAAACTCTCATAAGATAGGATGTGATAGATTCTGATTTTCCATCTTTATATTACGAAGTTGATTTCTTAAGGAAAGATTCCAGCTAATGTCTTTGCTTTCATATAACCTACTGAGTGCTTCATACATTTTCCTTGCTGTCTGTAGTTTAGAAATATGAGGGATCAAGTGATCCTTTACTGAATCTAAAATGATTCTCTTTGCTTTCTTTTCATTCTTCTTATGTTTGGTCTTTTGCTCTTCTTCATCTGGTTCTGGTACACCCACTGTAACATGTTCTAGGAGATCATTCTCATCTATAATCATCTGCAAACTATGATTCCAAGATCTGAAGTTTCTATATCCTTCCATCATGTCTTCTACCCTCATGCTGGTAGCCATTATTTCTTGTAGAAGAAACCCTAGCCCTCCGAACTATATAAATAATAGAAAAATAAAATTTCTTGGATCTGAAAAATGAACTCACCAAAAGATGCGCTGGACTGAGGTGAGTATGGTGGTACAATCAGATTTCTGAAAATCCAAGTTTTACCCCTTCAAACTTGATCTGCGGATTTCTGGACCGATGCTTCTAGTTTTCTGGTACTTCTGGTACTCTGGTACTTCTGGTACTTTGGTTTTCTGGTACTTCTGGTACTTTGTGAAAACTAGGGTTTCACTTTTCGGGAGATATATCCACTAAAAAGTTGCGCTGAGGATGCCAAAATTTTCCTTGATGAAGGGCACACCTTTCTAGATGGATTTGGGGCTGAAATTCTTCTTCAATAAAAAGCCCCAATTTGCATGTACATAAACAACGACGCTTTTGTTTTTCCTGTGAAAGATGATCTCTTCATCTTAGCTCTAATAACATGTTAAATTTTAAGCTATTATTAGGTTACCTTTCAATTTACTAGATAACAATATCATAGATAGGATCACTGAGAGAAACAAAATCACAAGATACACATCATTTATCCTAGGAAACCCTCATGGGGAAGAAAACCCAACAAAAATTCCTTAATATAGATAGCCAATACAATGCCAAGACAATGAACCAAACAACACATAAATTCCTATCCCAAGGATGTGCCTCTCTCTCTCTTCCTTCTTCCGGCAATTGGTAACTGCAACTTCCTTCAATACTTGCATACTAGATGAGTGAGCTGAGTGTGTGTGTAAATGAGGCATTGGAATCTCTTATTTATACAATCTGGCATGTGTGAACATAAGTGTCTTTTCACTGGCAGGGCCGACTTCTCATTCTGGGTGGTTATAACCACCTTTATTTAATCTGGGGGGCGACTTCTTATTCTGCCTATTACAATTAGGGTTTGAACAATCCGCAAAAGGGGATTTGGTCAATTACAATGCCTGACATGATCAATCCACAAAAGGAGATTGATCTAATCAATAATAAACATATTTTGTCTTTTACTTTATCCACAAAAGGGGATAAGAATATTCTTTGCAGCTACACAATATTTTAATAATAATACCTTCATAAAATTATGAAAATAATGTGTGTTAAATCCTGTGATATGTCCATCAACTGTAAAATATTTATCCAATGATCACCCATAGCCAATAGGTGTCCTTATTGAACGGATGACATTTTTTAGTTGGTCTAGATCTTCTTTTTTCAAAATCCATGGAGCTTCTGCATATGTTTCATTTTCCCTGTTTGGACACAAATGTCTTCTATCAAATTTGGTACGGGAAAGAGAAATATCTCTCCTTGAAGACAAGTTGTCCTTCTCTTTGCTTGATATATGTACAAATATAGAATCTGGAACATTTTTGAAGATGTGCATAGGATCCAATTAGTGAGATATTAATAGATCCTTCCAGTAAGGGAGCTCATAAAATATGGATTTCATTTTCATTCCTTCTGGCATATTAACTACAACTTGTTCTAGTTCTTCAATTGAATCACTCCGATCAAAAAAATCCTCCCAACCTTTCAATTCAACATATTCATACTTCTTAATCCAATCACCTGGACCCATAATCATGGGAGGGCCTCTATTTTCATCTTTTTCGTCATATTGATTCTTTCGATGATTTCTAAACTTATGATCTGTTGGTAGAAAAACCCTGTTGTTTGCGTAAATAAATTTATGTAGATCTTTAGAATACTTCCCTTGAAATTGATCTGCACATATTGGACATACAAATATCCCCTTTGTTCGAATCCCTACAATTCAATAAGTAATGTTAATAACATTATAATGATAGTATAAAAGTAAGTATGAAAGTTGGGATGAAAATAAATTATGAGTGTGAATACATAAATATTTAATATTACCAGAACAAACACCAAGTTCTGGGAAATCATGAATATTCCAACATACTAAACCATACACCATGAAGGACCTATTTGATGGAGGACATGAAATGTCATACATTCTTATGCCTTTCCATAGTAGTTGCATCTCATCAATAAAAGGCACAATATAAACATCCATATTTTTAACTTGTTGTTTTCCTGGATCAATGGGAGTTAGCATAAGGTGCTCCTTTCTAACACTCATCCATGGGGGAATATTGTATACTATCAATCCGACTGGCCAAACACTATAATTTGAGCCGAGGAAAGACACTATGTGGTTCATCTTTAAATTTACTTGGCCATTTTTCCTCTATGTGTTTCATTGCTTTGGAGTCGATTGGAATTCACATGAATCCATCTTTACTCTTGTTCTTTGCATGCCAGTCCATCAATTGTGCAAGTGACTTGCAACGAAAAATTCGTTGAAGTCTAGGTATAATTGGCATGTGACGTAAAACATTTTTTGGAACTGTAGGACCTTGTACATCTGTACAATATATGTTCTCTTTGCATACATGACATTATACCTTGTTTTGATATTCAACTATGTATAAAATACAATCATTTTTACATGAACGAATTTTTTTATATTCAATCCCCAACTCATCCAACAACTAACGTGATTCTCTACAAGTTGATGGAAACACATTCTCTTCAGGGAATATTTTTGTTTTTAGTGCCCTTTAAGATTGACAGAGATTAAATCAATTAAATGTTTGAATTATGATGAACATGTTTGATATGTCAATCTACACTACTATTGTTTATATACAATATATTTTTTATAACATCCCATTAAATAAATATAAACGTAGTTGATGAATGTTTACAAATTACATACACCAATTGACAATGCAAAGTAAGAAATACATTTCAACTCACTTCAGTAGGGTAGTGAATCCTTTGTCTGACCAACCAAATAGTGATTTGATTTCTAATAATATCAATGTGCATGGAAGTTTTGAGGTTTTTATCATCAAGATTATGTTGGTGGTAATTACCCCTACTATCATCATTATTGTCAACCATATGATCATTATCGTCATGATTGTTTCCATCCCCAAAGAAACCTATAATCATTTCATTTAATCCTTCTTCATGCACTGCATTTTCACTATTATCATCATCATTAAATCTATGTGGCATGTCATCATTGTATGCTAATCTCATTAGCTCTTCAAACTTATCAGCTGGTAGTTCTCTTCAATGTTTCTCTTTTTTCCCTGGTATGGTTTAAAGGATGGTTTGGATCATCCCGTCCAAATCTCAATAACCCAGTTTGATCTTGGGTATTAGTAGGTGGATCATCAATGTCTTATACCTATCAACATAGACAAGCATTATTTAATGTTTGGCAAGAATTGGATAAATCATAATTGTATCAATTTCAAAGAAATATAATCAAATATATTGTATTAACCAATAATAATATAGAATGTATGAACATATATACATCAATTGAATAGTGGAATATTATTTTATATACTACTTCTTTTATACAATAATTTAAAATAAAACACAATTTTGACAACATAGTGTATAAAATGTCAATACACACTCATTGATTATTCTTTGGTTTTCCGCCCTTACGAACATCCTTAGGGAGACCTAGTTCTTCCCTTTTATTTCATGTAGGAGTGCATTTTAAGAAGGGGTAATTAATTAATAACTCATCCCCAATGGTAAGGCCCATAATAGCCTCAACCATTATCAATATATCAACCTCTCTTTCCATATCTCCATATTTATCATTTATAACTTCAACAAATTGACAATTTGGTCTTACATTAGGGTCCCTTCCCTTACTACTATTTATAAAACCTGAAATATTTTTGTGTGTGTATGCACGTCCATCTATATACATAATATGACCTCTATTAATTTATTTTACACTTTCCAATTGGAGACGATGTGTATACATATTTTCATTTATACCATATGCTGACATGCTAGGCTTATATTCTACTAGCCTTTTCCATTCACCACTGTAATATGATGGACCATAATGTGGCATCAATCTCCTAGTGGTTTGTTGTGAATTGTTTCTATTTTTATATCCCACAAGGAAATATTGGACAATAAAGAGGCCTAGATTTGATCCATGAATATTGGAGGGTCATATCATGTAGTTGTATCCCCAAAATTGAAACACCTCATACACTCTAGGTAGTTGTTGATCACCGGGCCAAGCAAAATATAATCGAATATCAAATGTCTCTTTGTAAATTGATATCAAACTCAGGGGCAAGTCATCATCTCCATCACATTCATTCTCATAGGGTATGTAGTCCACCTTCCCCTTGTCTTTAAGCAAATTATGCATCTTTAAAGCGATTCTTGTTCTGTTACTTGTTTTCATCAAATCCTCATCTTCAGAGATGGTATATGTGCACATATTTTTTTTAGATGTATCATATGATAAATGATCATTGCCCTCTAGGATAGAATTCAATGATCCAGGAAAATTTAAACCAAGAACTTTATCCTGCAAGTATTCATTAAGAAAAAAATTAATTATTTAAATAATATAAAACAATGTTTAAAAGAAGTATACATATTATTTATATCAAATTGGAAAATTCCTTACCGCAATTCCAATTGGATTTGAATCGATTGTAGGAGGCATACTACCCACTGGAATATCATCATCTATGTAATGTCTTTGTACAATCTCTCATTTGAATTTTTTCTTTCCACGACATACAAAAATCCACAAACAACAATTTTCTCAAAGTATTCATCCCATGTACTATATTCCAGACCAACCTCTTGTTCAGTGCAATCATTTGTTGTGTTTGTAGGATCCATTGTCATATCCTCTTCCACCCACTGTCCTCTACATGATTTAACAGTTTTAGGTCCATGTCCACATACATATATTTTTCTTTTTCTAGTTGAATGCTCAAGATCTACATTTTCTCCAATCTCCATCTAAAATAATCAACAACATGCATTAATTTATGACAAGATTGGATAATACACTATAAAATTTAATAATTTCGTGAAAAAACATGGACATTTCAAAAAATTCCACCAGATTAATTTTTCCTAAGTTAAGTCAAAATTAGAGTACCCGATGTCCTGCGTTATCCATTGTGTCCTCATTTGATATGACATGATATGTTTCCATGACCTCATCTGGCTCCTGTAATACACAACATAGTCAATAATGTTTAGTACACCAATTATATTATTTCAACGAATTTTCTATGCAACAAAAAACCTCACCTTAGTCACATTTTTGACATATTGATATCATGTTTTGGAGTTGATTTTTTTTTTTTTACGACCCTAGGTATTTACATCGAGCCAAAATTTCAACAATAAAAGTATTCAACATCCATATCCCACATGGCCATCCTAATTTTCAAACTCTTCCCTTGATCGTAGAATGACATTTAATCACCATTCTTGTGCATTTTCCACCAATAAGTTTGAGCTCAAAGGCCATATGGAAAAAAATGACTTTATCTCTTCTATGTTGTAGCATTTGTGAATTCATAAAGACCTTCCTCCTTTGGTACATTTCGTTGTCATATCCTCTTCCACCCACTTTCCTCTCTGTGATTTAGTAGGTCTACATCATCCATGTCCTATTTCCATGGTCTCCTCTAGATCCTGTTACATAATAATGTTTAGCACACCAATCAAATCCATTATCATCTAATAAGTTAGGGAAAATAGGGCCACAAGTCAAAATTAGCTTGGGATCAAACAACAATACCATACCAATACCAATATCAATACCAATACCAATACCAATACCAATACCATACCATTTCATACCAATACCAATGCCATTTCATACCAATACCAATACCATTGCATGACAATGGTATGCATACCAATACCAGTACCAATACCATACCATACCAATACCAATACCATTGCATAACATTTCATGGAAATGGTATGAATTGGCAATGATATGCATACCAATGCCATACAAATACCATACCAATACCAATACCAATACCAATACCATACCATACCATACCATACCATACCATACCAATACCAATACCATTGCCAATACCAATATCAATACCATTGCATTGCCAATACCAACACCAATACCAATATGCATTGCCAATACCAATACAAATACCATACCATTGCATACTATCGCATGGAAATGGTATGAATTGGAAATGATATGCATACCAATACCATACCAATACTAGACCAATACCAATACCAATACCATACCAATACCATACTAATACCATACCAACATGCCCATCACCAATATGCCCATCATGCCCATCAACATTACCATACCAATACCATACCAATACTATGCCATACCAATACAATACCAATACCAATAACAATAACAATACCATACCAATACCATACTATACCATACCATATTGATGCAACCCCCCTTTTTTCTTGGGGATTCTGTGACCTCCCAGTCAAGGATCTTCAAAATATCAAACTTAATCAGCTCTTCGAGCCTTCAATAGACTCTGAAAAAGTGACACACAGGTCCCTTTGATGTTACCTGTAGGTTGAAATTACCCACAACCCTATTCTATGGCTCTTCTAGCAACACCAATTTGTGAGTACTAGCTCCTGTGCTAGACTCCTTCTCCAATGCGACCACGAGCTGTGACCATGGGCCAACTCTCTTCTTAAATTTAGCTTCAACAGGTTTTACGACCTCCACCCTTGTTTCCCGCTGAAACACTTTCTATCGAAACACACAGATCCATGCCGCATGTCCTCTTGGATCTGATGGTCCAGACTATTTCGGCCTTCGCGAAGATTTCACGTGCTCCACGCAATTCCTCTGAAACTCTACCTCCTGAACTCTCCAATCCATTGCCACATATCCTCCTCATAGCCAATGGCTAGGATCCCTTCGCGACTTCATGACTTCGATGACCCCGCTCTTACAACACTTCAAAACACTCCAAACCACAAAGTGCCGAAAGACTCTACGGCTAATCCCCGTGCAATTTTCCTAGCTTTGATCGTCTGGAATGATCCCGATCCCTCCTAGATGGATCTTACTCATTAATTTGGGGGAATCTTCAACAATTTCCACTCTATTGAAGGATTCTCACCGCTACCTTTTCTGATATTGTTCTCTCTTCGAGCTTTTGCTCCTTAGAGTACTTTCTTCGACAATTAGTTGAATTTGACCCTGTGCATGCCTTGAAACATATTTTCCTCCATGATTTAACTTATTTATGGGTGGCTGTGCACACCTTGCGACAATTTCTTACAGTCTTTTGAAAATACACTTACGCCACTCCTCCTGAGTGCCTAAGTCAAAAGACTCTGTTATGCAGTCCTTGCGGAAATTATGCACTCTCTGCACACAAAGCTCCAAGTTATCTTTCTTGGACTTGTTCCTCGTCAACAATATGAACTTCTTAGAGTGTCTCTCTTCGATACTTAGCCAAGTATCTAACCTATGCACACCTTGCGATAAAATTCCTTCAACTTAAATCTTTATGGGCGACTGTGCACTCCTTGCAATAATCCTTCCACCACTCAATTGTTCCTCCTGAAAAATATGACTCTAAGCGTGTTTTCCACCTATGCACAATCTCAAGCTATCCCTCTTGAATTTCTGAGTCAAAACAGACTCTATCAACGCACACCTTGTAAACACTTATGCACTCCTTGCATACAAAAGTTTCACATTATCTCTTCTGATCTTCTGAGTTGAAACAAACCCTATCAACGCACACCTTGCAGATACTATGCACACCTTGCGGATACAATGCACACCTTGCACATGCTTGTAGAAGAGAAACAATTGAAACTTATCTAAATCCTCACAAATTCATACATTCAACCATGTAAATGTATTCATAACATAAGAATAAGAAATAACAGAGAATTGTAATTAACAGAAAGCCTACCATTCATTCATTCAGATAGACACAACAACACCAAACATTTGGAACAATGCTTCTCTATTATATTCATTCAAATGATATGTTCATGGACTCATACAATTCTCTTCAACAACTCTACAACTCTCAACGACTCTCAACTAAAATATAGAAATAACCATCAGCCTTCAACAACCTCATTTGGGCAACAATTTATTTATTTATACAAGAGGGATTGTATAGCTTTCCCTCCAAGCTACCTTAGTGCTATCATATCGAAATAAAAGCATTCAACTACTAAGGATTTATTACAATAAATTTTTGAGACATACAGATAAGAGAAAACACATCAAATCTGTACTGCAATCTACCACATTAAAGACAAATACATTCCCCGTCGATCTCATGTGATCATCCAACTCTTAAGCATTAAACATGTTCTTAAATTACAGTCTTTTCAGGATATTTGCGTGATATGTCCTCTTAAATTTAAAATTGTCACTTCAAAATGTGTGCTAGTGCGCTGAGCTATCTTCCACTTGTGCTTGATGACGATGCTCTTGCATCATAATCCTCTGGACAAAAATTCATGGACCCCTATCCATGATATCCTGCACCGAATTTCCATGCTTTTGAATATCTTCTTCATTTACCCAACTGGAATCTTCTATTGGGTGTCCTTTCCACTTTACCAGATACTCAAAATAAGTTTTTCTCTAGGTCTTCTTACCAATCCTCTGATTTATGATCTTCTCCATATGTGGATTTTATTCTTCAAGCATCTGTTTCTCCCACTAGATCTCTTTATGATCTTTAGACTCTATGGTGTCATATTCCCTGTAAGGATACATGTATGAAATGTTGAATATGGGGGATATACCCACATCTTCTGGCAGCTCTATCTCATAAGCATTTTTACCAAATTTCCTTAGGATCTTGCATGGTCCTATATTCTTCAGCCTCAGTTTGTTATATGTTCCCCTTGGGAAACTTTCTTTCCTGAGATGTGCTAGAACTTGATCTCCCACTTCAAATTGAAGTTTTCCCCTATGATGATCAACTCCGCGTTTATACTCTCTGCTGTTGTTCTACAACTTCTCTTTGACCTGATTATGAAGATTTTGTATTTCTGTAGCGAAGTCTTCTGCTTCGGTGTTTCTGAATTCATTCTGCCAGATATCTAAACTCTGATACTCCTCTTGGATTCATCCCGTACACTATCTGAAATGGGCTCTTTCCGGTACTTCTGTTTGGTGAGTCATTGTATGCAAACTCTGCTTGTGAAAAAAATTTGATCCCACTGACTATGATGTTCAGTGACCCGACTCCTCAACAAATTCCCTAAACTCTAATTCACCACCTCAGTCTGTCCATCCATTTGAGGGTAATATGATGAACTAAAAGACAGTTTTGTCCCCAACTTCTTCCACAATGTTCTCCAAAAATGACCAACAAATTTAGTGTCTCTGTCTGAGACAATACTCTTAGGTAACTCATGAAGTCTCACTACTTCCTTGAAAAAACAAATTTTCAATGTGCATTGCATCATTAGTTTTCTGGCATGGAATAAAGTATGCCACCTTTGAAAATCTATCAACTACCACAAATATGGAATCACTTCCTCTTTGTCTTTGGCAATCACAACATGAAATCCATGCTTATTGCATCCCAAGGAATTTCTAGAATCGACAATGGTTGATACAATCCAATATTCTATCTCTTTCCTTTGGCATACTGGAAAATCTTACATATGTTTACAAATTTCTTCACCTCTTCCCTCATACCTGGCCAATAGTATGAATTGTTCAACTGTGCAAATGTATTTTCATGGCCAAAATGTCTTGCTAGATGTCCACTATGTTTTTCCTTCAACATATTTTCTCTCATCGAGTGCTTTGGTATGCACAACTAGAAACCTTTAAACAACAATACATCTTGAATCAGATACTCTGTCCACTGGCTTCTGTATCTGAGCAAAGGATTTGCACATGCTTCATATGCCTCTTTAAAATCTGGATCATCATGATACATCTTCTTAAGGTGTTCAATCCCTAAGGTTTTCACTTGGAATTCCTACAGAATCAGACATCTCCTGCTCAATGCATCAACAACTTTGTTAGCATTACCAGACATATGTTTAATGACAAAAGTGAAATTTTTCATAAACTCTATCCACTTATCATGTCTTTGATTTAACTTCTCCTGTCTGGTTATGCATTGTAGAGCTTGATTATTGCTATACAAAACAAACTCTTTTGGAACAAGGTAGTGCCTCCATTTCTTCAAGGATTGAATTATTGCATAAAATTATTTATCATATGTGGAGTAATTTCTCTTAGTATCATTCAAATTCTCACTGAAATATGAAACAAGCTTATTTTCTTGGCTCAAAACTGCTCCAATTGCAACTCCACTAGCATCACATCTTACTTGAAATGTCTTCCCAAAATATGGAAAGACCAGAATCAATTGTTTTGTTATCTTCTCCTTCAATATCCAGAAGCTTTTCTCAGCTTCTTCTGTCCACTTGAAAGACTTGTGTCTCTTCTTCACCGTATCCATCATTGGTGTGCAAATTCCACTAAAATTTCTAATGAACTTATGATAGAAACTTGCTAATCCATGGAAGCTTCTCACCTCGAATATGCTCCTTGGCGATGGCCATTATTTGATTGATTTCACCTTCTCTGGATCCATCTTCAATTCATTTGAAGAGATAAAAAAACCCAAGTAAATGAGTTATGTCTTCATAAAAGAGGATTTCTTTAAATTTATTAGCAACTTCTCCCGCTACAATCTCCTCATCACTAATGTCAGGTGTCTCAAATGCTCTTCTTTAGTTTTACTGAAGACTAGTATATCATCCAGATATACAATCACAAACTTACCAATGGAATCTTTAAATACCTCATTCATGAACCTCATAAAAGTACTTGGGGCATTTGTTAAGCCAAACAGAATAACAAGCCACTCATAAAACCCTTCGTTTGTTTTGAAGGTTGTTTTCCACTCATCACCTTCTCTCATTCTTATCAGGTGATATCCACTTTTCAAATCTATCTTTGAAAAATAATTTTCTCCGCTTAAAAAATCCATTAAGTCATCCATACTTGGTAAATGAAACATGTACCTGATGGAGATCTTGTTTATGGCTCTTGCGTCTGTACACATTCTCCATCCTCCATCCTTCTTCCAACTTAACACAGTTGGTACTATGCATGGACTCGAGATTTCTTTGACTAAACCCTTGTCCATCAATCCTGGACTTGTCTCTTTACCTCCTCATTCTCTTGAGGTGTCACTATGTACGATGCTTTGTTCAACAGACTTTCTCCTAGTTTTATATCAATGTGATGGTTAATAATCTTGATGGGTGGAAACGATCTTGGAAACTCATCCACTATTATGTCAAAAAAATTCTCTAACAACTCTTGAACCTCTTCAGTTAGATCATACATAGAAGTGATTGTAAGGATGACTCTGGGTTTCATTATCACAACAAACTGCATCTCTTGTTTCTTCTTAACTTCACTCAGGAGTTCCTTCCCACTCATGAGAAGTATACTTGTGTTGGCTTCTTCCTTTACTTTCTTCTCCTCAATTGCAACAACATGTGCGTCCTACCATTCTTCTCCAAAGTATAAGTATTTCTTCTCCCATCATGAATGACATTCCTGTCATAATTCCATGATCTCCCTAACAAAACATGAAATATGGCCATGAGTATCACATCACACAAAATATCATCTCTATATCCTCCTATTTTAAATTAAACTAGGCATTGTTTAGTTACCGTTACAATATGTTCTTTATGTAGCCATGAGACCTTATACAGATTCGGATGTGCAATTGTCTCCAGCTTCAATTTCTCCACCATCTTTGTGGATATTAAGTTATTAGTGCTCCCACTATCGATTATCACCTTGCATACTCTATCTTTAGTCTTGCAAGCAGTTCTGAACAAATTGTTCCTCTGCACTGGTTCTTTTACCTATGGATCTGGATTTAAGAGAACCTTCTTCATCATCAGATATTTCCCATATTCTGCACCTTCTACTTCAACATTCCATTTCCGCGCTTCCAAAATGTGAGCTTCACCTCCTCCTTCTTTCTTTTTCTCATGGAATTCCCAAGACACATGTCCCATTTTTCCACAGGCATAACACTTAACTTCTCCTAGCCAGCCTCTTCCTCTTCCTCAAGGAAAATCATTTCTACCACCATACTATCTTCCTCAGGAACTTCCTCCTCTTTCCGAGTGACTATGTGGTTTGTTCGTCTCCACCTTGGGCTTCCGTGCCTTATCATGGGCAATTCCCTTGCCTCTGTTCAAACTTCTTCCTCTTCATCGATGGTTCTATTTTCTGTCCAACTTCTCTTATGTCTTTAGTGCAATATGATAAGCGTCCTCCATTGTTCTCACTATCATCATGCTGATTTCATCTTGGATTTCATATCTTAGGACATTTATATACCTGCCAACCTTTTCATCATATTTCTCTCTTTTTCCATCCCTAATATTTAGTTTGTAGAACTCCTTTGTGTACTCTTTCACATTCATTCCCTTCCGTCTCAGGTTCTGCAACTTCCTGAACATAGTCATTGGGTATGAATTTAGCCTTCATCTTGGCTACCATTCTATCCCAATTCTTGATCTTTTGTTTTCCTTTGCATCTTCTATCAACTTACAGTTCATCCCACCACAACGCTGTATGTCCTTTTAATCTGGTGACAACATGCTTCACCTTCTTCTCCTCATCAACATATTCATAGTCAAAGTACTTTTCCATTAATCTTATCCAATCCAAAAATTCTTCAACATCTAAATTTCCTTCATACATTGGGATGTATATATTTTCTCTAGCTCTGAATTTGACAACCTCTTTCAGGAAGCGTTCTTATGCAACATCCTCCACTACAGTTTCTTCAACTTCCAATTCTTTATTTTCTACATCACTGATGTCTCTAGCATCAGGTTCTCTCATTTGCGTTGTCTCCATATCATACAACCTTACACAAATTTCTTGCATCTCCCTTTCCATAACTCGATTTTCTACAAGTGGCTCCACACATCTACTGTTAAGAACCAAACATCAATATAGCATAGAAAAACCTCAGGAAAAGTACTCAACACCTTGAAAAAGAGATAATTTCAGATAATAAGCCTCTTCGAGGGGGAAATCTCCTTTTACCCCACTTAAATGTTCAAGTACAAGATGATTAAAAATGAAAATGTCTCCTTGGTATATATAGGAGACTAGGAGGTATAATTACAACTAATGGCCTAAAGCCGACATAAATAAAATAACATTACTAATATAATAT
>ML779888.1:305076-351132 GCA_009831015.1 Picea engelmannii | reverse complement strand
ATCCAGGTGGATATCGGTGGCCACCCACCTTTTTCGACTGGCTCAAAACAGTTTTCTGGCAATTTTGGCAATTTACTATTTTTAGCAGGTTTTAACTTCCGGGGCCATTTTGAGGGCCTAAATGAAGGTTTTTTGAGATCGAGATTCTCAATGATAGTCAAAGGCATGATTGAGCCCCCAAAATGAATCTCCTCGATGATACCTTTCCAACGAGCTATCACATGCCTAAAACGGAGATCGTATGCAAAAGTTACGACCCCAGGAAGTTGATGTACTAACTTACCCAAACGGGGCCGACATGACTTTTGGCGTTTCATCTCCTAGGGTTAGGTTTTTGGATGTCTATGACTTTTGGCATTCTCGTCTATTGTAAAAAGGCCTCTAGAGAATCATTGTAATTATCTTCTCACGGATGCGAGTAGCAGCCACATCTCTTCTCAGAGATAAGCTACCAACGCCCTAGCTAGTTTATTTCCATTCTGTCTGTAAGCATATTTCAGTCATTTGTTATTAATGAAATGAAGTCTTATTTCCATTGCATCTCTGCGTTTATGTGTATTTCTATATTTCATTGTGTTCCTACATAAATCTGGATCATTTAGATTGAGACCTCACTTACCTGTGCAATCCAGCCCATTTTTTTGAGTTAAAGAGATATAATCTCGAGACTGCATCCATTAGCCCACCCTTTAAAACTATTCACTATGACATACAAACTGATGGGTATTGGGGTTACCTCTGCAGCAATCTAGAGGTGACTTCCAGTGCTAACATTTCTGGCGCCGTTTTCAGGGGATGAATTGAATATTTTCCCTGGGATTGAATGACAAATATTACTGGTTCTAAAGGTGCATCAGAAATTAGTACTTCAAGATTGCAATTGTGCACCTGACGACTCCAATGTGGTGACTCCATTGAGACGACTCCACTATTTCATCTATGGCTTCCAAGGGCAGACACACGAGGTCCACTCCACAATTTCCTTTAGCAACACTTGACACCAAGCCAGAGAAAGTCATTAGAAGACAAAAGATCCTTTAGGAGGGTACTTCAGCTACTGAACCAAGTATTTTTGATGATTTTCACCATCCTCCTATAAAAACTCAAGCAACCATTTCTCACTTTCCTATTACACCATCTGCTGGAGCTTCTAGAAGTTTAAATTTTGGGAGTTTTCCTGATGATTTCCCCTCCCCCAGTTTCACTACCCCTACTCTTGTCAAAGTTGCTTCTTTGACAGAGAGGGAAACCTTCGTTCCCTCGATCCCTGAGGCCTTTTATCCAAAGCCTCGATTGTTTCCCTTTGTTCCTAGAAGCACATCTCCAACCTCCCCTTTCTGAGTTCAATCCCCTCCTGGTTCTCCTTCTGTTCAAACTCCAATGGCAGGATCTAATCCTCACAGAAATAGAATGGATGCTATAGTAGCTACTAGATACGCCCCTCTAATTTTTCCTCAGCCTCTTAATGCCCTCCCAGCTGGTGGCTACCTTAAGCAGCTACCTAATTTCACGGGGGAGGGAGATATCACTGCAGATGAGCACCTTGCAACTTTCTATAGTTATGCTATAACTATGTCATATTAAATGAAGATGCATGGATGAGGATTTTTTTCCACAATCTTGATGGAGAAGCTAGAAAGTGGTTCAGGGCCTTGACCACTAGATCCATTGATGGGATTGAGGCTTTAGATGATATATTCTTGAGACAATGGGGGGATTAAAATGACTTCATGTATT
The DNA here is from genome assembly GCA_009831015.1 of Picea engelmannii. Lineage (NCBI taxonomy): Eukaryota > Viridiplantae > Streptophyta > Pinopsida > Pinales > Pinaceae > Picea > Picea engelmannii. Next base: position 349,395 of record ML779888.1, on the reverse strand, counting down.
ATATCACAGAGTTTGGGTCCCTAAAAATAAAAGAGGGAGAGTCTGTCTCTAACTTGTCCAAAATATTCAACAAAATGTACAATAATATCCTTGCTAATATAAAGCCTACAGAGACCTCTGCCAAAATAACATATGCTAGTACTTTTGACCCTAACATCTTCCTCCTATTAAGAGAGAGAAGAGCTACTGATTCAGATTATTTTCGGCACGAAATGCGAGTGGAGATATAATAAATAAATGCACAGAGATATCATAGATATTCAATAAGATAACATAAATGTATCAGAGATGCAACCATAAACACAGATATATATTAATACACGAGTTCTATTAATGAAATAAATGTACAGAAACTACAAAAATACAGAGTGAAAGACTCGCTAGAATGGTGGCAACTTATCTCTAAGAAGAGATGTGACGACTACTCACATTCGCAAGAAGATGATTACAATGAGGCTCTGAAGGCCTTTTCACAATAAGATGAAATTCCAAAAACCCTAGACATCCAAAAACCTAACCCTAGGAGATGAAGCGCCAAAAGTCATGTGGGGCCCCGTTTGGGTAAGTTGGTGCATCAACTTCCCGGGGTCGTAACTTTTGCATACAATATTCGTTTTAGGCATATGATAGCTCGTTGGAAAGGTATCATCGAGGATATTAATTTTAGGGTCTCAATTATGCATTTATATATCATTGGGAACCTCAATCTTGAAAAACCTTCATTTGGGTGCTCAAAATGGCCCCGAAAGTTAAAAATTGCTAAAAATAGTAAATTGCCAAAATTTCCAGAAAACTGTTTTGAGCCAGTCGAAAAAGGTGGGTGGCCATCGATATCCACCTGGATCAATCCTCCCTCCTTATAAAGAAATGGTCTCCATTGCGATGATTTCATGGGCGAGAGGAAAAAACATTTGCTGAATCTGCATCTTGGTGAGCTGCTTGCCTTGCTGGAGACGTCGCGTTGCTCAGTTTGTGGAAGTCCGTCATGAACTTGTTGAGGTTGAGGCTATTCAAAAAGTTGGGCTACATGAGAGGATGGTGTGCAGAAGGAATCTTTGCACTTTGCTGCAGCCTTGTCGACCTTCTTTTTTTGGATATAAGGTGCTTGGGGCGAGGCTGTAGTGGTTGCAGTGTCCTTCTATTTTCCTTTTGAACAGATTATGAAGAAGCTAAATTTTGCAGTATGAGATACTACCTTGTGACACTTTTTATTTGGAATAGTAGTTGGAACTGCCTCTGGTATTCTGTAGAGATGACCCCCCAGAGAAGCAATGACACTGCGGGGTCAAGACTCATAAACAACATGTTGCCTCCACATATATGGTTGGTCTAAGAGAACATCATAGACATCCAGTGGGGAAACATCACATAATACCTCATCCTTGAAGGGTTGGATGCCATATGACAATCGACATTGTCGGCTGACACGGAGATCTCATCCTTGGTGAAGCCACCCGATGTTGTATGGCTGCGGGTGTGGTGTTTTCGACAATCCAAACTGTTTGATGACCTCTGTTGAGATGAGGTTCTTCTGGCTTTCGCTATCAATAATAAAATGCAACGGGGTCCCCTTCACCCACATCTATTAATGAAAAAGACGCTCCCCCTCTTCAGGATCTGTTGGTTCTTCTGGTTGAATTGCTGCGGCCGCGACAATAGCAGTGGGGTTTGCGTCAATGATCTGTCCTTTACCAGTATTTTCAAATTCATATTATGAATCAGGGATCGGCTCCTTGTCTTTGATCTCAGACACCAATGACTGTTTTGAATTGCATTCATTGGTGTTGTGGCAGGGGATTTTGTGGAAATCGTACCATTTTTCGGTGTCCTTCTTTGTCTTCCCGTGACCCTTCTTTTCCTGTGTCTTGGACTGGTTTTCAGGAGACTGTTTGTGTAAGGTAGCTAGAGAGGTAGTGGGGGGGCCCAGAGGGCCCATAGTCATAATAGTGGAGGTCATTCAATGTAAGGTGGACTAGGTCCACTATATATATAATAAATGTAAGAGGACTTCTTAGAAGGTTCTACTTCTAGAAGATTCCTCCTCTAGAATGTTCTTAGGTGATGGTAGCACTATATAAAGGGGCTCAAGCAATGTAATGAGACATGAAGAGAAATATTGTATTTGGAGCTGAAGCTCATTAGGAGGAAGCCCCCTCGAAGAGGCAAGTGAATAGAAGAGGATCCCTTCCATAATAGGATCCATTGTATGGTGTTTCCCTACCTTAAGGGTTTGGTAATAATAAAGTGTGGTTTCTTCTATCTTGCTTGTGGATCTATTGTGTATTTAGTATTGGTGGTGATTATATTGGTAGATCTATTAAGGTACTTAACAATTTGTTAGGGATGTCTTTGTCATACTTTGGTTGTTGCGGATTTGTAGACCCAAACTCTCGTTTGTTCTGGTGCTTAAATTTCTGCTCAATTTTGACAGCATATCGATAATCAGCACCGAGTGATGAGATGTCCAGAAAATCCATTTTAGTTTGGATTTATCTGTGTAGAGCCCCACGATATTTCAGAACCAAATGTCACTCGAAGTCTTTGATACCCATATTGGTGCGCAAGGTATTGGTGAACTCTGGAACTGCTTGGCCTCTCTCTTGTCACAGTGTGGTCCATCTCATGTACTGGTCCTCATAGTTGCCAACATGGTAATACTGTTCTTTTACCGCATCCACAAAAAAATCCCAAGTGGGATCAGCCCCATATATTCCAGACTCCTCGGTGGAACGTTTCTCCCAGTAAGTTTCCCACCAATGTTTGACATGAGGGAGAGATTTAAGGAGTGCGAAGGTGATCCTTTTTTTATCGGAAAAATTGTGAACAGAGAAATAACCTTCTAGAAGAATTAAACATTTTTCTAGGGCTTCTGCATCTATCTGTCCTTCAAATACAGGAATATAAAAATTAACTTGTACCTTGAAAGGTGAGCTGCCTCCAAAGTGACCGCTTGATGAATATGCGCCTATTGCTATCGAATTCCATTAAAGGACGTGGGCAAAATTCTCCATCATTTCATCCCTCTGTCGCGTGAGAGCTTGCTCAAGCAATAGATTGATAGGATCGTCTGGTCTGTCATTTTTATTTTCTTCCACCATTGAGGGTTTCTTGGGTGTACGAGAGCGATTTTATTCAAGACAGACAAGATCGATACCCAAATTTCTATACTCATACCTCGTCGGGGACATGCACTGAAAAAAAAACAATCAAGAGCAACCTGCTCTGATACCACTGATCCAGATTATTTTCGGCACGAAATGCGAGCGAAGATATAATAAATAAATGCACAGAGATATAAAAAATATTCAATAAGATAACATAAATATATTAGATATGCAACCATAAACATAGATATACAGTATTACATGATTTCTATTAATGAAAAAAATGTACAAAGACTGTAAAAATACAGAGTGAAAGACTCGCTAGAATGGTGGCAGCTTATCTCTGAGAAGAGATGTGACGGCTACTTGCATTCGCAAGAAGATGATTACAATGAGGCTCTGAAGGCCTTTTTACAATAATCCAGAATTCCAAAAACCATAGACATCCAAAAACCTAACCCTAGGAGATGAAGCGCCAAAAGTCACGTGGGCCCCGTTTGGGTAAGTTAGTGCATCAACTTCCCAGGGTCGTAACTTTTGCATACGATCTCCGTTTTAGGCGTATGATAGCTCGTTGGAGAGGTATAATTGAGGAGATTCATTTTGGGGGCTCAATTTTTCCTTTGGTTACCATTGAGAATCTCTAGCTTGAAAAACCTTCATTTGGGCCCTCAAAATGGCTCCGGAAGTTAAAAACTGCTAAAAATAGTAAATTGCCAAAATTTCCAGAAAACTGTTTTGAGCCAGTCGAAAAAGGTGGGTGGAAACCGATATCCACCTAGATAAATCCTCCCTCCTTAGGAAGTAATGATATCCATTGCATTGATTTCCCCGGGGAGAGGGAAAAGCATTTTTTGAATCTGCATCTTGGTGAGCTGCTTGCCTTGCTTGAGACGTCATGCTGCTGAGTTTGTGGAAGTCCATCATGAACCTGTTGAGGATGAGGCTGTTCAACAAGTCAGGATACATGAGAGGATGGTGTGAAAAAGGAATCTTTGCACTTTGCTGTATCCTTGTTGACCTACTTTTGTTGGATAGAAGGTGCTTGGGGCGAGGCTGTAGTGGTTGCAGTGTCCTTCTGTTCTCCTTTTGAACAGATTGTGAAGAAGCTAAATTTTGCAGTATGAGATGCTACCTTGTGGGACTTTTTAGGTGGACTAGTAGTTAGAACTACCTCTGGTATTCTGTAGAGATGACCCCCCAAAGAAACAATGATACTACGAGGTCGAGACTCATAAACAACATGGCGCTTCCACATATATGGTTGGCCCAAGAGAACATCACATACAATTAGTGGGGAAACATCACATAATACCTCATCCTTGAAGGGTTGGATGCCATATGAAAATCAACATTGTTGGTTGACACAAAGATCTTGTCCTTGGCGAAGCCACCCAATTTTGTATGGCTGCGGGTGTGGTGTTGTCGACAATCCCAACTGTTTGACGACCTCTATTGAGATGAGGCTCTTCTTGCTTCCGCTATCAAAAATAAAATGCAATGGGGTCCCCTTCACCTACATATGTTAATGAAAAAGATGCTCCCCCTCTTTAGGATCTGTTGGTTCTTCTAGTTGAATTGTTGCGGTCGCGACAATAGTAGTGGGGTCTGCATCAATGATCGGTCGTTTACCAGTATTTTCAGATTCAGATTCTGAATCAAGGCTCGACTCCTTGTCTTTGATCTCAGCCACCAATGACTATTTTGAGTGACATTTATCGGTGTTGTGCTAGGGGATTTTGTGGAAATCACACCATTTTCTGGTGTCCTTCTTTGTCTTTCCGTGACCCTTCTTTTCCTGTGTCTTGGACTGGTTTTCGGGAGACTGTTTGTTAGGTTTGTCTTTGTCATACTTTGGTTGTTGCGGATTTGCAAACCCAAAATCCTGTTTGTTCTGGTGCTTAAAGTTCTGCTCGATTTTGACAACATATCGATAAGTAGCACTGAGTGATGAGATGTCCAGAAAATCCATTTCAGTTTGGATTTATCTGTGTAGAGCCCCACGGTATTTCAGAACCAAATGTCGCTTGGAGTCTTTGATACCCAGCTTGGTGCGCAAGGTATGGAAGGTATTGATGAACTCCAAAATTGCTTGGCCCCTCTCTTGCTGCAGTGTGGTCCATCTCATGTACTGGTCCTCATAGTTGCCAACAGGGTAATACTATTCTTTTACCGCATCCACAAAAAAATCCCAAGTGGGATCGGCCCCATATATTCCAGACTCCTCTATGGAACTTTTCTCCCAATAAGTTTCCCACCAATGTTTGACATGAGAGAGAGATTTAAGGAGTGCGAAGGTGATCTTTTCTTTATCGAAACAGTTGTGAACAGAGAAATAACCTTCTAGCAGATTTAAACATTTTTCTAGGGCTTCTGCATCTATCTGTCCTTCAAATACAAGAATATCAAAATTAACTTGTACCTTAAAAGGCGAGGTTCCTCCAAAGTGGTCGCTTGATGAATATGTGCCTGTTTCTATCGACAGATGTTGAAGGATGTGGCGTGAGATATTTATCAAGCAACAGATTGATAGGATCATCTGCTCTGTCATTTATCTTTTCATCCGCCATTGAGGGTTTATTGGGTGTGCAAGAGCGATTTTCTTCAAGAGAGAGAAGCTTGAGACCCAACTTTCTATACTCGAACCTCGTCGGGGACATGCACTGAAAAAAAAACAATCAAGAGTAGCCTGCTCTGATACCACTGATCCAGATTATTTTCGGCACGAAATGTGAGCGGAGATATAATAAAGAAATGCACATAGATATCACATATATTCAATAAGATAACATAAATGTATCAGAGATGCAACCATAAAAACATATATACAGTAATACACGATTTCTATTAATGAAAGAAATGTATAGAGACTGTAAAAATACAGAGTGAAAGACTCGCTAGAATGGTGGCAGCTTATCTTTGAGAAGAGATGTGACGGCTACTTGAATTCACAAAAAGATGATTACAATGAGGCTCTGAAGGCCTTTTTACAATAATCCAGAATGCCAAAAACCCTAGACATCCAAAAACCTAACCCTAGGAGATGAAGCGCCAAAATTCATATGGGCCCCGTTTGTGTAAGTTGGTGCATCAACTTCCCGAGGTCGTAACTTTTGCATACGATCTCCGTTTTAGGCATATGATAGCTCGTTGGAAAGGTATAGTAAAGGAGATTCATGTTGGGGTATCAATAATTCCCTTGAATATCATTGAGAACCTCTATATTGAAAAAAATTTGTTTGGGTCCTTAAAATGGCCCCGGAAGTTAAAAACTGCTAAAAATAGTAAATTGCCAAAATTTCCAGAACATTGTTTTGAGCCAGTCCGAAAAGGTGGGTGGCCACCGATATCCACCTAGATCAATCCTTCATCCTTAGGAAGCAATGGTCTCCATTGTGTTGAGTTCCTGGGGGAGAGGGAAAAACATTTTCTAAATCTGCATCTTGGTGAGCTGCTTGCCTTGCTGGAGACGTCGCGCTGCTCAGTTTGTGGAAGTCTGTCACGAGCCTGTTGAGGCTGAGGCTATTTAACAAGTTGGGATACATGAGAGGATGGTGTGCAGAAGGAATATTTGCACTTCGCTACAACCTTGTCGATCTACTTTTGTTGGATAGAAGGTGCTTGGGGCGAGGCTGTAGTGGTTGCAGTGTTCTTCTGTTCTCCTTTGGACATATTGTGAAGAAGCTAAATTTTGTAGTATGAGATACGACCTTGTGGAAATTTTTAGGTGGAATAGTAGTTGGAACTACCTCTGGTATTCTGTAGAGATGACCCCCTAGAGAAACAATGACACTGCGGGGTCGAGACTCATAAACATCGTGGCGCTTCCAAATATATGGTTGGCCCAAGAGAACATCATAGACATATAGTGGGGAAACATCACATAATACCTCATCCTTGAAGGGTTGGATGCCGTATGACAATTGACATTGTTGGCTGACACTGAGATCTCGTCCTTGGCGAAGCCAGCCAATGTTGTATGGCTGCGGGTGTGGTGTTATCAACAATCCCAACTGTTTGACGACCTCTATTGAGATGAGGTTCTTCTGGCTTTCGCTATCAACAATAAAATGCAGCGGGGTCCTCTTCACCCACATCTGTTAATGAAAAAGATGCTCCCCCTCTTCAGGACTTGTTGGTTCTTCTGGTTGAATTGCTGCGGTCGCGACAATAACAGTGGGGTCTGCATCAATTATCTGTCCTTTACCAGTATTTTCAGATTTAGATTCTAAATCAGGGCTCGACTCCTTGTATTTGATCTCGGCTACCAATGAATGTTTTGAGTGACATTCATCGGTGTTGTGCCAGGGGATTTTGTGGAAATTGCACCATTTTCTGGTGTCCTTCTTTGTCTTCCAGTGACCCTTCTTTTCCTGTGTCTTAGACTGGTTTTTGGGAGACTGTTTGTTAGGGCTGTCTTTGTCATAGTTTTATTGTTGCGGATTTGCAGACCCGAACTCCCGTTTGTTCTGGTTCTTAAATTTTTGCTTGAGTTTGACAGCATATCGATAAGCAACACCGAGTGATGAGATGTCCATAAAACCCATTTCAGTTTGGATTTATCTGTGTAGAGCCCCACGGTATTTCAGAACCAAATGTTTCTCAGAGTCTTTGATACCCAGCTTGGTGCGCAAGTTATGGAAGGTATTGGTGAACTCCAGAACTAGTTGGCCCCTCTCTTGTCGTAGTGTGTTCCATCTCATGTACTGGTCCTCTTAGTTGCCAACAGAGTAATACTATTCTTTTACTGCATCCACAAAAAAATCCCAAGTGGGATTGGCCCCATATATTCTAGAATCCTCTGTAGAACTTTGCTCCCAGTAAGTTTCCTACCAATGTTTGACATGAGGGAGATCTTTAAGGAGTGCGAAGGTGATATTTTCTTTGTCGAAAAAATTGTGAACAGAGAAATAACCTTCTAGTAGATTTAAACATTTTTCTAGGGCTTCTGCATCTATCTGTCCTTCAAATACAGGAATATAAAAATTAACTTGTACCTTAAAAGGTGAGGTGCCTCCAAAGTGGCCATTTGATGAATATGTTCCTGTTGCTATCGACAAGCGTTGAAGGATGTGGGCAAAATTCTCCATCATTTCGTCCCTCTGTCGCGTGAGAGCTTGCTCAAGAAACAGATTGATAGGATCGTCTGCTCCATCGTTTTTTTTTTCTTCTGCCATAGAGAGTTTCTTGCGTGTGAGAGAGCGATTGTATTCAACAGAGACAAGCTTGAGACCCAAATTTCTATACTTGGACCTCATCGGGGACATGCACTGAAAAAAAAACAATCAAGAGAAGCCTGCTCTGATACCACTGATCTAGATTATTTTTGGCACGAAATGCGAGCGAAGATATAATAAAGAAATGCACAGAGATATCGCATATATTCAATAAGATAACATAAATTTATGAAAGATGCAACCATAAACACAGATATACAGTAATACATGATTTCTACTAATGAAAGAAATGTATAGAGACTATTAAAATACAGAGTTAAGGACTCGCTAGAATGGTGGCAACTTATCTCTGAGAAGATATGTGACGACTACTCGCATTCGCAAGAAGATGATTACAATGAGGTTCTGAAGGTATTTTTACAATAAGCTAGAATGCCAAAAAATCTAGACATCCAAAAACCTAACCCTGGGAGATGAAGCTCAAAAAGTCATGTGGGCCCCATTTGGGTAGGTTGGTGCATCAACTTCCTCGGGTCATAACTTTTGCATACGATCTCCGTTTTAGGCGTATGATAGCTCGTTAGAAAGGTATCGTCAAAGAGATTCATTTTGCGGGCTCAATAATTCATTTGATTTGCAGACCCTAACTCCCGTTTGTTCTCGTGCTTAAATTTCTTCTCGATTTTGACAGCATATCGATAAGCAACACTGAGTGATGAGATGTCCAGAAAATCCATTTCAGTTTGTATTTATCTGTGTAGAGACCCATGGTATTTTAGAACCGAATGTCGGTCGAAGTCTTTGATACCCAGCTTGGTGCGCAAGGTATGGAAGGTATTGGTGAACTCATGAATTGCTTGGCCCCTCTCTTGCCGCAGTGGGGTCCATCTCATGTACTTGTCCTCATAGGTTCCAACATGGTAATACTGTTCTTTTTCTGCTTCCACAAAAAAATCCCAAGTGGGATTGGCCCCATATATTCCAGACTCCTCTGTGGAACTTTTCTTCCAGTAAGTTTCCCACCAATGTTTGACATGAGGGAGATCTTTAAGGAGTGCGAAGGTGATCTTTTCTTTGTCGGAAAAATTGTGAACAGAGAAATAACCTTCTAGCAGATTTAAACATTTTTCTAGGGCTTCTGCATCTATCTGTCCTTCAAATACAAGAATATCAAAATTAACTTGTACCTTGAAAGGAGAGGTGCCTCCAAAGTGGTTTCTTGATAAATATGCACCTATTTCTATCGATATGCATTGAAGGATGTGTGCAAAAGTCTCCATCATTTCGTCCCTCTGTCGCGTGAGAGCTTGCTCAAGCAACAGATTGATAGGATCGTCTGCTCTGTTGTTTATCTGTTCTTATGCCATTAAGGTTTTATTGGGTGTGCGAGAGCAATTGTCTCCAAGAGAGAGAAGCTCGAGACCCAACTTTCTATACTTAGACCTTGTTGGGGACATGCACTGAAAAAAAAACAATCAAGAGAAGCCTGCTCTGATACCACTGATCCGGATTATTTTCAACATGAAATGCGAGCGGAGATATAATAAACAAATGCACAGAGATATCGCAGATATTCAATAGGATAACATAAATGTATCAGATATGCAACCATAAACACAAATATACAGTAATAAATGATTTCTATTAATGAAAGAAATGTACAGAGACTATAAAAATACAGAGTGAAAAGTAGTTGGAACTACCTCTGGTATTCTGTAGAGATGACCCCCTAGAGAAACAATGACACTGCGGGGTCGAGACTCATAAACATCATGGTGCTTCCACATATATGGTTGGCACAAGATAACATCACAGACATCCAGTGGGGCAACATCACATAATACCTCATCCTTGAAGGGTTGGATGCTGTATGACAATCAACATTGTTGGATGACACTGAGATCTCGTCCTTGGCGAAGCCAGCTGATGTTGTATGGTTGTGGGTGTGGTGCTGTCAACAATCCCAACTGTTTGATGACCTCTGTTGAGATGAGGTTCTTCTGGCTTCCACTATTGACAATAAAATGTAGCGGGGTCCCCTTCACCCACATCTGTTAATGAAAAAGACGCTCCCCCTCTTCAGGACCTGTTGGTTCTTCTGGTTGAATTGCTGTGGTCACGACAATAACAATGGGGTCTGCATAATTCAAATTTCCTTTACCAGTATTTTCATATTCAGATTCTAAATTAGGGCTCGTCTCCTTGTATTTGTTCTCGACCACCAATGACTATTTTGAGTGACATTCATTGGTGTTGTGCCAGGGGATTTTGTGGAAATTGCACAATTTTCCAGTGTCCTTCTTTGTCTTCCCGTGACCCTTCTTTTCCTATGTCTTGGACTGGTTTTCAGGAGACTGTTTGTTAGGGATGTCTTTGTCATAGTTTTATTGTTGCAGATTTGTAGATCCGAACTCCTGTTTGTTCTGGTGCTTAAATTTCTACTTGATTTTTACAGCATATCGATAAGCAACATAGAGTGATGAGATGTCCAGAAAACCCATTTCAGTTTGGATTTATCTGTGTAGAGCCCCACGGTATTTCAGAACCAAATGTCACTCGGAGTCTTTGATACCCATATTGGTGCGCAAGGGATGGAAGGTATTGGTGAACTCCAAAACCGCTTGGCCCCTCTCTTGCCACAGTGTGGTCCATCTCATGTACTGGTCCTCATAGTTGCCAACATGGTAATACTTTTTTTTTACTATATCCACAAAAAAATCCCAAGTGGGATCGACCCCATATATTTTAGAATCCTCCGTGGAAATTTTCTCCCAGTAAGTTTCCCACCAATATTTGACATGAGGGAGAGCTTTAAGGAGTGCGAAGGTGATCTTTTCTTTGTTGGAAAAATTGTGAACAGAGAAATAACCTTCTAGTAGTTTTAAACATTTTTCTAGGGCTTTTGCATCTATCTGTCCTTCAAATATAGGAATATCAAAATTGACTTGTAAATTGAAAGGTGAGGTGCCTCCAAAGTGTCTGCTTTATGAATATGTTCCTGTTGCTATTGACAGGCGTTGAAGGATGTGCGAAAAATTCTCCATCATTTTGTCCCTTTGTCGCGTGAGAGCTTGCTCAAGCAACAAATTGATAGGATCGTCTGCTCCGTCGTTTTTCTTTTCTTCTGCCATTGAGGGTTTCTTGGGTGTGCGAGAGAGATTATATTCAAGAGAGACAAGCTCGAGACCCAACTTTCTATACTTGGACCTCGTTGGGGACATGCACTGAAAAAACAACAATCAAGAGCAACCTGCTCTGATAACACTGATCCGAATTATTTTCGGCACGAAATCCGAGCGGAGATATAATAAAGAAATGCACAGAGATATCGCAGATATTCAATAAGATAACATAAATGTATCAGAGATGCAACCCTAAACATAGATATACAAAATACATGATTTCTATTAATGAAAGAAATGTACAGAGAATGTAAAATTACAGAGTGAAAGTCTCGCTAGAATGGTGGCAACTTATCTTTGAGAAGAGATGTGACAGCTACTCGCATTCGTAAGAAGATGATTACAATGAAGGTTTGAAGGAATTTTTACAATAAGACAGAATGCCAAAAACCCTAGAAATCCAAAAACCTAACCCTAGGAGATGAAGCGCCAAAAGTCATGTGGGCCTCGTTTGGGTAAGTTGGTGCATCAACTTGCCATGGTCGTAACTTTTGCATACGATCTCTGTTTTAGGCGTATGATAGCTCGTTGGAAAGGTATCATCGAGGAGATTCATTTTATGGGCTCAATCATGCATTTTTATATTATTGAGAACCTATATCTCAAAAAACCTTTATTTGGGCCCTCAAAATGGCACTGGAAGTTAAAAACTGCTAAAAATAGTAAATTGCCAAAATTTCCAGAAAACTGTTTTGAGTCAGTCGGAAAAGGTGAGTGGCCACCAATATCCACATGGATCAATATTCCCTCATTAGGAAGCAATGGTATCCATTTCATTGAGTTCTCGGGGGAGAGGGAAAAGCATTTGCTGAATCTCCATCTTGGTGAGTTGCTTGCCTTGTTGGAGACGTCGCGCTACTCAGTTTGTGGAAGTCTGTCACAAACCTGTTGAGGCTGAGGTTGTTCAACAAGTTGAGATACATGAGAGGATGGTGTGCAAAACGAATCTTTTCACTTTGCTGCAGCCTTGTCGACCTTCTTTTGTTGGATAGAAGGTGCTTAGGGAGAGGCTGTAGTGGTTGCAATGTCCTTCTGTTCTACTTTTGAACAAATTGTGAAGAAGCTAAATTTTGTAGTATGAGATACTACCTTGTGGCACTTTTTAGGTGGAAGAGTAGTTGGAACTACCTCTGGTATTCTATAGAGATGACCCCCCAGAGAAACAATGACACTGCGGGGTTGAGACTCATAAACATCATGGCGCTTCCACATATATGGTTGGCCCAAGAGAACAACATAGACATCAAATGGGGCAACATCACATAATACCTCATCCTTGAAGGGTTGGATTCCGTATGACAATCAACATTGTTTACTGACACAGAGATCTCGTCCTTGTCGAAGCCACCCGATGTTGTATGTATGCGGGTGTGGTGTTGTCGATAATCCCAACTGTTTGAAGACCTTTGTTGAGATGAGGTTCTTCTGGCTTCCACTATCAACAATAAAATGCAGCGGGGTGTCCTTCACCAACATATTTTAATAAAAAAGATGCTCTCCCTCTTTAGGATCTGTTGGTTCTTCTGGTTGAATTGCTAGGTCATGACAATCGCAGTGGCATCTGCGTCAATGATTTGTCTTTTACCAGTATTTTTCAATTCAGATTCTAAATCAGGGCTCAGCTCCTTGTCTTTGATCTCGGCCACCAATGACTGTTTTGAGGGACATTCATCGATGTTGTTCCAGGGGTTTTTGTGGAAATCGAACCATTTTTCGTTGTCCTTCTTTGTCTTCCCGTGACCCTTCTTTTCCTGTGTCTTGGACTAGTTTTCGGGAGACTGTTTGTTAGGGCTGTCTTTGTCATACTTTGGTTGTTGCGGATTTGCATACCCAAACTCCTGTTTGTTCTGGTGCTTCAATTTCTGCTCGATTTTGACAGCATATCGATAACCAACACTGAGTGATGAGATGTCCAGAAAATACATTTCAGTTTGGATTTATCTATTTCAAGCCCCACGGTGTTTCAGAACCAAATGTCCCTCGGAGTTTTTGATACCCAGCTTGGTGCGCAAGGTATGGAAGGTATTGGTGAACTGCGGAACTGCTTGGCCCCTCTCTTGCCACAATATGGTGCATCTCATGTACTGGTCCTCATAGTTGCCAACATGGTAATACTGTTCTTTTACCGCATCCACAAAAAATTCCCAAGTGGGATTGACCCCATATATTCCAAACTCCTTTGTGGAAATTTTCTCCCAGTAAGTTTCCCCCAATGTTTGACATGAGGGAGATATTTAAGGAGTGCGAAGGTGATATTTTCTTTGTCGAAATTTTTTTGAACAGACAAATAACCTTCTAGCAGATTTAAACATTTTTCTAGGTCTTTTGCATCTATCTGTCCTTGAAATACAAGAATATCAAAATTAACTTGTACCTTGAAAGGCGAGGTGACTCCAAAGTGGCCGCTTAATGAATATGCGCCTATTGATATCAACAGGAATTGAAGGATGTGGACACAATTCTCCATCATTTCGTCCCTCTGTCATGTGAGAGCTTGCTCAAGCAACAAATTGATAGGATCGTCTGCTTCATCGTTTTTCTTTTCTTCTGCCATTGAGGGTTTCTTGGGAGTGCGAGAGTGATTGTATTCAAGAGAGACAAGATCGAGACCCAACTTTCTATACTCAGACCTCATCGGGGAAATGCACTGAAAAAAAAAACAATCAAGAGCAGCCTGCTCTGATATCACTGATCCAGATTATTTTCGGCAATAAATGCGAGTGGAGATATAATAAAGAAATGCACAGAGATATCACATATATTCAATAATATAACATAAATGTATCAGCAATACAACCATAAAAATGGATATATAGTAATACATGATTTCTATTGATGAAATAAATGTACAGAGACTGTAAAAATACAGAGTGAAAGACTCGCTAGAATGGTGGCAGCTTATGTTTAAGAAGAGATGTGATGGCTACTCGCATTCGCAAGAAGATGATTACAATGAGGCTCTGAAGTCCTTTCTACAATAATCTGGAATGCGAAAATCTCTAGACATAAAAAAACCTTAGGCATCCAAAAACCTAACCCTAGGAGATAAAGCGCCAAAATTCATGTGGGCCCCGTTTGGGTAAGTTGGTGCATCAACTTCCCAAGGTCGTAACTTTTGCATACGATCTCCATTTTAGGCATATGATAGCTCATTGGAAAGGTATCATCGAGGATATTCATTTTGGGGGCTCAATCATGTATTATAATATCATTGAGAACCTCTACCTCTAAAAACCTTCATTTGGGCACTCAAAATGGCCCTGGAAGTTCAAAACTGCTAAAAATAGTAAATTGCCAAAATTTTAAGAAAACCGTTTTGAGCCAGTTGAAAAAGGTGGGTGGCCACCGATATCCACCTGGATCAATCCTCCCTCCTTATTAAGAAATGGTATCCATTGCATTGAGTTCCCGAGGGAGAGGGAACAATATTTGTTGAATCTGCATCTTGGTGAGCTGCTTGCCTTGCTGGAGACTTCGCGCTGCTCAGTTTGTGGAAGTCCATCACGAACTTGTTGAGGATGAGGCTATTCAACAAGTCGGTCTACATGAGATGATAGTGTGCAGAAGGAATCTTTGCGCTTTGCTGCAACCTCATCGACTTGCTTTTGTTGGATAGAAGGTGCTTGGGGCGACGCTGTAGTGGTTGCAGTGTCCTTTTGTTCTCCTTTTGAACAGATTGTGAAGAAGCTAAATTTTGTAGTATGAGATACTACCTTGTGGCAATTTTTAGGTGGAAAATTAGTTGGAACATTAGTTGGAACTACCTCTGGTATTCTATAGAGATGACCCCCCAGAGAAACAATGACACTGCGGGGTCAAGACTCATAAACAACATGGCGCTTTCACATATTTGGTTGGCCCAAGAGAACATCATAGACATCCAGTGGGGCAACATCACATAATACCTCATCCTTGAAGGGTTGGATGCCGTATGACAATCGACATTGTTGGATGACACGGAGATCTCGTCCTTGGCGAAGCCACCTGATGTTGTATTGTTGCAGGCCGTGTGGTGTTGTCGACAATCCCAACTGTTTGATGTCATCTGTTGAGATGAGGTTCTTCTGGCTTCCGCTATCAACAATAAAATGCAGTGGGGTCCCCTTCACCCACATATGTTAATGAAAAAGTAGTGGGGTCCACGTCAATGATCTATCCTTTACCAGTATTTTCAGATTCAGATTCTGAATCAGGGATAGGCTCCTTGTCTTTGATCTTGGCCACCAATGACTGTTTTGAGTGACATTCATCGGTGTTGTGCCAGGGGCTTTTGTGGAAATCACATCATTTTCCAGTGTCCTTTGTCTTCCCGTGACCCTTCTTTTCCTGTGTCTTGGACAAGTTTTCAGGAGACTGCTTGTTAGGACTGTCTTTGCCATACTTTGGTTGTTACGGATTTGCATACCAGAACTCCCTTTTGTTTTGGTGCTTAAATTTCTACTCGATTTTGACAACATATCGATAAGCAACACCGAGTGATGAGATGTCTAGAAAATCCATTTCAGTTTGGATTTATCTGTGTAGAGCCCCATGGTATTTCAGAACCAAATGTCACTCGAAGTATTTGATACCCATATTGGTGTGCAAGGGATGGAAGGCATGGTGAACTCTGGAACTTCTTGGCCCATCTCTTTCCGCAGTGTGGTCCATCTTATGTACTGGTCCTCATAGTTGCCAACATGGTAATACTGTTCTTTTACCACATCCACAAAAAAATCCCAAGTGGGATCAACCCCATATATTCCAGACTCCTCTGTGGAAATTTGCTCCCAGTAAGTTTCCCATCAATGTTTGACATGAGGGAGAGCTTTAAGGAGTGCGAAGGTGATCTTTTCTTTGTCGGAAAAATTGTGAATAGAGAAATAACCTTCTAGCAGATTTAAACATTTTTCTAGGGCTTCTGCATCTATCTGTCCTTCAAATACAGGAATATCAAAATTAGCTTGTACCTTGAAAGGCTATCGACAGGTGTTGAAGGATGTGTTCAAAATTCACCATCATTTCGTCCCTTTGTCGCGTGAGAGCTTGCTGAAGCAACATATTGATAAGATCGTTTGCTCCGTTGTTTTTCTTTTCTTCTGCCATTGAGGGTTTCTTGGGTGTGCGAGAGTGATTGCCTTCAAGAGAGACAAGATCGAGACCCAAATTGCTATACTCGGACCTCATCGGGGACATGCACTGAAAAAAAAATGATCAAGAGCATCCTGCTCTGATACCACTCATTGAGATTATTTTCGGCATGAAATGCGAGCGGAGATATAATAAATAAATGCACAAAGATATCGCAGATATTCAATAAGATAACATAATTGTATCAGAGATGCAACCATAAACACATATATACATTAATAAAAGATTTATATTAATGAAAGAAATGTACTGAGACTGTAAAAATTCAGAGTGAAAGACTCGCTAGAATGGTGGCAGCTTATCTTTGAGAAGAGATGTGATGGCTGCTCACATTTGCAAGAAGATGATTACAATGAGGCTCTGAAGGAATTTTTACAATAATTTGTAATTCCAAAAACCCTAGACATCCCAAAACCCTATAAATCCAAAAACCTAACCCTAGGAGATGAAGTGCCAAAAGTCATGTGGGCCCCATTTGGGTAAGTTGGTGCATCAACTTCCCAGGGTCATAATTGTTTCTTACGATCTCCGTTTTAAACGTATGATAGCTCGTTGGAAAGGTACATTGAGAAGATTCATTTTGGGGGCTCAATCATGCCTTTGGCCATCACTAAGAACCTCGATCTCGAAAAACCTTCATTTGGGCCCTCAAAATGGCCCCAGAAGTTAAAAACTGCTAAAAATAGTAAATTGCCAAAATTTCCAGAAAACTTTTTTGAGCCAGTCAGAAAAGGTGGAATTCCATTGATATCCACCTAGATCAATCCTACCTCCTTAGGAAGCAATGGTCTCCATTGCGTTGAGTTCCCGGGGGAGAGGGAAAAACATTTGCTAAATCTGCATCTTTGTGAGCTGCTTTCCTTGTTGGAGACGTCACACTACTCAGTTTGTGGACGTCCTTCACGAACCTGTTGAGGCTAAGGCTGTTCAACAAGTTGGGCTACATGAGAGGATGGTGTGCATAAGGAATATTTGCACTGTTGTAGCCTTTTCGACCTGCTTTTGTTGGATAGAAGGTGTTTGGGGTGAGGCTGTAGTGGTTGCAGCATCCTTCTGTTCCCCTTTTGAACATATTGTGAAGAAGCTAAATTTTGTAGTATGAGATACTAACTTGTGGCACTTTTTAGGTGGAACAATAGTTGGAACTACCTCTGGTATTCTGTAGAGATGACCCCCCCAGAGAAACAATGACACTGCGGGGGTCGAGACTCATAAAAAACATGGCGCTTCCACATATATGGTTGACCCAAGAGAACATCACAGACATCCAATGGAGCAACATCACATAATACCTCATCCTTGAAGGGTTGGATGTCGTATGAAAATCGACATTGTTGGCTGACACAAAGATCTCGTGCTTGGCGAAGCCACATGATGTTGTATGGCTGTGGGGGTGGTGTTGTGAACAATCCCAACTATTTGACGACCTCTGTTGAGATGAGGCTCTTCTGGCTTCCACTATCAATAATAAAATGTAGCGGGGTCCCCTTCACCCACATTTGTTAATGAAAAAGACACTCCCCTTCTTTAGGATCTGCTGGTTCTGTTGGTTGAATTGTTGCGGTCGTGACAATAAGGGGTCTACTTCAATGATCTGTCCTTTACCAGTATTTTCAGATTCATATTCTGAATTAGGGCTCGGCTCCTTGTCTTTGATCTCGGCCACCAATTACTGTTTTGAGTGACATTCATCGGTGTTGTGGTAGGGGATTTTGTGGAAATCGCACCATTTTGCGGTGTCCTTCTTTGTCTTCCCGTGACCCTTCTTTTCCTGTGTCTTGGACTGGTTTTCGGGAGACTGTTTGTTAGGTTTTTCTTTGTCATACTTTGGTTGTTGTGGATTTGCAAACCCAAACTCCTGTTTGTTCTGGTGGTTAAATTTCTGATCGATTTTGACAACATATCGATAAGAAGCACCGAGTGATGAGATGTCTAGAAAATCCATTTTAGTTTGGATTTATTTGTGTAGATCCCCATGATATTTCAAAACCAAATGTTGCTCGGAGTCTTTTATACCCAGCTTGGTGCGCAAGGTATGGAAGGTATTGGTGAACTCCGAAACTGATTGGCCCCTCTCTTGCCGCAGTGTGGTCCATCTCATATATTGGTCGTCATAGTTGCCAACATGGTAACACTGTTCTTTTATCGCGTCCACAAAAAAATCCCAAGTGGGATCCACCCCATATATTCCAGACTCCTTTGTGGAACTTTGCTCGCAGTAAGTTTCCCACCAATTTTTTACATGAGGGAGAGATTTAAGGAGTGCAAAGGTGATCTTTTCTTTTTCGGAAAAATTGTGAACAGAGAAATAACCTTCTAGCAGATTTAAACATTTTTCTAGGGCTTCTGCATCTATCTATCCTTCAAATACAGGAATATCAAAATTAACTTGTACCTTGAAAGGCAAGGTGCCTCCAAAGTGACAGCTTGATGAATATGCGCCTGTTGCTATCGACAGGCGTTGAAGTATGTGGGCAAAATTATCCATCATTTCGTCCCTCTGTCACGTGAGATCTTGCTCAAGCAACATATTGATAAGATTGTCTTGTCCGTCGTTTTTATTTTCTTCCACCATTGAGGGTTTCTTGGGTGTGCGATAGCAATTTTATTCAAGAGAGACAATATGGAGACCCAACTTTCGATACTCAGGCCTTGTCGGGGACATGCACTGAAAAAAAAACAATCAAGAGAAGCCTGCTCTGATACCACTGATTCATATTTTTTTTGTTACGAAATGCGAGTTGAGATATAATAAAGAAATGCACATAGATATCATAGATATTCAATAAGATAACATAAATGTATCAGATTTGCAACCATAAACACATATATACAATAATACATGATTTCTATTAATGAAAGAAATGTATAGAGACTATAAAAATATAGAGTGAAAGACTCGCTAGAATGGTGGCAGCTTATCTATGAGAAGAGATGTGATGGCTACTTGCATTCACAAGAAGATGATTACAATGAGGCTCTGAAGGCCTTTTTACAATAAGCCAGAATGCCAAAAACCCTAGACATCCAAAAACCTAACCCTAGGAGATGAAGCGCCAAAAGTCATGTGGGCCTCGTTTGGGTAAGTTGGTGGATCAACTTCCTGGGGTTAGAACTTTTGCATACGATCTCCGTTTTAGGCGTATGATAGCTCGTTGGAAAGGTATCATCGAGGATATTCATTTTGGGGGATGAATCATGCCTTTGGTTATCATTGAGAACCTTGATCTAAAAAAACCTTCATTTGGGCCCCCAAAATGGCCTCGGAAGTTAAAAACTGCTAAAAATAGTAAATTGCCAAAATTTCCAGAAAACTGTTTTGAGCCAGTCAGAAAAGGTGGGTGGCCACTGATATTCACCTAGATCAATCCTCCCTTCTTAGGAAGAAATGGTATCCATTGCATTGAGTTCCCGGAGGAGAGGGAAAATCATTTGCTGAATCTGCATCTTGGTGAGCTACTTGCCTTACTGGAGACATCGCATTGCTCAGTTTGTGGAAGTTCGTCACGAACCTATTGAGGCTAAGGGTGTTCAACAAGTTGGGCTACATGAGAGGATGGTGTGCAAAAGGAATCTTTGCGCTTTGCTGCAGCCTTGTCGACCTGCTTTTGTTGGATAGAAGGTGCTTGGGGCGAGGCTGTAGTGGTTGCAGTGTCCTTCTGTTCTCCTTTTGAACAGATTGTGAAGAAGCTAAATTTTGCAGTATGAGATACTAACTTGTGGGCCTTTTTAGGTGGAAAGGTAGTTGGAACTACCTCTGGTGTTCTGTAGAGATGACCCCCCAGAGAAACAATGACACTGCGGGGTCAAGACTCATAAACAACATGGGGCTTCCACATATATGGTTGGCCCAAGAGAACATCACAGACATCCAGTGGGGAAACATCACATAATACCTCATCCTTGAAGGGTTGGATGCCGTATGAAAATTGACATTGTTGGTTGACATAGAGATCTCGTCCTTGGCGAAGCCACCTGATGTTGTATGACTGCATGTGTGGTTTTGTCGACAATCCCAACTGTTTGACAACCTCTTTTGAGATGAGGTATTTTTGGCTTCTGCTATCAACAATAAAATGCAGTGGGGTCCCCTTCACCCACATATGTTAATGAAAAATATGCTCCCCCTCTTCAAGATCTGTTGGTTTTTCTGGTTGAATTGCTACGGTTGCGACAATAGCAGTGGGGTCTGCATCAATGATCTGTCCTTTACCATTATTTTTAGAGTCAGATTCTAAATCAGGGCTCGGCTCCTTGTCTTTGATCTCGACAACCAATGACTATTTTGAGTGACATTCATCGGTGTTGTGCCAAGGAATTTTGTGGAAATTGCACCATTTTCCGGTGTCCTTCTTTGTCTTCCTGTGACCCTTCTTTTCCTGTGTCTTGGACTGGTTTTTGGGAGATTGTTTGTTAGGGCTATCTTTGTCATACTTTGGTTGTTACATATTTTCAGACCTGAACTCCCATTTGTTCTCGTGCTTAAATTTCTGCTCGATTTTGACAGCATATCTATATGCAACACCAAGTGATGAGATGTCCAGAAAATCCATTTCAGTTTGGATTTATCTGTGTAGAGCCCCATGGTATTTCAGAACCAAATGTCACTCGAAGTATTTGATACCCAAATTGGTGCGCAAGGTAAGAAAGGTATTGGTGAACTTCGAAATTGCTTGGCCCCTCTCTTGTCGCAGTGTGGTCCATCTCATGTACTGGTCTTCATAGTTGCCAACATGGTAATACTGTTCTTTTACCGCATCCACAAAAAAATCCCAAGTGGTATCGGCCCCATATATTCCAGACTCATCTATGGAATTTGCTCCCAGTAAGTTTCCCACCAATGTTTGACATGAGGGAGAGATTTAAGGAGTGCAAAGTTGATCTTTTCTTGGTCGAAAAAATTATGAACAGAGAAATAACATTCTAGCAGATTTAAATATTTTTCTAGGGCTTCTGCATCTATCTGTCCTTCAAATACAAGAATATCAAAATTAACTTGTTCCTTGAAAGGTGGGGTGCCTCCAAAGTGGTGGCTTTATGAATATGTTCCTGTCTCTATCGACAGACATTGAAGGATGTGGAAAAAATTCTCCATCATTTCGTCCCTCTGTCGCGTGAGAGCTTGCTCAAGCAACATATTGATAGGATCGTCTGCTCCGTCATTTTTCTTTTCTTCCACCATTGAGGGTTTATTGGGTGTGTAAGAGATATTGTATTCAAGAGATATAATCTCAAGACCCAACTTGCTATACTCAGACCTCGTCGGGGACATGCACTAAAAAAAAACAATCAAGAGAAGCCTGCTTTGATACCACTGATCCATATTATTTTCGGCACAAAATGCGAGCGGAGATATAATAAATAAATGAACAGAGATATCACAGATATTCAATAAGATAACATAAATTTATCAGATATGCAACCATAAACACAGATATATAGTAATACATGATTTCTATTAATTAAAGAAATGTATAGAGACTGTAAAAATACAGAGTGAAAGACTCACTAGAATGGTGGCAGCTTATCTATGAGAAGAGATGTGGCGGCTACTCACATTCACAAGAAGATGATTACAGTGAGGCTCTGAAGGCATTTTTACAATAATATGGAATGCCAAAAACCCTAGACATCCAAAAACCTAACCCTAGGAGATGAAGCGTCAAAAGTCATGTGGGCCCCATTTGGGTAAGTTGGTGCATCAACTTCCCGGGGTCGTAACTTTTGCATACGATCTTCGTTTTAGGTGTATGATAGATTGTTGGAAAGGTATCGTCGAGGAGATTATTTTTGAGGGATCAATAACACTTTTTTTTTTTTTAATTGAGAACCTCGATCTTGAAAAACCTTCATTTGGGCCCTCAAAATGGCCCCGGAAGTTAAAAACTGCTAAAAATAGTAAATTGCCAAAATTTCCAGAAAATTGTTTTGAGCTAGTCGGAAAAGGTGGATGGAAACCAATATCCACCTAGATCAATACTCCCTCCTTAGGAAGCAATGGTGTCCATTGCGTTGAGTTACCGGGGGAGAGGGAAAAGCATTTGCTGAATATGCATCTTGGTGAGCTGCTTGCCTTGCTGGAGACGTTGTGCTGCTCAGTTTGTGGAAGTCCGTCATGAACCTGTTGAGGCTGAGGGTGTTCAAAAAGTTAGGCTACATGAGAGGATTGTGTGCAGAAGGAATCTTTGTGCTTTTCTGCAGCCTTTTTGACCTGCTTTTATTGGATAGAAGGTGCTTGGGGTGAGGCTGTAGTGGTTATAGTGTCCTTCTGTTCTCCTTTTGAACCCATTGTGAAGAAGCTAAATTTTGCAGTATGAGATACTACCTTGTGGAACTTTTTAGGTGGAACAGTAGTTGGAACTACCTCTGGTATTCTGTAGAGATGACCCCCCAGAGAAACAATGACACTGCACAGTTGATATTCATAAATAGCATGGCGCTTCCACATATATGGTTGGCCGAAGAGAACATTACATACATCCAGTGGGGCAACATCACATAATACCTCATCCTTCAAGGATTGGATGGTGTATGACAATTGACATTGTTAGCTGACACAGAGATCTCATCCTTGGTGAAGCCACCCGATGTTGTAGGGCTGCAGGTGTAGTGTTGTCGATAATCCCAACTTTTTGACGACCTCTATTGAGATGAGGTTCTTCTAGATTCCGCTATCAACAATAAAATGCAATGGGGTCCCCTTCACCCACATTTGTTAATGAAAAAGACTCTCCCCCTCTTTAGGATCTGTTGGCTCTTCTGGTTGAATTGATGCGGTCGCGACAATAGCGGTGGGGTCTGCATCAATGATATGGCATTTAACAGTATTTTCAAATTCAGATTCTGAATTAGGGCTCGAATCCTTGTCTTTGATCTCGACCACCAATGACTATTTTGAGTGACATTCATCGGTGTTGTGCCAGGGGATTTTATAGAAATCTAACCATTTTCCGGTGTCCTTCTTTGTCTTCCCGTGACCCTTATTTTCCTGTGTCTTGGACTCGTTTTCGGGAGACTGTTTGTTAGGGCTATCTTTGTCATACTTTGGTTGTTGCAGATTTGCATACCCGAACTCCCGTTTGTTCTGGTGCTTAAATTTCTGCTCGATTTTGACAACATATCGATAAGCAACACCGAGTGATGAGATGTCTAGAAAATCCATTTCATTTTGGATTTATCCATGTAGATCCCCACGGTATTTCAAAACCAAATGTCCCTCACAGTCTTTGATACCCATATTGGTGTGCAAGGTATGGACGGTATTGGTGAAATCCAAAATTGCTTGGCCCCTCTCTTTCCGTAGAGTGGTCCATTCCATGTATTGGTCCTCATAGTTGCCAACAGGGTAATACTGTTCTTTTACCGCATCCACAAAAAAATCCCAAGTGGGATCGACACCATATATTCCAGACTCCTCTGTGGAACTTTTCTTCCAGTAAGTTTCTGACCAATGTTTGACATGAGGGAGATATTTAAGGAGTGCGAAGGTTATCTTTTCTTTGTCGAAAAAATTGTGAATAGAGAAATAACCTTCTAGCAGATTTAAACATTTTTCTAGGGCTTCTGCATCTATCTGTCCTTCAAATACAGGAATATCAAAATAAACTTGTACCTTGAAAGGCGAGGTGCCTCCAAAGTGGTCGCTTGATGAATATGCACCTGTTTCTATCGACATGCATTGAAGGATGTGGGAAAAATTCTCCATCATTTCGTCCCTCTGTCGCGTGAGAGATTTCTAGAGCAACAGTTTGATAGGATCGTCTTCTCCGTCGTTTTTATTTTCTTCCACCATTGAGGGTTTATTGGGTGTGCGAGAGTGATTGTCTAGTAGAGATACAAGCTCGAGACCCAACCTTCTATACTCGGACCTCATCGGGGACATGCACTGGAAAAAAAACAATCAAGACCAGCCTTCTCTGATACCATTGATCCAGATTATTTTCGGCACGAAATGCGAGTGAAGATATATAAAGAAATGCACAAAAATATCACAGATATTCAATAAGATAACATAAATGTATCAGAGATGCAACCATAAACACAGATATACAGTAATACACAATTTCTATTCATGAAAGAAATGTACAAAGACTATAAAAATACAGAGTGAAAGACTCCCTAGAATGGTGGCAGCTTATCTCTGAGAGGAGATCTGACGGCTACTCGCATTCACAAGAAGATGATTACAATGAGGCCCTAAAGGCATTTTTACAATAAGTTGGAATGACAAAAACCCTAGACATCCAAAAACCCTATATATTCAGAAACATAACCCTAGGAGATGAAGCGCCAAAAGTCATGTGGGCCCCGTTTGGGTAAGTTGGTGCATCAACTTCCCGCGGTCGTAACATTTGCATACGGTCTCCGTTTTAGGCGTATGATAGCTCATTGGAAAGGTATCATAGAGGAGATTCATTTTTGGGGCTCAATCATGCCATAGACCATCATTGAGAACTTCGATCGTAAAAAACCTTCATTTGGGCCCTCAAAATGGACCCGGAAGTTAAAAACTGCTAAAAATATTAAATTGCCAAAATTTCTAGAAAACTATTTTGAGCCAGTCTGAAAAGGTGAGTGGCCACTGATATCCACCTAGATCAATCCTCCCTCCTTAGGAATAAATGGTCTCCATTACGTTGAGTTCCTGGGGGAGAGGGAAAAACATTTGCTGAATCTGCATCTTGGTGAGTTGCTTGCCTTGCTGGAGACGTCGAACTGCTTAGTTTGTGGAAGTCCGTCACGAACTTGTTGAGGCTGAGGCTGTAGTGGTTTTAATGTCCTTATATTCTCCTTTTGTATAGATTGTGAAGAATATAAATTTTTCAATATGAGATACTACCTTGTGGCACTTTTTAGGTAGAACAGTAGTGCGAACTACCTTTGGTATTCTTTAGAGATGACCCCCCAGAGAAACAATGGCACTGTAGGGTCGAGACTCATAAACAACATGGAGCTTCCACATATATGGTTGGCCCAAGAGAACATCAAAGACATCTAGTGGGTAAACATCACATAATACCTCATCCTTGAAGGGTAGGATGCGTATGACAATCGACATTGTTGGCTGACACAGAGATCTCGTCCTTGGCGAAGCCAACTGATGTTGTATGGCTGCGTGTGTGGTGTTGTTGACTATCCCAACTATTTGATGACCTCTGTTGAGATGAGGTTATTATGGCTTCCTCTATCAACAATAAAATGCAGCGGGGTCCCCTTCACCCACATATGTTAATGAAAAAGACACTCCCCCTCTTCAGGATCTTTTGGTTCTTCTGGTTGAATTGCTAAGGCCGCGACAATAGCAGTGGGGTCTGCTTCAATGATCTGTCCTTTACCAGTATTTTCAGATTCAGATTCTGAATCAAGGCTCGTCTCCTTGTCTTTGATCTCGGCCACCAATAACTTTTTTGAGTGACATTCATCAGTGTTGTGGTAGGGAATTTTGTGGAAATCACACCATTTTCTGGTGTCCTTCTTTGTCTTCCTGTGACCCTTCTTTTCCTATGTCTTGGACTAGTTTTCGGGAGACTATTTGTTAGGGTTGTCTTTTTCATACTTTGGTTGTTACAGATTTGCAGACCCAAACTCCCGTTGTTCTGGTGCTTAAATTTCTGCTAGATTTTGACAGCATATCGATAAGCAACACCGAGTGTTGAGATGTCCAGAAAATCCATTTCAGTTTGGATTTATCTGTGGAGAGCCCCATGGTATTTCAGAACCAAATGTCACTTGAAGTCTTTGCTACCCAGCTTGGTGCACAAGGTATGGAAGGTATTGGTGAACTCCATAACTGCTTGGCCCCTCTCTTTCCGTAGTGTGGTCCATCTCATGTACTGGTCCTCATAGTTTCCAACATGGTAATACTGTTCTTTTACCGCATCCACAAAAAAATTCCAAGAGGGATCAACCCCATATATTCCAGACTCCTCTATAGAACTTTTCTCCCATTAAGTTTCCCACCAATGTTTTACATGAGGGAGAGATTTAAGGAGTGCGAAGGTGATCTTTTCTTTGTCGGAAAAATTGTGAATAGAGAAATAACCTTCTAGCAGATTTAAACATTTTTCTAGGGGTTCTGCATCTATCTGTCCTTCAAATGCAGGAATATCAAAATTAACTTGTACCTTGAAAGGCGAGGTGCCTCCAAAGTGGTTGGTTGATGAATATGCACCTGTTTCTATCGACATGCGTTGAAGGAGGTGGGAAAAATTCTCTATCATTTCATCCCTCTGTCGCGTGAGAGCTTGATCAAGCAACAGATTGATAGGATCATCGGGGACATGGACTAAAAAAAAAAAAAAAAAAAAAAAAAAAAAGAGCAACCTTCTCTGATACCACTGATCCAGATTATTTTCAGCACGAAATGCGAGCGGAGATATAATAAAGAAATGCACAGAGATATCATAGATATTCAATAAGATAACATAAATGTATCAGAGATGCAACCATAAATACATATATAAAGTAATACACAATTTCTATTAATGAAAGAAATGTACAGAGACTGTAAAAATACAGAGTGAAAGACTGGCTAAAATGGTGGTAGCTTATCTCTGAGAAGAGATTTGACCACTACTCGCATTCGCAAGAAGATGATTACAATGAGGATTTGAAGGCATTTTTACAATAATATAGAATGCCAAAAATATTCGACATCCAAAAACCCTAGACATCCAAAAACCTAACCCTAGGAGATGAAGCACCAAAAGTCATGTGGGCCCCGTTTGGGTAAGTTGGTGCATCAACTTCTCGGGGTCGTAACTTTTGCATATGATCTCCGTTTTAGGTGTATGATAGCTCGTTAGAAAGGTATCATCGAGTAGATTCATTTTGGGGGATCAATCATGCCTTTGGCTATCATTGAGAACCTTGATCTCGAAAAACCTTCATTTGGGCTGTCAAAATGGCGTCGAAAGTTAAAAACTGCTAAAAATAGTAAATTGCCAAAATTTCCAGAAAAATGTTTTGAGCCAGTCGGAAAAGGTGGGTGGCCACTGATATCCACCTGGATCAATCCTCCCTCCTTAGGATGCAATGGTCTCCATTGCGTTGAGTTACCAGGGGAGAGGGAAAAGCATTTGCTGAATCTGTATCTTAGTGAGCTGCTTGCCTTGATGGAGACGTCGCGCTGCTCAGTTTGTGGAAGTCCGTAACGAACCTGTTGAGGCTGAGGCTATTCAACAGGTCGAGCTACATGAGAGGATGGTGTGCAAAAGGAATCTTTGCACTTTGTTGCAGCCTTGTCAACCTGCTTTTGTTGGATAGAAGGTGCTTGGGGTGAGGCTATAGAGGTTGCAATGTCCTTCTGTTCTCCTTTTGAACAGATTGGGAAGAAGCTAAATTTTGTAGTATGAGATACTACCTTGTGGCACTTTTTAGGTGGAATAGTAGTTGGAACTACCTTTGGTATTTTGTAGAGTTCACCCCCCAGAGAAATAATGACAGTCCAGGGTCGAGACTCATAAAGAAAATGGCGCTTCCACATATATGGTTGGCCCAAGAGAACATCACAGACATCTAGTGGGGAAACATCACATAATACCTTATCCTTGAAGGGTTGGATGCCGTATGAAAATCAACATTGTTGGCTAACACGAAGATCTCAGCCTTGGCGAAGCCACCCGATGTTGTATGGCTGTGGGTGTGGTGTTGTCGACACTCCTAACTGTTTGACACCTCTGTTGAGATGAGGTTCTTCTGGCTTCCATTATCAATAATAAAATGCAGCGGGGTCCCCTTCACCCACATTTGTTAAGAAAAAGACGCTCCCCCTCTTCAGGATCTGTTGGTTCTTCTGGTTGAATTGCTGCGGCCGCGACAATAGCAGTGGGGTTTGTGTCAATGATCTTTCCTTTACCAGTATATTTAGATTCAAATTCAGAATTAGGGCTTGACTCCTTGTCTTTGATCTCGACCACCAATGACTCTTTTGAGTGACATTCATCGGTGTTATGCCAGGGGATTTTGTGGAAATCGTACAATTTTCCGGTGTCATTCTTTGTCTTCCTGTGACCCTTATTTTTCTGTGTCTTGGACTGGTTTTAGGGAGTCTGTTTGTTAGGGTTGTCTTTGTCATACTTTGGTTGTTGCGGATTTGCATACCCGAACTCCCGTTTGTTCTGCTGCTTAAATTTCTTCTCGATTTTGACAGCATATCGATAAGAAACATCAAGTGATGACATGTCCAGAAAATCCATTTCAGTTTGGATTTATCTGTGTAGAGCCCCACGGTATTTCAAAACCAAATGTCACTCGGAGTGTTTGATACCCAGGTTGGTGCGCAAGGTATGTAAGGTATTGGTGAAATTCAGAACTTGTTGGCCCCTCTCTTGCTGCAGTGTGGTCTGTTATCTCCTAAAATTACACTGCTAAGTTTTCAAATTTTAGGTGATAGGATTGAGTCAAAACAATTTGTTTCTATTTTGTTTTTTTAGAGTACCTTAGGAGGTCTATTTTTGAAGTGCACAGCTGAAAGAACCATCACTTTGGATATTGGCTTGTTAATTTTTGAATTACAGGTTTCAGTGGTTTAAGGGGTTTACCCAAAGACCACTTAACTACTGAAAGTGGACCCTTTCGGTGGATAAGAGGCACATGGAAGAAGGCCCTTAATCACCGAAATTTTTTTTAAGTTTAAATTAAAAATCATCATGCTCTCGCAACGCACCAAATGTTCATGTCTATCAAAAGGAGCTGAGTTGCAGTTTTATTTCAAGAGCTATTCTATTTCTTGAATATCTCATGATATTTTGGCCACGCAATAGGAATGAGTGTGTCGAAATCATTGCAGAAGACGAGCATTATAGTCATTGCACAAGTGCCCTGGTTGAGTATTGATCGAATGTATGAGGTGTTGAAATTCACCAAACATCACAATCACCAAGCATTCATCATAAAGAGATATTTTCTTGAATCCTGCATGGAAAGGACACGTGGAGGATTTGGTAAATCTAGTGCAACATCACGTGAAACTGCGGATAAGGTGTCAAAACAAAGGTTTAAGCATTGATGAGGATATGAAAGATTCAAAGGAGTGTTCTATGGATTGAAGAGATTGTGCCATTTGTTTCAAACAGTTCATTCGCCTCACTTTGCCCTCATCGTGGAAGATCGCTTCGAAAACATTACTAACAGGTATCAAAGATTCACCCTGAGTCAAATGAGCTTTAGTTGTATGCCCGAATTCGTTGGCGCACAACTGGGAAATGAGTTCGAAAATGGTTTTGGATCAGAGAGGCTGAGAGCCATAGTTGTACATGGAGGAACTAATAGGGCGTTAGTTTGGTAAAGATTAGTTTCTATATTTGGTTTCTTTTTTCAGATTGCAGGTATCCTACGGATTTCATATTGCTTCAGTTTCCATGGGCAAGGGTTAAGACACATTATTCGTATGTTTTGAAAATATCAAAACCTAAGCCTGATTTATTTCCACGGATCGGGGTCTCTCATTTCTGCTTAAACACCCGATGCATGCCCATTCATAAAAACACAAAAATATATGTTGCCGGTTTGAGATATAAAGCCCTGCTAAAATTGATCTACGCCTTCTTGATGTTAAACATATTTTCCAACAAGTTGTCGACTCTGCATTCAACGATTGTTTTCTTAAAAATGCAAATGGGATCTGGCGACATTGCTTACGGTCTCAAGTATCAGGCAAGATGCATTGCCAATGTGGCAGCTGATTCTCAACACACAAGTTTCTTAGTGGGCACTCTCAGTCTACGTGAAGAAAATGAGGTTCATCTTATCCAGCTTTCACCGTCCAGTTCAGAACTCACTTGTGAAGGATTTTATTCACATCTACAAGAGATTTGGGACCTATCAGATTGCCGCTTCGATCTTAATATTTTTTCTACAGTTTATGTTATAGGCAGTGATTATGGAGCTGCTTTGTGGAAAATCCCAGAACATTCTGAGCACTCTAATGCTCCTCAATTAGACCAGCTTTCCTGTTTCGATGCACATACTCATAAGATAAAATGTGTTCTTTAGTGTCCATTAGGGAAGCACGATCAATTAGTCAGTATAGATGAAGAGACAATTTACTTGTGGAGCTTATACTCTTCAAAAATGTCTGCAAAGGTACTATCCCAAGAGCCAGCTAGCATGCTACACTAATTGCCTGGGAAACATGGGATCCACATGATATAAATGTTTTTTTTTCAACTTCTTGCGAATCCTCTGTTCAGAAATACTGGTTTTGCTGGTCATTCTGCTGGAGTGCAGAACTACAATCTGTCAGAACATGCAAGCTAGTTTGGTTGCTTCTATTCTCGAATCATTCAAGCAATTGCATGAAATATTTTGTCTTTGATAACACAATTTGGGATGCTGCTATTGGAAGACAACGTTTTGGTGTTTTATTGTTCATTGACAACAATGATACAGGAGATTGGCAGAAATGGGGTTTCTGGCTTGTTAATAAACTCATTTTTGTGGCAATCTACACTTCTATTTTATCCCTCCCTCACACCAAATGGCACAACAGATTACCAGTAAGACCAACATTTTACAACTACACCTGTGCACTGTTTTTTGTTGAATATCATATCTGCACTTGGCTATGACTTACTGGCATCTGGGGTTGGCATTGGCTACTGGATCTATGGCATTACAAATATCTGTTAGCATTCATTGTATCCTCCTTTTGTATATATAACTTTTCTTGCAGATTTTTCCAGGAAGAAGATTTACATTTGAAGAATGTATACTATTCTAAGCTGCAGGATTTTATGAGGGAATGTATGATATGGGAGCAATCTGTTTACAAGAACATGCATAGAAACTTCAAGTCTTGTGGATGATGCTTTGGAAAAAGGTGCCGAGATAGCAGTCAGAGGAAAATATACATCTACTGATGTTCTTCCTGAAGATAAAACTTCCATGAACTTCTCAGACATCATACTATTGTCCATGTCCTTAAGGCTTTTATGGACTATAGTAATCCTGCTGCAACCTCATGAATATGATCCAAGTCTGGAAATGATCCTAAAGGTACAACAGTGCAATAAGAGTACAAACAAGCAGAGGAACAAGAGAAGAGCAGGAGATTGGATGAACAACTATTGGTAACAGAAAGAAGGGAATTTCCTCTAAGAATCCTCGAAACTAAATGCAATCATGCAGGTAAATAAAGTTTTGAGATTTTGATTTTTGACAGTGATTTGATTTTCGGTGGTTTAGGTGAGCCCAGGAGCGCTCATTAACCACTGAAAGGGGGCCTTTTCGGTGGATAAGGCATTCAAAACTCAATACTCTTAACCACCGAAAGCCTGTAACTGCCAGAATGAACGAATTTTTGCCCAGATCAGAAATTTTTGAGTCTGAATGGTTTGAATCCTTTTCAAATGAATGATGAATGAATTATCAGGTCAGATCAAATGGTTATTTTTGATAGATAAGGAAAAGAAGAAGAGTTTCAATCAGTTTTGGTGCCTTTTTCAATGGCAGAAAATCAGGGTTTTTTGCAGACTTCAACAAACTCGAATTTCATTCTTGGAGGGATAAATCAACAGCCTTGGGAGGCTAGATTACACTTCATCAGCACTTTACTATTCTTAGAAGACCATCATATGTGGGATTGACCTCATTTTGAGGATCTTTCCTTATTTCTTGTAAATATAGTTTGACTTTCTGTTTTTAGTAAATCAGATCCATTCTTTCAGGATATGGAAACTGTTTGTAAAGGCTATAAAGCATGGGAATTCAGTCAGAGTAGGGGTTCGATTTTGGGTTCTACATGCTTCTACTGTAAGAGAGACCTATTCTTATTATGTGAAAAATTGCAAGCTTCCTTCAGTTGTGTTGTCATATTTTCTTTTCTGTTCTCTGATATCTTATGAGTGAATGTTCTTTATTGATGCTCATTCAATCTACAAGTGACTGTCATCTCACTACTTGATTGATTAAGTTGATAATCATAAGTTATTTCCTTAGTTATTAAACCCATTGTGCTTGTTTTATATGAGTATAATCTGGTTCAATAGCTAGTTTCTCTTCCATTTTATCAAACCTTGTCTAATTGCATTACTAGAAGGCCTTGTGAGATTTTATATTTCTAGAAAGTATTGAAAACACAGTCCAGTCCCTAGATATTCATCTTGATCCAAAAACCACATCAATTATTAAGAAAATATTTCCCAAAAAGCGTTAGTTACCAGGCATCTCCGACTTACAGCCTAGGAGATTTTCCTGGAGTGATAACATGGTCCATCTCATATACTGGTCCTCATAGTTGCCAATAGGGTAATACTGTTCTTTTACTGCATCCACAAAAAAATCCCAAGTGGGATCGGCCTCATATATTCTAGACTCCTTTGTGGAACTTTGCTCCCAGTAAGTTTCCCACCAATGTTTGACATGAGGGAGAGATTTAAGGAGTGCGAAAGTGATCTTTTATTTGTTGGAAAAATTGTGAACAAAGAAATAACCTTCTAGCAGATTTAAACATTTTTATAGGGCTTCTGCGTCTATTTGTCCTTCAAATATGGGAATATCAAAATCAACTTTCACCTTGAAAGGTCAGGAACCTCCAAAGTGGCCGCGTGATGAATATGTGCCTATTTCTATCGACATGCATTGAAGGATGTGGGAAAAATTCTCCATCATTTCGTCCCTCTGTCACGTGAGAGCTTGCTCAAGCAATAGATTGATAGGATCGTCTGCAACGTCTTTTTTCTTTTCTTCTGCCATTGAGGGTTTCTTGGGTGTGCGAGAGTGATTGTATTCAAGAGAGACAAGCTCAAGACCCAACTTTCTATACTCAGACCTCGTCGGGGACATGCACTGAAGAAAAAAAAATCAAGAGCAGCCTGCTCTGATACCATTGATCCGGATTATTTTCAGCATGAAATGCGAGCAGAGATATAATAAAGAAATGCACAGAGATATCCCAGATATTCAATAAGATAACATAAATGTATCAGAGATGCAACCATAAACATAGATAGATAGTAATACATGATTTCTTTTAATGAAAGAAATGTACAGAGACTGTAAAAATACAGAGTGAAGGACTCGCTAGAATGGTGGCAACTTATCTATGAGAAGAGATTTGACGGCTACTTGCATTCGAAAGAAGATGATTACAATGAGGCTTTGAAGACTTTTTTACAATAAACCGGAATGCGAAAAACCCTAGACATCCAAAAACCCTAGACATACAAAAATGTAACCCTAGGAGATGAAGTGCCAAAAGACATGTGGGCCCCGTTTGGGTAAGTTGGTGGATCAACTTCATGGGGTCGTAACTTTTGCATACAATCTCTGTTTTAGGCGTATGATAGCTCATTGGAAGGGTATCGTCAAGGGAATTCATATATTTGGGTATCATTGAGAACCTCGATCTCGAAAATCCTTCATTTGGGCCCTCAAAATGGTCTAGGAAGTTATAAACTGCTAAAAATAGTAAATTGCCAAAATTATGAGAAAACTGTTTTGAGCCAGTCGAAAAAGGTGGGTGTCCACCGACAACCACCTAGATCAATCCTACCTCCTTATGAAGAAATGGTCTCCATTGCGTTGAGTTCTCTGGGAAAAGGGAAAAACATTTGCTGAATCTGCATCTTGGTGAGCTGCTTTCCTTGCTGGAGACGTCACGCAGCTCACTTTGTGGAAGTCCGTCACGAACCTGTTGAGGCTGAAGATTTTCAACAATTCAAGATACATGAGAGGATGGTGTGCAGAAGGAATATTTATGCTTTTCTGCAGCCTTGTCGACCCGCTTTTGTTGGATAGAAGGTGTTTGGGGCGAGGCCGTAGTGGTTGCAATGTCCTTCTGTTCCCCTTTTGAAGAGATTGTGAAGAAGCTAAATTTTGCAGTATGAGTTACTACCTCGTGGAACTTTTTAGGTGTAACAATAGTTGGAACTACCTCTGGTATTCTGTAGAGATGACCCCCAAGAGAAACAATGACACTGCGGGGTTGAGACTCATAAACAACATGGCGCTTCCACATATATGGTTGGCCCAAGAGAATATCACAAACATCTAGTGGGGCAACATCACATAATACCTCATCCTTGAAGGGTTGGATGCCATATGAAAATCGACATTGTTGTCTGACACAGAGATCTCGTCCTTGGTGAAGCCACCCGATGTTGTATGGCTATGGGTGTGGTGTTGTCGACAATCCCAACTGTTTGATGACCTTTGTTGAGATGAGTTTCTTCTGGCTTCTGCTATCAACAATAAAATGCAGCGGGGTCCCCTTCACCCACATATGTTAATGAAAAAGATGCTCCCCCTCTTCAAGATTTGTTGGCTCTTCTCGTTGAATTGCTGCAGTCATGACAATAGCAATGGGGTCTAAGTCAATGATCTGTCCTTTACCAATATTTTCAGATTCAGATTCTAAATTAGGGCTTGTCTTCTTGTCTTTGATCTCAGCCACCAATGACTATTTTGAGTGGCATTCATCGGTGTTGTGCCAGGGGTTTTTGTGGAAATCGCACCATTTTTTGGTCTCCTTCTTTGTCTTCCCGTGACCCTTCTTTTCATGTGTCTTGTACTGGTTTTCAAGAGACTGCTTGTTAGGGTTGTCTTTGTCATACTTTGGTTGTTGTAGATTTGTAGATCTAAACTCCCGTTTGTTCTGGTGCTTAAATTTCTGCTCGATTTTGACAGCGTATCGATAAGAAACACCGAGTGATGAGATGTCCAGAAAATCCATTTCAGTTTGGATTTATCTGTGTAGAGCCCCATGGTATTTCAGAACCAAATGTCGCTCGGAGTATTTGATACCCAGCTTGGTGTGCAAGGTATGGAAGATATTGGTGAACTCCAGAACTGCTTGGCCCCTCTCTTGCCGCAGTGTGGTCCATCTCATGAGAGGATGGTGTGCAGAAGGAATCTTTATGCTTTGCTGCAGCCTTGTCGACCTGCTTTTGTTGGATAGAAGGTGCTTGGGGTGAGGCTTTAGTGGTTGTAGTGTCCTTCTATTCTCCTTTTGAACAAATTGTGAAGAAGGTAAATTTTGCAATATGAGATACTACCTTGTGGAAATTTTTAGGTGGAACAGTAGTTGGAACTACCTATGGTATTCTGTAGAGATGACCCCCCAGAGAAACAATGACACTGCGGGGTCGAGACTCATAAACAACATGGCGCTTCTACATATATGGTTGGCCCAAGAGAACATCACAAAAAACCAGTGGGGAAACATCACATAATACCTCATCCTTGAAGGGTTGGATGCCATATGAAAATCGACATTGTTGGTTGACACAGAGATCTTGTCCTTGGCGAAGCCACCCAATTTTGTATGGTTGCGGGTGTGGTGTTGTCGACAATCCCAACTGTTTGACGACCTCTGTTGAGATGAGGTTATTCTTTCTTCCGCTATCAACAATAAAATGCAATGGGGTCCCCTTCACCTACATCTGTTAATGAAAAAGACGCTCCCCCTCTTTAGGATCTGTTGGTTCTTCTGGTTGAATTGTTGCGGTCGCGACAATAGCAATGGGGTCCGCGTCAATGATCGGTCGTTTACCAGTATTTTCAGATTCAGATTTTGAATCAAGGCTCGACTCCTTGTCTTTGATCTCAGCCACCAATGACTATTTTGAGTGACATTCATCGGTGTTGTGCTAGGGGCTTTTGTGGAAATCACACCATTTTCTGGTGTCCTTCTTTGTCTTTCCGTGACCCTTCTTTTCCTGTGTCTTGGACTGGTTTTCGGGAGACTGTTTGTTAGGGTTGTCTTTGTCATAATTTGGTTGTTGCGGATTTGCAGACCCAAACTCCCATTTGTGCTGGTGCTTAAATTTATACTCGATTTTGACAACATATCGATAAGTAGCACCGAGTGATGAGATGTCCAGAAAATCCATTTCAGTTTGGATTTATCTTTATAGAGCCCCACAATATTTCAGAACCAAATTTCGCTCAGAGTATTTGATACCCAACTTGGTGCGCAAGGTATGGAAGGTATTGGTGAACTCCGGAACTGCTTGGCCCCTCTCTTGGCGTAGTATGGTCCATATCATGTACTGGTCCTCATAGTTGCCAATTGGGTAATACTGTTTTTTTACCGCATCCACAAAAAAATCCCAAGTGGGATCAACCCCATATATTCCAGACTCCTATGTGGAACTTTTCTCCTAGTAAGTTTCCCACCAATGTTTGACATGAGGGAGAGATTTAAGGAGTGCGAAGGTGACCTTTTCTTTGTCGAAATTTTTTTGAACAGAGAAATAACCTTCTAGCAGATTTAAACATTTTTCTAGGGCTTCTACATCTATCTGTCCTTCAAATACAGGAATATAAAAATTAACTTGTACCTTGAAAGGTGAGGTACCTCCAAAGTGGCCTCTTGATGAATATGTGCATGTTGCTATCGACATGCATTGAAGGATGTGGGAAAAATTCTCCATCATTTCGTCCCTCTGTTGCGTGAGAGCTTGCTCAAGCAACAAATTGATACGATCGTCTGCTTTGTCATTTTTCTTTTCTTCCGCCATTGAGGGTTTCTTGGGTGTGAAAGAGAGATTGTCTTCAAGAGGGAAAATATTGAGACCCAAATTTCCATACTCGGACCTCATCGGGGACATGCATTGAAAAAAAAACAATCAAGAGCAGTCTGCTTTGATACTACTGATCCAGATTATTTTCGGCACGAAATGCGAGCGGAGATATAATAAAAAAATGAACAGAGATATCGCAGATATTCAATAAGATAACATAAATGTATTAGATATGCAACCATAAACACAAATATACCATAATACGCGATTTCTATTAATGAAATAAATGTACAGAGACGGTAAAAATATAGAGTTAAAGACTCACTATAATGGTGGCAGCTTATCTCTGAGAAGAGATGTGATGGCTATTCGCATTCGTAAGAAGATGATTACAATGAGGCTGTAAATTACTTCTTACAATAAGCCGAAATCCTGAAAACCCTAGACATCCAAAAACCTAACCCTAGGAGATGAAGCGCCAAAAGTCATGTGGGCCCCGTTTGGGTAAGTTGGTGCATCAATTTCCCAGGGTCGTAACTTTTGCATACGATCTCTGTTTTAGGCGTATGATAGCTTGTTTGAAAGGTATCATCAAATAGATTCATTTTGGGGGCTCAATCAGGCATTTGGATATAATTTAGAACCCCGATCATGAAAAACCTTCATTTGGGCCCTCAAAATGGCCCCGGAAGTTAAAAACTGCTAAAAATAGTAAATTGCCAAAATTTATAGAAAACTGTTTTGAGCCAGTCGGAAAAGGTGGGTGGCCACCGATATCCACCTAGATCAATCCTCCCTCCTTAGGAAGCAATGGTCTCCATTGCGTTGATTTCCCGGGGGAGAGTGAAAAGAATTTGTTGAATCTGCATCTTGGTGAGCTGCTTGCCTTGTTGGAGATGTCGCGCTGCTCAGTTTGTTGAAGTCCGTCACGAACCTGTTGAGGCTGAGGTTGTTTAACAAGTCAGTCTACATTAGAGGATGGTGTGCAGAAGGAATCTTTGCGCTTTGTTGCAGCCTTGTTGACCTACTTTTGTTGGATAGAAGGTGCTTGGGGCGAGGCTGTAGTGGTTGTAGTGTCCTATTCTACTTTTGAACAGATTGTGAAGAAGCTAAATTTTATAGTATGAGATACTCCCTTGTGGCACTTTTTAGGTGGAACAATAGTTGGAACTACCTATGGTATTATTTAGAGATGACCCCCTAGAGAAACAATGACACTGCGGGGTCGAGACTCATAAACAACATGGCGCTTCCACATATATGATTGGACCAAGAGAACATCACAGACATCCAGTGGGGCAACATCAAATAATACCTCATCCTTGAAGGGTTGGATGCTGTATTAAAATCGACATTGTTGGCTGACACGAAGATCGTGTCCTTGGCGAAGCCACCCAATGTTGTATGGCTGCGGGTGTGGTGTTGTCGACAATCCCAACTGTTTGATGACCTCTGTTGAGATGAGGTTCTTATGGCTTCCACTATCAACAATAAAATGCAGTGGGGTCCCCTTCACCCACATCTGTTAATGAAAAAGATGCTCCCCCTCTTCAGGATCTATTGGTTCTTCTGGTTGAATTGCTGTGGTCACGACAATAACAATGGGGTCTGCGTCAATGATCTGTCCTTTACCAGTATTTTCAGATTCAGATTCTAAATCAGGGCTCAGCTCCTTGTCTTTGATCTCGGCCACCAATGACTGTTTTGAGTGACATTCATCGATGTTGTGCCAGGGTCTTTTCTAGAAATCACATCATTTTTCGATGTCCTTCTTTGTCTTCCCGTGACCCTTCTTTTCCTGTGTCTTGGACTGGTTTTCGGGAGACTGTTTGTTAGGGATGTCTTTGTCATACTTTGGTTGTTGCGGATTTACAGACATGAAATCCCATTTGTTCTGGTGCTTAAATTTCTGCTCGATTTTGACAACATATCGATAAGCAATACTGAGTGATGAGATGTCCATAAAATCCATTTCAGTTTGGATTTATTTGTGTAGAGCCCCACTGTATTTCAGAACCAAATGTCACTCAGAGTCTTTGATACCTAGCTTAGTGCATAAGGTATGGAAGGTATTGGTGAACTCCAGAACTACTTGGCCCCTCTCTTTCCACACTATGGTCCATCTCATGTACTGGTCCTCATAGGTACCAATAGGGTAATACTGTTCTTTTACCGCATCCACAAAAAAATCCCTAGTGGGATCAACCCCATATATTCCAGACTCCTCTATGGAACTTTTCTCCCAGTAAGTTTCCCACCAATGTTTGACATGAGGGAGAGATTTAAGGAGTGCGAAGGTGATCTTTTATTTGTTGAAAAAATTGTGAATAGAGAAATAACCTTCTAGCATATTTAAACAGTTTTCTAGAGCTTCTACATCTATCTGTCCTTCAAATACAGGAATATCAAAATTAACTTGTACCTTGAAAGGAAAGGTGCCTCCAAAGTGGTCGCTTGATGAATACGAACCTCTTGCTATCGACAGGCATTGAAGGATGTGGGAAAAATTCTCCATCATTTCGTCCCTCTATCGCGTGAGAGCTTGCTCAAGCAATAGATTGATAGGATCGTCTGCTCCGTCGTTTTTCTTTTCTTTTGCCATTGAGTGTTTCTTGGGTGTGCGAGAGTGATTGTCTTCAAGAGAGACAATATCGAGACCCAAATTTCTATACTCGAACCTCATCGGGGACATGGACCGAAAAAAAAAACAATCAAGACCAGCCTACTTTGATACCACTGATCCAGATTATTTTCGGCACGAAATGCGAGCGAAGATATAATAAAGAAATGCATAGAGATATCACAGATATTCAATAATATAACATAAATGTATCAGAGATGCAACCATAAACAAAGATATACAGTAATATACAATTTCTATTAACGAAATAAATGTACAGAGACTGTAAAAATACAGAGTGAAAGACACGCTAGAATGGTGGCAACTTATCTCTAAGAAGAGATGTGACGGCTACTCGCATTTGCAAGAAGATGATTACAATGAGGCTCTGAAGTAATTTTTACAGTAAGATGGAATGCAAAAAACCCTATACATCTAAAAACCTAACCCTAGGAGATGAAGCGCCAAAAGTCATGTGGGCCCCGTTTGGGTAAGTTGGTGCATCGACTTCCCTGGGTTGTAACATTTGCATACGATCTCCGTTTTAAGTGTATGATAGCTCGTTGGAAAGGTATCATTGAGGAGATTCATTTTGGGGGATCAATCATGGCTTCAGCTATGATTGAGAATCTTGATCTCAAAAAACATTCATTTGGGCCCTCAAAATGACCCCGGAAGTTAAAAACTGCTAAACATAGTAAATTGCCAAAATTTCCAGAAAACTATTTTGAGCTAGTCAGAAAAGGTGGGTGGCCATAGATATCCACCTGGATCAATCCTCCTTCCTTAGGAATAAATGGTCTCCATTGCGTTGAGTTCCTGGGGGAGAGGGAAAAGAAGTTGCTGAATCTACATCTTGGTGAGCTGCTTGCCTTGCTAGAGATGTCGCGTTGCTCAGTTTGTGGAAGTCCATCACGAACCTGTTGAGTCTGAGCCTATTCAACAAGTCAAGATACATGAGAGGATGGTGTGTAGAAGGAATCTTTGTGCTTTGCTGCAGCCTTGTCGACCTTATTTTGTTGGATAGAAGGTTCTTGGGGCGAGGCTGTAGTGGTTGCAGTGTCCTTCTGTTCTCCTTTTGAACATATTGTGAAGAAGCTAAATTTTGCAGTATGAGATACTACCTTGGGGCACTTTTTAGGTGGAACAGTAGTTGGAACTACCTCTAGTATTCTGTAGAGATGACCCCCGAGAGAAACAATGACACTGCGGGGTCGAGACTCATAAACAACATGGCACTTCCACATATATGGTTGGCCCAAGAGAACATCACAGACATCCAGTGGGGCAACATCACATAATACCTCATCCTTGAAGGGTTGGATGCCGTATGAAAATCGACATTGTTGTTTGACACAAAGATCTCATCCTTGGCGAAGCCACCCGATGTTGTATGGCTGCGGGTGTGGTGTTGTCAACAATCCCAACTGTTTGACGACCTCTGTTGAGATGAGGTTCTTCTGGCTTTTGATATCAACAATAAAATGTAGTGGGGTCCCCTTCACCCACATCTGTTAATGAAAAAAATGATCCCCCTCTTCAGGATCTATTGGTTCTTCTGGTTGAATTGCTACGATCGCAACAATAGAAGTGGGGTCTATGTCAATGATCTATCCTTTACCAGTATTTTTAGATTCAGATTCTGAATCAGGGCTCAACTCCTTATCTTTGATCTCAGCCACCAATGACTGTTTTGAGTGACATTCATCGGTGTTTTTCCAGGGGATTTTGTGGAAATCACACCATTTTCCGGTGTCCTTCTTTGTCTTCCTGTGACCCTTCTTTTCTTGTGTCTTGGACTGGTTTTCAGGAGACTGTTTGTTAGGGTTGTATTTGTCATACTTTGGTTGTTGTGGATTTGCAAACTCAAACTCCCTTTTGTTCTGGTGCTTAAATTTCTGCTCGATTTTTGACAACATATTGATAAGCAACAATGAGTGATGAGATGTCCAAAAAATCCATTTCAGTTTGGATTTATCTGTGTAGAGCCCCACAGTATTTCAGAACCAAATGTTGCTCGGAGTCTTTGATACCCAGCTTGGTGTAAAAGGTATGGAAGGTATTGGTGAACTCTGGAACTGCTTGGACCCCCTCTTGTCGCAGTGTGGTCCATCTCATGTACTGGTCGTCATAGTTGCCAATAGGGTAATACTGTTCTTTTACCGCATCCACAAAAAAATCCCAAGTGGGATCGACCCCATATATTCCAGACTCCTCTATGGAAATTTTATCCCAGTAAGTTTCCCACCAATGTTTGACATGAGGGAGATATTTATGGAGTGAGAAGGTGATCTTTTCTTTGTCGAAAAAATTGTGAACAGAGAAATAACCTTCTAGCATATTTAAACATTTTTCTAGGGCTTCTACATCTATCTGTCCTTCAAATACAGGAATATCAAAATTAACTTGTACCTTGAAAGGCGAGGTGCCTCCAAAGTGGCCACTTGATGAATATGTGCCTATTTCTATTGACAGGCATTAAAGTATGTGGGAAAAATTCTCCATCATTTCGTCCCTCTGTCGCGTGAGAGCTTGCTCAAGCAACAGATTGATAGGATTGTTTTCTCTGTCATTTTTCTTTTCTTCCGCCATTGAGGGTTTCTTGGGTGTGTGAGAGAGATTGTCTTCAAGAGAGACAATCTCGAGACCCAAATTTCTATACTCGTACCTCGTCGGGGACATGCACTGAAAAAAAAACAATCAAGAGCAGCCTGCTCTAATACCACTGATCCAGATTATTTTTCAGCACGAAATGCGAGCGGAGATATAATAAAGAAATGCACAGAGATATTGCAGATATTCAATAAGATAACATAAATGTATCAAATATGCAACCATAAAAACAGATATACAGTAATACAAGATTTATATTAATGAAAGAAATGTACAGAGACTGTAAAAATACAGAGTGAAAGACTCGCTAGAATGCTGGTAGCTTATCTCTAAGAAGAGATGTGACGACTACTCGCATTCGCAAGAAGATGATTACAATGAGGCTCTGAAGGCCTTTTACAATAAGCTGGAATGCCAAAAAACCTAGACATAAAAAAACCCTAGACATCCAAAAACCTAACCCTAGGCGATGAAGCACCAAAAGTCATGTGGGCTCCGTTTGGGTAAGTTGGCGCATCAACTTCCCGGGGTCATAACTTTTGCATACGATCTCCGTTTTAGGCGTATGATAGCTCGTTGGAAAGGTATCGTTGAGGATATTCATTTTGGTTGATAAATTATTCCTTTTGATATCATTGAGAACCTTTATATCAAAAAACCTTCATTTGGGCCCTCAAAATGGCCCTAGAAGTTAAAAACTGCTAAAAATAGTAAATTGCCAAAATTTCCAGAAAACTGTTTTGAGCCAGTTGGAAAAGGTGGGTGGCCATCGATATCCACCTATATCAGATACTTTCTTGGCTCATATGTAAGATGAAACCCTGGAATTAGATTCTAATATATTGGTAGTTGACCGACTCAGGAATAAGGCTGATAGAGACAGAGGAAGAGGATGATATGAACCCTCAACCTCCACAAATGGATGAAGTAACCAAGTTACTAAAATAAATTTCAACTAGAATGGAAAGATTGGAATTAGAAGGGAAGAAGACATACAAAAATCCTCAAAATGTTGATAACAGAGGCAACTTCAGGAGGCTGAATAACAATTCTCCTCAGATTATGGAAAGAGAACCTCAGAACAGAGATAGGGATGATTAAAAAATCCATACCCCTCTTCAAAACAAACTTGTTACAGATGAGGGTGGAGGGGAAGAATACCTCGATCCATAAATTCATTGTATTGAAGACACATCCTCTTGTCCTCACTTAACTCAATCAACATACGAGGAGTCTCTCATGGACAACCAATTAAATGAGTTGAGCAAGGCGGATAAGGCCAGTGAAAACCCAAATAGTTACAACCTCAGGTCCAAAAAGAAAGGAGGAAGCCTAATGTTCTTGATCAACCTACCAGAGAAGAAAATCCTGCTGAAGATGTAGCAAGCAACAACAAGGAGAAGGAAACACAAAACCTCCCACCAGTAGCCAAAGGTACCATCCCAGAGGTAAGAGAAATTCTGAAGCCCCCTCCTATTTTAACTTTGAGCATGAAATTAATAAGATTAGGATTCCTGTCCCTCTTTTAGGGCTGGTCAAGCATGAGGACTTTAGGAGATCCCTATCTAAGTTGTTTTTTCCCGAACCCTCGAATCATCCCACAGACTCAATAAATTTGCAAGACAAAAAGCCAACAATCATATTAGGTCCCATGGTAGAAGATAGAGATGATTCATCCCCTCCCTTCTACACATCACTGAACATACATTATAAGGTACTGCATAAATTTCTGATG
The DNA here is from genome assembly GCA_009831015.1 of Picea engelmannii. NCBI lineage: Eukaryota > Viridiplantae > Streptophyta > Pinopsida > Pinales > Pinaceae > Picea > Picea engelmannii. The sequence goes on along the minus strand of ML779888.1, from coordinate 305,369 downwards.
GATTCAAGAGCTTCTCATAATCTCATGCCCAAAACTGTCATGAAGGAATTAGGACTGGAAGTCACCAAAGCATACCATGACTTGTATTCTTTTGATTCAAGGAGGGTGCAATGTCTTGGGGTCATCAAATATATGGTTGTGACCTTGTTTCAGTTGCCCATGAAAAGTGTGGTCATGGATATTGTAGTGGCTGATGTTCCCCCAAAGTTTGGCATGCTATTGTCAAGATATTGGATAAAAAGGCTTGGGGGAACATTGTAGATGGACCTCACATATGATACTATTCTTGTGTT
>ML779888.1:286447-305039 GCA_009831015.1 Picea engelmannii | reverse complement strand
GGGGGGGGGGGGGGAGCATAAAAGACTGTACATAGAATCTCATCTGGCCTATATTATTAGTGATGAAGCAGACCCCACCAGTCATCCTATATTTTCCCTTGATACTGATTTGGGATCCATCTTATTGCAGCTCACTAATGTCCCTGAACCTCCTCTTGAAATAAGAAAACAGTCCCTTAATATCTATGAAGATTCTCCTCTTATTACCTTTGTTTGGAAAATTTTCTTTGATGGAGCCTCTTTTGGGGAAGGTGTTGGTGCTGGGGTGGTCCTTGTTTCACATGTTCAAGAAATTATATCTCTGTCATACAAGTTAGAATTTGAAGCTACCAACAATGTGGTAGAGTATGACGCTCTTGTTTTGGGTTTGAGGGTTGCAAAAGATATGGGGATTGAAGAGATATCAGTGTTTGGAGATGCTTAGTTGATTATCTAGCAGATCAGAAATATTTATCAAGACAAACACCCTCGGCTCAGAAGTTACAGAAATGAAGTATGGGATCTCATTGACAGTTTTTTCTTCTCTTTCAACATTTCATTTATTCCAAGAGAAGAGAATTTCATGGATGACTCTTTGGCTGTTTCAGAAAGAAATTTCAGAGTTCCTCTACCACCTAAGCTCAGGTATGATATAGAAGTAAAATACGAACATCTATACCTGACAATGTCAAGCATTGGAAGGTGTTTGAGGATGATCTTGAAATCTAAAGATTCCTAGAAATTGGGGATGCGTTTTCTGCACTACACATCGATCAAGATTTTGGTTTTGACATAGATCCTCATGCTAATGTTTTTCTGAACAATATTGTTGATCATCATATTTTTTCAGCTTCCCAACAATCAAATCCCAAAGGGACTGGTCCCTCTGGAAAGGTTATTTGATAGAAATGATGTGGCAATGAAGGGTAAAGTCTCAAATGATGATGCTGATGTGGTTGAGTGCAATATTGGCACAGAGAGGAATCCAAATTTTTTCAAGTTGTCACTCACTCACACCTATCCTCCACTCACTGTCCCACTTGTCGCATATCCCCTTCTGATCTCCCGCCACCTATGCCACCTCACTCCACATCACCTCCATCCCATTACACCTCATCTCCTGCTTGTGTGGCCCCCATGCTATCCTTAGTTTCCTTTTCCCATCCACATTGTCCACCTTGCCATCTCCACATCTGTTATTCCATGCCGAGCATGCCAATCACATCATCGGTTTCCACGTCCACTGGCAGGCCTCCTTGTGAGCATCCGACTTAGATCCATATGGAAGAATGCAGAGGCCACCAAATTCCACAGGTGTAGTGTTGACTCAGGCCTTCTCAATTCCAATGAAGAAGTTATTGAAGTTAGTTGGTGGTGGTTGACCATCATTTCCACCATAAATGGAAATCTCGAGAAAGGACTGTCAGCAAGTCAACTCAGCTACAAAACCTTCCTGAAGTATGATTGTGTCTGACAAGAGCTCGATTCTGACAAGAGACTGCATGTATAGTCTACCAAGAAGCATGCATACGTAATGCCTTCAATGCAGAGACTCAAGCATGCTTCTGTAGTTTTTCTCTGAGTATATAGGAGTCTTCCTTATATTTTGTTAGCGTCGATGGTTGAGCTAGGCTCACGTATTTTAAAGTTTTAATGAAACTCTGGTTCTTCTGGTTATGTATCTGTATTTGAGACTTCTTGTTTAATGTAAGTCAACTTCTTTTCATATCTCTATGAACGGCTGTGTTAGAACACTTGAGCATGGAGGATCCATTCAAGGGTAGTTGTGTTCTTGTGATGTAGGTTTGATCATAATGACACTGCGACCAGTTTTAATCAGTTTTTGTTGCATCCTTTCCCTCCAATACTGAATGAATTGGGCATGGATGATCCAGTCAGGTTGTTTTCATTGAATTGTAATGTATGTTTGATTTCAGTTCAGTGATAATTTCATTTAGTCCCCCGAAACTCTGAACCAAGCGGATCTTGCCTTTTGAATTTTTCCTCCTTAGGCTACTGGAAGACCATATGTCCATAGTATACCTCTTCATTTTACTCAAGTTCTTCCCCCTACTCACCCTTATTACAACTTACTGACTGAAGTTAGATTGAGACCTCACTTGCCTATGCATTCCAGCCCAATTTTCTGAGTTAAAGCGATGTAATATTGAGACTGCATCCATTAGACCACCCTTTAAAACTATTCACTGTGACATATAGACTGATGGGTATTGGGCTTACCTCTGCAACAATCCAGAGGTGACTTCTAGTGCTAACAGTTCTACACATACCATAGCATACCATACCAACCATACTAATACCAATACCATTGCATGGCAATGGTGAGCATTAGAAATGATATGCATACCACTACCACTACCACTACCACTACCACTACCACTACCACTACCACTACCACTACCAATACCAATACCATATGAATACTATACCATACCAATACCATGCCAATACCAATATCCATTGCCAATACCAATACCAATACCAATACCAAAACAAAAACCAATACCAATATGCATTGCCAATACACTTATTCCTTGCCAATACCAATACCAATACCATTGACAACACCATTGCATACCAATACAACCAATACCATTGCATACCAATACCATTCCATACCAATACTAATACCAATACCATACCATACCATCCCAATACTAATACCATACCATACCATACCAATATCATACTAATACAATACCATACTATACCATACCATACCAATAACATACCAATACCAATACCAATACCAATACCATACCATTGCGTACCAATAACAATACCAATACCATACCAATATTGTACCATTGCATACCAATACCATACCAATATTGTACCATTGCATACCAATACCAATACAATTGCATACCATTGCATGAAAATGGTATGCATTGGCAATGATATGCATACCAATACCATACCAATACCATACCAATACCAATACCATACCAATATCAATACCATACTATACCATACCAATACCAATACCAATACGATATCATACCGATACCAATACCAATACCAAGCCAATACCAATACCAATACCAATACCATACCATACTATACAAATACCAATACCAATACCATACCAATACCAATACCATACTTATACAAATACATACCAATACCAATACCATACCAATACCATACAATTGCATACCAATACCATACTAATACCATACCATTGCATACCAATACCATACTAATACCATACCATTTCATACCAATACCAATACCATTGCATACCATTGCACGACAATGGTATGCATACCAATACCATACCAAAACCAATATCAATATACATTGCCAATACCCTTAAGCCTTGCCAATACCATTGCATACCACCACGACCAATAGCATTGCATAAAAATACCAATACCAATACCATACCATACCAATACTAATACCAATACCATACCATACCATACCAATACCAATACCAATACCATACCATACCATACCAATACCATACTAATACAATAACATACCAATACCAATACCAATACCATACCATTGCATACCAATAACAATACCAATACCGTACCATTGCATACCAATACCAATACAATTGCATATCATTGCACAACAATGGTATGCATTGGCAATGATATGCATACCAATACCATACCATACCATATAAATGCCAATACCAATACCATACCAATACCATACCAATACAAATACCAATACCATACCAATACCAATAACAATACCAATACCAATACCATACCAATACCATACCAATACCATACCATTTCATACCAATACCAATACCATACTAATACCATATCAAAACCAATACCAATATGCATTGCCATTACCCTTATTCCTTGCCAATACCAATACCAATATGACCAATACCATTTCATACCAATACTAATACCAATACCATTACACACCAACACCATACCATACCATACCATACCAATACCAATACCAATGCCATACCAATACCATACCATACCATACCATACCAATACCATACTAATACAATACCATACTAATACAATACCATACCATACCATGCCAATAACATACCAATACCAATACCAATACCAATACCATACCATACCATACCAATAACATACCAATACCAATACCAATACCATACCATTGCATACCAATAACAATACCAATACCATACCAATATTGTACCATTGCATACCAATACCAACACAATTGCATACCATTGCACAAAAATGGTATGCATGACAATGATATACATACCAATACCATACCAATATCAATACCATACTATACCATACCAATACCAATACCAATACCAACACGATACCATATGAATACCAATACCAATACCATACCATACAATGCCATGCCAATACCAATACCATACCATACCAATACCAATACCATTGCATACCATTGCATGACAATGGTATGCATACCAATACCAATACCAATACCATACCATACCATACAAATACCAATACCAATACCATACCAATACCATTGACAATGATATTCATTGGCAATGATATGCAATGACAATGATATGCATACCAATACCATACCAATTCCATACCAATACAATACCAATACCAATACCATACCATACCAATACAATACCATACCAATTCCAATGCCAATACCAATACCATACCATTGAATACCAATACCAATACCAATACCAATACCATACCAATATCATACCATTGCATACCAATACCAATACCATTGCATGGAAATGGTATGTATACCAATACCATTGCCAATACCATACCATACCATACCAATAATATTTCCAATACCAATACCAATACCATACCATTGCATACCAGTATCAATACCATTGCATACCACAATGGTATGCATTGGGAATGATATGCATACCAATACCATACCAATACCAATGGAAATACAATACCATACCATACCAATACCAATACCAATACCATAGCCAAAAACGCTTGACAGAGTGTTCTTGAAAATCGACCTCATCTTCAGAAATTGCACTATGCTTCATTGACCAAAAACCTAGTGCCAGAGATACTCCAACAAATGGTTTTCCGGTCGATGTAATGATAGTGTAGGGGCCCCACTAGTTGAAAACCGGTGCTCTTAATCCAATGCAACTAACGGTTCATGCATCTAAGTCCCAGTTTGAGTTTTATCGCGAGTTACAACTTGCCTCCTCAAGCCATTTAGGGACATGTGGTCAATTTGGTCTACGGGCATAAAATCCAAACCGAGTAGCATAACGGACTTCCGTAAGATCTCACAATTCTGTTTGGCCAAGGCCCACATGACTACACTAGCCAAAAATACCTGACACGGTGTTCTTGAAAATCGACTTCCTCTTCAGAAATTACACTATGCCTAGTGTTGGAGATACTCCAACAAATGTTTTTTTGGTCGACAAAATGATAACATAAGAGCCCTAAGAGATGAAACCCGGTGCTCCGGATCTAATGCAACTGACGGTTCATGCATATGAGTCCCAGTTTGAGTTTTATCGATAGTTGCAACTCGCCTACTCAATCCATTCAAGGACACGTGGCCAATTTGGTCCGGGGGCATAAAATCCAAACCAAGCAGCATAATGGAGTTCCGTAAGCTTCCACAAGTATGTTTGGCCAAGGCCCATGTGACTACACTAGCAAAAAATGCCCGACAAAGTGTTCTTAAAAATTGACCTCATCTTCAGAAATTGCACTATGCCTAATTGACCAAAACCCTAGTGCCAAAGATACTCCAACAAATGTTTTTTCGATCGATGGAATGATAGCTTAGTGGCTCCACTAGCTGAAACCCAATGCTCTTAATCCAATGCAATTGACAGTTCATGCATCTGAGTCTCGGTTTGAGTTTTATCACAAGTTTAAACTCGCCTCCTCAAGCCATTTAGGGACATGTGGTCAATTTGGTCCAGGGGCATAAAATCCAAACCGAGTAGCATAACAGACTTCTGTAAGCTCCCGCAAGTCTATTTTTCCAAGGCCCATGTGACTACACTATCCAAAAAGACCCAACACAATGTTCTTGAAAATTGACCTCCTCTTCAGAAATTGCACTATGCCTCATTGACCAAAACCCTAATGTTGGAGACACTCCAACAAATTATTTTATGGTCGAAAAAATGATAGCATAGGAGCCCCAATAGCTGAAACTCGATGCTCCAAATCCAATGCAACTGATAGTTCGTGCATCTGAGTCTCGGTTTGAGTTTTTATCAATAGTTGCAACTCGCCTCCTCAAGCCATTCAAGGACATGCGGCCAATTTGGTCTAGGGGCATAAAATCCAAACCGAGTAGCATAATGGAGTTTCATAAGCTCCTACATGTCTGTTTGGCCAAGGCCCATGCAACTACACTATAAAAAAACGCTCGACAGAGTGTTCTTAAAAACCGACTTCATCTTCAGAAATTGCACTATGCCTCATTGACCAAAACCCTAGTGTCGAAGATACTCCAACAAATGGTTTTTCATACAAAGGAATGATAGCGTAGGGTCCCCACTAGCTGAAACTCAGTTCTCTTAATCCAATGCAACTGACGGTTCATGCATTTGAGTCCCGGTTTGAGTTTTATCGTGAGTTGCAACTTGCCTTCTCAAGCCATTTAGGGACATGTGGTCAATTTGATCTGGGGGTATAAAATCCAAATCGAGTAGCATAACAAAATTTTGTAAGCTCCTATAAGTCTATTTAGCCACGACTAAACTAGCCAAAAACACCTGACATAGTGTTTTTGAAAATCGACCTCCTCTTTAGAAATTGCACTATGCCTCATTGACCAAAACCCTAGTGTTGGAGATACTCCAACAAATGGTTTTTCGGTCGACAGAATGATAGTGTAGGAGCCCAAATAATTGAAACCCAGTTCTCCAGATCCAATGCAACTGATAGTTCGTGCATCCGAGTCTCGGTTTGAGTTTTATCGATAGTTGCAACTCGCCTCCTCAAGCCATTCAAGGACATGTGGCCAATTTGGTCCAGGGGCATAAAATCCAAACCGAGCAGCATAATGGAGTTTTGTAAGCTCTCGCAAGTCTGTTTGACCAAGGCCCATACGAATACACTAGAAAACAATGCCCGACAAAGTGTTCTTAAAAATTGAACTCATCTTCAGAAATTGCACTATGCCTCATTGACCAAAACCCTAGTGTCAAAGATACTCCAACAAATGGTTTTTCGGTCAACGAAATGATATCATTAGGGGATCCACTAGATGAAACCCAATGCTCTTAATACAATGCAACTGACGGTTCGTGCATTTGAGTCTTGGTTTGAGTTTTATCGCAAGTTCAAACTCACCTCCTCAATCCATTTAGGTCAATTTGGTCTGGGGGCATAAAATCCAAACCAAGTAGCATAACAAACTTCTGTAAGATCCCACAAGTCTATTTGGTGAAGGCCCACATGACTACACTATCCAAAAAAACCCAACATAGTGTCCTTGAAAATCGACCTCCTCTTCAGAAATTGCACTATACCTCATTGACCAAAACCCTAGTGTTGGAGATAGTCCAACAATTTTTTTTCCGGTCGATGGAATGATAGCGTAGGTGCCACAATAGTTGAAACTAGGTGCTCCAGATCCAATGCAACTGATGGTTCATGCATCTGAGTCTTGGTTTGAGTTTTATTGATAGTTGCAACTCACCTCCTCAAGCCATTCAAGGACACGTGGCCAATTTGGTCTAGGGGCATAAAATCCAAACCAAGCAGCATAATAGAGTTCTGTAAGCTCCCACAAGTCTGTTTGGGCAACGCCCATGCAACTACACTAGCAAAAAATGTTCGACATATTTTTTTTGAAAATCGACCCCATCTTTAGAAATTGCACTATGCCTCATTGACCAAAACCCTAATGTCAGAGATACTCCAACAAATGGTTTTTCAGTCGACGAAATGATAGCGTAGGGGCCCCACTAGCTAAAACCCGATGCTCTGAATCCAATGAAACTGACGGTTTGTGCATTTGAGTCCCAGTTTGAGTTTTATCATGAGTTGCAAGTTACCTCCTCAAACAATTCAAGGATATGTGGCCAATTTGGTCTGGGGGCATAAAATCGAAACTGAGTAGCGTAACGGACTTCCAATACCAATACCAATACCAATACCATATCAATACCAATACCATATCAATACCAATACCATATCAATACCAATACCAATACCATACTATACCATATCATACAAATACCAATACCAATACCGATACCAATACCATACCATACCATACATAATTGCACCTAAAAAGAAGGTTGAAGTCAATAGGGGTGATAAAAATCACTACATTTTTGCTAAGCCAACCATGGATAACTAAATGATGCAAAGGTACCAAAATATCAATACCTAGTTCAAATCCATGCATCTATGAAACATCAATTCAAAAATCTTATTAGATTTATCAAGAGTAATTAAAATCATGGAAGTGTTTGTATCCTCAAAATATTAAACAAGAATCCACGTGGTTGAAAAATCAATGATCATAAGAGTGGTCCAAGGTATCATTGTCAAGTCTGATATGTGGTGCTAGTAGGCAAGAATCAAATATATTTCTAGAGGAGATGGAGTCTAAGGGAATTCTAGTGGAGTGGGTAGCTTAGGTAGGAAGTCAATAGGAGAACTAAAGTGGAGAATACCAATACCATACCAATACCATACCATACCAATACCAATTCCATACCATACCATACCATACCAATACCAATACCAATACCATACCATACCATACCATACTATACCATACAAATATCAATACCATACTATACCATACCAATACCAATACCATACCATACCATACCAATACCAATACCATACCATTGCATACCAATACCAATATCAATACCATTGCATACCAATGCATGGAAATGGTATGCATTGGAAATGATATGCATACCAACACAATACCAATACCAATACCAATACCAATACCATACCAATACCAATACCAATACCATTGGCAATACCAATACCGATACCAATACTAATACCATTGCATTTCCAATACCAATACCAATACCGATATGCATTGCCAATACCAATACCAATACCAATATGCATTAATATTACCAATACCAATGTGCATTGCCAATACGCTTATGCATTGCCAATACCAATACCAATACCATTGCGTACCATTACCATACCATACTATACCATACCAATATCACTACCATACCAATACAAATACCATACCATACCAATACAAATACCATACCATACCATACATAATTGCACCTAAAAATAAGGTTGAAGTCAATAGGGGTGATAAAAATTGCTACATCTTTGCTACATTTTTGCTAAGCCAACCATGGATAACTAAATGATGCAATGGTACCAAAATATCAATATCTAGTTCAAATCCATGCATCTATGAAACATCAATTCAAAAATCTTATTATATTTATCAAGAGTAATTAAAATAATGGAAGTGTTTGTATCCTCAAAATATTAAACAAGAATCCATGTGGTTGAAAAATCAATGATCATAAGAGTGGTCCAAGGTATCAATGTCAAGTGCGATATGTGGTGCTAGTAGGAAAGAATCAAAGATATTTCTAGAGGATATGGAGTCTAAGGGCATGATAGCGGAGTGGGTAGCTTAGGTAGGAAGTCAATAAGAGAACTAAAGTGGAGGTTATCCCAAGGACCATTAAAATAAGGTATAACATCAAATAATTTTTCATCATCATTGAAATTCATGGTTAATGAGGCAAGAGCACTTTCAAACATGGGAAAAGAGAGTGGATTGGTGGCTCCCAAGTGTGAAGCTACACTATCAATTTGCAAGTCTAAGTTGTTCAAAGGATTCAAAGACTCATACTCTATTAGTGGAGGTTGTGCAAATGGTGGTAGTGGTCATATAAGGAATTTTTGATTTAGATCATGATCCAACCAAACCATAGGGACATATTGTGAATGAGATACTAAAGGTGAGACTTTGTCTTGAGTAATATGTAGTTGAGAACTACAACATGTGATTGGATCAATGGTGGATCACCATTTATTCCCAAAATGGACACGTTTTGACTAGATTTAGGCGCAATCCTTGGCATTTTTTGTGCCCACTAATGTGCCCATAGTTGATTACATTTAGGAGATAAATCAACGCTAAAGTAGGCATAGCTGGCACCCACTTTAGCACTGACTAATATGTAGAAACCTAAAAAATGAAAAATACCCACGGACAAGGGGACGAATATGCCCACTGATATGTAAAACCTAAAAAATGCATATACCCATGGGAAAGGGGACGAATATGACATTTTGGAGGGTAAGAATTAAAAAAACATGAATTGGGATCAGTTTTCTATGGCGAATGGAGAAATATTTCGACCTATCCAACTGAATTCCCTTCGAAATTTCGACTCCAACACGATTTGAGTGTTTTCCAAGGAGAATGGAGAAAGAGCGCGACAGTCCAAGTGAATTTCTTGCTACATTTCGACTCCAACACATTTTGGGTGTTTCTTAGGGTGAGTCCAACATGATTTGGGTGTTTCTTAGGACGCGAGGAGATAGTCTACGACCAGAGCAACTAAATTTCAAACTACAATTAGACTCCATCATGATTTGGGTGTTTCCTAGGAAGAAGGGAGACTAGGTGTGACCATACCAACTAATTTTCAAACTAGATTTGGACTCCAACACATTTTGGGTGTTTCCTAGGGAGAACAGAGATAAGGTGAGACCAGAGCATGATTTGGGGGTTTCCTAAGGGAGAACTGAGATTTTCAGGCAAAACAATGATCAAATTTCACAATTCAACTTCTTTGCATAATAAATTTCCTCATTTTTTATGGTCTATCTGAGTTTGACATTTGCTTATCCTTGTTATAATAGAAAGAAAAGACCAGGAAGAAGAGAGAAGAAATAAACACCTTCAAAAATTGACACCAAGTCCACTTGCCCAAATCTCGACAGAAGGGATTTTCGCTAGCTTGCTTAAAATGTCAAGTAGAGGGAAGGAAAAAAATTCTATCCATAATGAGGTAAGTCTTTAATTTATATATTTTTAATTGTCTCATTTTTTTATATATTTTTATTTTAGTTATTTGTTTTTTATTGAAAATTTTAACAGGAAAAAAATATTTTATATATCTAGGGACATGAGACTAACCAGGAGAAAGATGCATTGGCTTTGATATTGGGGATAAAGGCCATAAAAAAAATTGACGGTGTAGACTTGAAAACACTTGCAAAATACATAGAAAAATGATCCACTAAGACCCCTGAGACATTGCAAGCAAATCGACCCTGTGAAAGGGAATCAATTGATTCCCCAACCACTCTTGAATCAAGCCAAAAATCATATACGATCAAATCTAAGAATATGGAGCAGAGAGAGAAGACCTCCAATGTCGAAGCCACTCCTAGGAACCAAACTATTTCCACCACGCCATGTTTTGGAACTTGCATTGGGAACTATGATACAAGGCTATAATATGACATGGTTTCAAGTGAAATTAGAATGTTAGATGCTGGGAAGGTTTTTGTGAACAGGTTGAAGGAATCATGCCTTCAAGGGTTCAAATACCATCTCCATTTTCCATTCTCAAATATACAAATGCACTTTCATAAAGATGTAATTCATGACATGGAGTCTGAATTCAACGTAGGTTGGTCAGTAAAAAAGGTGAAAATACAAATTTCTCAGAATTGCAAGATATTTAGGTGAAACCAAACAAAGAATATAAAAAAACTCCCACCTAAGCTAAGCCTAAAAAAAGGCCAATTGATGTCAGTATAAAAGTATGGAAAGAACTTGAAAAATCATATGAAAAATCAGATGCATGGAGGAAGTCTGGTGAGGAGAGTATCCAGGTATTTCAATTTGCTCATGATATTATATCAACTTTCTTAAGCGATTTTTATATTTTATTTGTGCATAGTTCAATTGACTTACTTTATATTTTAGGACAAAGTCTCCAAAACTAGGCTTGCAAAAATCTAATCCACTCATCATAGTGTCCAAAAAGGTTTTGATCCAGGTGGATATCGGTGGCCACCCACCTTTTCCAACTGGCTCAAAACAACTTTCTGACAATTTTGGCAATTTACTATTTTTTAGCAGGTTTTAACTTCCGGGGCCATTTTGAGGGCCCAAATGAAGGTTTTTTTGAGATCAAGGTTCTAAATGATATATGAAGGCATGATTGAGCCCCCAAAATGAATCTCCTCGACGATATCTTTCCAATGAGCTATCATACGCCTAAAACGGAGATCGTATGAAAAAGTTACGACCCCGAGAAGTTCATGTACTAACTTACCCAAACGGGGCCCACATGACTTTTGGTGCTTCATCTCCTAGGGTTAGGTTTTTGGATGTCTAGGACTTTTTCATTCATGTTTATTGTAAAAACGCCTTTAGAGCCTCATTGTAATCATATTATTGCGAATGCGAGTAGCCGTCACATCTCTTCTCAGAGATAAGCTGCCACCATTCTAGCGAGTCTTTCACTCTGTATTTTTACAGTCTCTGTACATTTCTTTGATTAATAGAAATTGTATATTACTGTATATCTATGTTTATGGTTTCATCTCTGATACATTTCTGTTATATTATTGAATATCTGCAATATCTCTGTGCATTTCTTTATTATATCTCCACTCTCATTTCGTGCCGAAAATAATCCGGATCAGTGGTATCAGAGTAAGCTTCTCTTGATCGTTTTTTCAGTGCATGTCCCCAACGAGGTCAGAGTATAGCAAGTTGGGTATTGATCTTGTCTCTCTTGAAGACAATCGCTCTCGCACACCCAAGAAACCCTCAATGGTGGAAGAAGAGAAAATGATAGAGCAAGCTCTCGCGCGATAGAGGGACGAAATGATGGAGAATTTTGCCCACATCCTTCAACACCTGCCGATAGCATCAGGAGAATCTTCATCAAGCGACCACTTTGGAGGCACCTCACCTTTCAAGGTATAAGTTAACTTTGATATTCCTGTATTTGAAGGACAGATAGATGCAGAAGCCCTAGAAAAATGGTTGACTCTGCTAGAAGGTTATTTCTCTGTTCACAATTTTTCTGACAAAGAAAAGATCACTTTCGCACTCCTTAAAGCTCTCCCTCATGTCAAATATTGGTGGCAAAATTATTGGGAGCAAAGTTCCATAGAGGAGTTTGGAATATATGGGGCTGATCCCACTTGAGATTTTTTTGTGGATGCGGTAAAGGAACAATATTACCATGTTGGCAACTATGAGGACCAATACATGAGATGGACCACACTGTGGCAAGAGAGGGGCCAAACAGTTACAGAGTTCACCAATACCTTCCATACCTTGTGCACCAAGCTGAGTATCAAAGACTCTGAGCGACATTTGGTTCTGAAATACTGTGGGGCTCTACATAGATACATCCAGACTGAAATGGATTTTCTGGACATCTCATCACTCAGTGTTGCTTATCAATATGCTGTTAAAATTGAGTAGAAATTTAAGCACCAAAACAAATGGGAGTTTGGGTCTACAAATCCAAAACAACCGAAGTATGACAAAGATGGCCCTAACAAACAGTTTCTTGAAAACCAATCCAAGACACAGGAAAAGAAGGGTCACGGGAAGACAAATAAGGACACCAGAAAATGGTGTGAGTTCCACAAAAGCCCCTGGAACAACACTGATGAATGTCGCTCAAAACAGTCATTAGTGGCTGAGATCAAAGACAAAGAGCTGAACCCTGATTCATACTCTGATTCTGAAAATAATGGTAAAGGACAGATCATTGACGCGGACCCCACTGCTATTGTCGCTACTGCAACAATTCAACCAGAAGAACAAAGAGATCCTAGAGAGGGGGAGTGCCTTTTTCATTCATAGATGTGGGTGAAGGAGACTGCTGCATTTTATTGTTGATAGCTAAAGCCAGAAGAACCTCATCTCAACAGAGGCTGTCAAACAGTTGGGATTGTCGATAACACCACACCCAAAACCATACAACATTGGATGGCTTCGCTAAGGATGAGATCTCCATGTTATCCAACAATGCTGATTATCATACGACATCCAACCCTTCAAGGGTGAGGTATTATGTGATGTTGCCCCACTGGATGTCTGTGATGTGCTCTTGGGCCAACCATATATGTGGAGACACCATGTTGTTTATGAGTCTCGACCCCATAGTGTCATTGTTACTTTGGGGGGTCATCTCTACAGAATACTAGAGGTATTTCCGACTACTGTTTCACCTAAAAAGTGTCGCAAGGTAGTATCTCATACTGCAAAATTCAGCTTCTTCACAATCTGTTTAAAAGGAGAACAAAAGGACACTGCAACCACTACAGCCTTGCCCCAAGCACCTTCTATCCAACAGAAGCAGGTTGACAAGGTTGCAACAAAGTGCAAAGATTTCTTTTGCACACCGTCCTCTCATGTATCTCGACTTGTTGAACAACCTCAACCTCAACAGGTTCGTGATAGACTTCCACAAACTGAGCAACGTGACGTCTCCAGCAAGACAAACAACTCACTAATATGCAGATTCAACAAACAATTTTCCTTCTCCCCTGGGAACTCAACGCAATGGAGACCATTGATTCCTAAGGAGGGAGGATTGATCCAAGTGGATATCGGTGGCCACCCACCTTTTCCAACTGGCTCAAAACAACTTTTTGACAATTTTGGAAATTTACTATTTTTAGCAGGTTTTAACTTTTGGGGCCATTTTGAGGGCCCAAATGAAGGTTTTTCGATATAGAGGTTCTCAATTATATCCAAAGGCATGATTGAGCCCCAAAAACGAATCTCCTTGATGATACCTTTCCAACGAGCTATCATATGCCTAAAACGAAGATCGTATGCAAAAGTTACGACCCCGGGAAGTTGATGTACTAACTTACCCAAATGGGGCCCACATGACTTTTGGCGCTTCATCTCCTAGCATTAGGTTTTTGGATGTCTAGGACTTTTGGCATTCCCGTTTATTGTAAAAATGCCTTCAAAGCCTCATTGTAATCATCTTCTTGCGAATGCGAGTAGCTGTCACATCTCTTCTAAGAGATAAGCTGCCACCATTCTAGCGAGTCTTTTACTCTGTATTTTTACAGTCTCTGTACATTTCTTTGATTAATAAAAATTGTGTATTACTGTATATCTGTGTTTATGGTTGCATCTCTGATACATTTATATTATATTATTGAATATCTGTAATATCTCTGTGCATTTATTTATTATATCTCCGCTCTCATTTCATGCCGAAAATAATCCGGATCAGGTTTATAGGCCTTGATCTGCACCTTTGTAAGTATATTTATTATGTGAATTTTTTTTTTTTATTTCCTAGAAAAAAGTAAATGATTACATATTTATTAGTTTAACTAGTCCATGTGCCATGTTTTGACAGGAGGAAAAATATGGTCGACATCCAACTCATTTTGAAAAAGAAATGTTACAAAATAAAAAGTGGACCGACTTTGTAATATGGATGGAGAACAAGGTATCAATAGTACTGAAGGATCCATTGCCTTGTTTTTTCAATAGTTTTTGTCAATGGATCCCCGTTTGGGCATCCTTGTCCTTTATTTCCTTTGAATATTATGAACTTGTGGAATGTTCTGTTAGGAACTAAATATCAAAATAACATAGAAAAACCTTAAAATAAGTACTCAATGCCTTGAAAAAGAGATAAATTTAGATAATAAGCCTCTTCGAGGGGGCAACCTCCTTATGCCCACATAAATGTCCAAATACAAGATGATTCCAAATGAAAATGTCTCCTTGGCATATATAGGAGACTAGGAGGTATAATTACAACTAATAGACTAAATCCAACATAAATAAAATAACATTACTAATGTAATATGCCCCAATTAAGGGGTAATGAGCCACTATTTAGGGCTTAACATGCCCCTCCCCTTGAGACAAGTGTTGTCCAGAACGCTTGAGTAACTCTAGATGCTTCTGCATAAAAGACTCATCTTCCCAAGTGGAATCTTTAGCTGGTAGTTTCCTCCATTTAATGAGATACTCTAAAATGGATCTATTCCTCAGCTGGTGAATTCTTGTGTCAGTGATGGATTTAGGCTCCAATATGATTTTTCCTTTCTTGTCAATTTCTATAATTATAGTTTGAACTGGTATCTTGTCACCTATAACCTTCTTTAAGCATGAAACATGGAAAACTGGGTGTACTCGTGAAGATGCAGGCAATTCCAATTTGTATGCCATAGTACCAATCTTTTACAACACCTTATAAGGGCCATAGTACTTTGGTGATAATTTATTATCCTTCTTGGCTTGCTTGAGGGACATATGTTTGTATGGTTGTAGTCTTAAAAACACCCAATCCCCTACTTCAAAACTTCTTTCACTACAATGTTGATCTGCTTGTTGTTTCATGCGATTTTGTGTCATGGTCAGGTTGTCCTTTAATATTTGGAGAATTTGTTGTTGATGCTCGATGTGATCTTCCATTGCTTGAACCTTAGATTTTTATTTTAGAGAAGAAGTGATGGAAGGAGGGTGGTATCCATATAGTGCCATAAATGGTTTCATTTTTGTTGCAGCATGAAATGAAGTGTTATACCACCATTCTGCCAAGGGTAACCATTTGAACCATTGTGTTTGTTTATCAGAGACAAAACAACGAAGGTAGCCTTCAAGACATTTGTTCACTAACTCAGTTTGTCCATCAGATTGAGGATGATAGGATGAGCTATGAGCCAATTGAGTACCCAAAAAAGAAAATAATTCTGTCCAAAAATGTCCAGTGCAGATGGGATCTCTGTCACTTACAATAATCTTTGGGCTGCCATGTAGCTTTTTAATTGTCTCCATGAATGCGGTGGCAATTGTACTAGCTTTGAAGGGATGAGAGAGTGCACAAAAGTGTGTGTACTTGGTTAGTTTACCAAAAATCACCATGATGACACTCTTTCCTTCAGACTTCGGTAACCCTGAGATGAAATCCATGGAAACCTCCTCCCAACGTTGACTTGGGATGGATAATGGTTGTAAAAGACCTAGGGTCTTAATTGTTTCCACCTTATTTTGTTGGCAAATCAAATATTCTGCCACAAACCTTTGAACATCAGTTTTAAGGCCATCCCAAAAAAATTCCTTCTTGACCCTATGGTAGGTTTTCAAAAATCCCGAGTGCCCTCCTGCTGGAGAGGTGTGCAATTCCAATAGTACCTTTTGTTTAAGTTGGGAGTTCTTACATAAATATAAGTGATCTTTGTACCATAGTGAATCATTTTTACATGTAAATGTACCCGATGCACTGGAATCCTGCTGCAACCTTTGAATGAGAGTCCACACTTTTTCGTCATTTCTATTCATCCCTTGCTTCTATTATCCAATCAGGTTGTATGATCGAGATAACATAGAGAAAGGCCTCAACATCTTCATCCTTTCTTGAGAGTGCATATGCCATAACATTTTGCTTCCCTTTTTTATAGACGATTTCAAAATCATAACCCAATATCTTGGTTACCCATTTTTGTTGTTCTTCTAAAGATAGTCTTTGTTCCAAGAAGTATTTAAGACTATCATGATTTGTTTTGAACTTGAAGTGCCTACCTATTAGGTAAGGACACCATTTATTTAATGCATGTAGTATTTCCATCATTTCTTTCTCATAAATGGGTTTGTGTAAGTAATTTTCCATGAGTGGTCAACTTTCAAAAGACAGGGGCCTTCCTTTTTGCATTAGGACAACACCAATTCCATTTCCCGAGGCATCACATTCCACAATAAAGGTTTTTTTGAAGTCTGGAGTGGTCAAGAAGGGATCTTTGCACATCACTGTTGAGTCTCCATTTTGACACTTCTAATGCCTTATATTACCCTCTGTTGGATTACTGAGAGGGGGGGTGAATCAGTAATCACATAATTATAATCTTTTTCTTCAAATGTTATATCAATGTTAAGAACCCGAATACCTGAATACAAAAGCACCACAAAAGATATACAAGAACAATATGCAAAATCTTCTTTATTACTATCAAACCCTTAGGGTAGGGCAACACCATACAATGGATTCTATTATGGAAGGGATCCTCTCCTGTTCACTTGCCTCTTCGAGGGGGCATTCTCCTATTGAGCTACCGCTCCAAATACAATATTTCTCTTCATGTCTCATTACATTGCTTGAGCCTCTTTATATAGTGCTACCATCACCTAAGAACATTCTAGAGGATGAATCTTCTAGAAGTAGAACCTTCTAAGAAGTCCTCTTACATTTATTATATCTAACTACCATAGTGGGCCTTATTTAATAATATAGTGGACCTAGTCCACCTTACATTGAATGACCTCCACTATTATCACTATGGGCCCTCTGGCCCCCCCCACTACCTCTCTAGCTACCTTACATTCCACCCCCCTTATGAAAGCGTTGTCCTCAATGCTTGATGTACAACCATATACCAAGGTCCCATGGATAATTGTGGACCGTAATGATGAAGAAGACTAAAGAACCAAAGCCCCATGTAGAAAGGAAATCCACCATGCTGAAGTAGTCCAACCACCATTGTAAACCCGGGTCCCATGTCCAAGTGCTCATGTGAAATCCCCGTAGAAGATTTTGGAACCCAATAACCAACTCCAAATGATGCGCCAAAGACTGACACCTATCATGTGGATCCAAATAAGAAGATCCATCCACATAGTGGAAAAGGGT
>ML779888.1:233795-247981 GCA_009831015.1 Picea engelmannii | reverse complement strand
CCAAAGAATTCCCTTCAAAATCAACCAAACAATAAGTGCCCTTTTTTAATACCTCTTTTATAATGAAGGGTCCGAACCACATGGGTTTAAACTTTCCTGCCCCCAGGGGGTCCTTGTCTTGGTTGTAGAACGGGACAAGGTCGCCTTAAGAGAAAATCCGAGGACGAACGGACCTATCACATTGTCACTTGACCTTATGTTTATGAGCCTCGTTGGCCAGGGACACATTGCGAAGCTTCTCATCAAGCTGCTCAAGGTGTACTAACCGCTCTTCAAGTGGAGAAGTGTCTGGCCATAACTGTACCACCAATTTCAGAGATGGGATTTGACATTCGATAGGCAAGACTGCCTCCAACCCGTAAACGAGTTGAAAAGGTGAGAAACCAGTTGCAGTCTTAACAGATGTTCGGTAATCCCATAATGCCGAGTATAACATCAAATGCCAATTTGAATTGGCCAAGTTGATGGTTCGCTGTAGAATAGTCTTAAGAGTTTTGTTTACAACTTCCACCTGCCCATTGGCTTGAGGGTAGTAAGGTGATGAATTTTCTTGCTGTAACCCAAGCTTTGATGTTAATTCAGTCATCATTTGGTTCTAAAAGTGACTACCATGGTCAGTGACAATCTCTCTTGGGATGCCGAACCTTGCTATAATTTGGTTGAATAAGAAGAGAGCTGCAGTCTCTCCATCATCTTTAAACATTGGCATAGATTTGACCCACTTAGTGAAGTAGTCGACAACTACAATGATATATCGGTGCCCCCTTGCTGACGGGGGGTTGCATGTAGTGTAATCAATCCCCCACTTAGTGAAGGGACCAACTGTGATGACAGGAAACATAGGAGCTGGATGTGCCCTCATCTTCCTAGAGAAGATTTGGCACGGATGGCACTTCTTGACCGACTTGATACAATCTTTGATAAGTGTGGGCCAGAAGTAACCTGCTCATAAAATATTTTGGGCTGTTGCCAACCCAGATAAATGACTGCCACAAGCTCCAGTATGACAATCGTTGAGAACTATGACGAACTCCTCATGAGTGAGACATCGACGCAAGATGCAGTCTACACCTCTCCGATACAATGTATCATCAAGTATGAGATAATTCTTAGCCTGGTGGCGTACCCGCTGACGCTCGTCACAAGAAGCATAGGTGGGGCACTTCAAAGTCTGGAGATAGATAAGTATATCTCCATACTAGGGTTCTGAGGATTCAATCAAAAACATATCCCCCCGGATAGGCGATTCTTCAGGCACAACGTCACCTGACTCAACCGGAAGCTCCGAAATAAGCTCTGCGAAGACCAATGACTTCTTGGACTTTGCTAAAATGAAGTCTAAGTCAAATTAATGGAGGATGACCATTCATCTACTGATTTTTCTGCCTCTAACTCGTCGTGTCAACATGTACTGGAATGGATTCACGACAGCGATGACGGTGGTCTTGTGAAACAGAACATAGTGACAGAACTGTTGAACAGCATGAACTGCTGCCAATGCAAGTTTTTCGAGATGGGAATAATTAAGTTTTGGTCCTACGAGGCCTCGAATCAGGTACTAGATCACGTATTCTGAAAACGAATCATCTTCCTGAACTAAAACCATGCCTATAGTTGACTCTGCGGCAGCCAGATATAAGAAGAAATCTTTGTTATAATTAGGTGGTCGTAGTAGAGGTGCGGTTGTGAGGGCGTGTTTTAATGTGTCGAAAGAGCGTTGAGCGGCTTCATCCCAGAAAAAGGGAACATATTTCTTCAGTAAACGCATAAAGCCCTTGGTGATTTCGGCATAGTTGGTGATGAAGCGTCGTAAGAAGTTCACCTTGCCTTGTAGACTTTGAAGTTGTAATAATGTGTGTGGGGGGGGCAACTAGATTATTTCCTCCACCTTAAGAGGATCAACCATGATCCTTGTTGTTGATAATATGAAACCTAAAAAATGTACTGACGTTATGCAAAAGTTGCACTTGTTGGGATTCAAGTGAATCCTGAAGTAGCGACAGCGTTCGAAGATTAGTTTGAGGTGCGTAGGATGATCCTTTCGCTTGCGAGAGCATGATGCTATATCATCTAGATAGGCCTCGACTATATGTTTGAGGTCATGAAATGAAAAAGACATGGCCTGCTGGAATGTGTCTCCATCATTTTTAAGGCCAAAAGGCATCTTACGATAGGAAAATGTACCCCACGAACAAATGAATGTCGTTTTGTGTTGGTCTTCAGGTTTGATTTGGATTTGATTATATCTTGAAAAATCATCCATGAATGAAAAGGCTTCACAACCAACACATTCATCAATGATCTGGTCAATGAATGGGGTTGGAAAATTATCTTTAGGACATGCCTTGTTCAAATCACGGAAATCGATACATACACGAATCGTGCCTTGTTTTTATTGATCGTCACAGGGTTTAACACCCATTGAGTCAAATGAATAGGATAAAAGAAACCTACCTTTAGCAATTTCTCAACCTCAATCTTGATGGCTGCTACTTTCTTAGGATTGACTGGACAAAGTTTTTGTCGAACAGGCTTGGCATCAGGATACGTTGTGATTTCATGTTCAACTATTTTCGAATTGATACCTGGCATTTCCTCATAAGACCAGGCAAAAACGTCGCGGAATTCTTTGAAAAGATCCGTGTAAATATAAATCTCTTTGGGGGAGAAATCTGCTCCGACGAAGACATTCTCCACGACACCAGGGGTTCGCCAGATGTTGATAGGTATAGTTGCAGCGATAGTCGCCATATTTCCCTCAGCATAAATTTCCTGTGTAGCTAAGAGGTTAATAGGACATGTATGATCTCCTGTCATGGTAACAGTGAATTCTCCTACCTCGATTCGGCTTAAATCTGGGAGGAAGTATGATCTGTGATGAAGATCCTCCCAAGGTTTTTCCGAACTAGTCATCGCTTTGATCACTTCTTCGTCATAAGGCAAGACTAAGTCTAACGAATCGATGGTATCCAGAGAACCCTGAGCCCAAATAGGCTCTAGAAGTGGATCCAACTCTTGTGCGGGAGTCAGATTAGGGTTAGCTGAAGCTTGCTAGACTAAAGAGTACGCTACTTTAGCGGCCAACAAGGGCATGGACATGCCAGAGTTCTCTGTCTCATCCATTGTGGCTGATGGGGAAGGAAGAATCCACAGATCCTCAAAATAAGTCGTGCGGAACGACAAAACTTGAAAAATATCAGCCTTATGGTGATTCGATATAAACTTGACATCGTCATGAGGAGGTGGGTAATCAAAGGTACCCATCAAGGATGGGCACAAACCAGCTCCTATGTTAACAACACTTGGTTGAGGATTATCAATCATGGGAACCGTGGATGCCCCCCAAAGCTGGGTCAGGTCTAGAGAAGGAAAATTGATTGATGGTCACTATCCGACCCTCGTGTGGAAACAACAAGACTCGAAAAACTGTAACAACCACAGCTTGCATAGCATAAGTCCAACTCTGATGTAAAAAGAGGTTATAGTCGAGGGGAGCATCGACTACCTCTACTTCGACACACATAGTCTTCCCTCCTAACTGCACAGGGAAAGAAGGAACGATGCCATGTGGTCGGAAAGAACGAATATCGAGCGCAGTGAGGAGAGTAGGTGATGGAGACAAAGTGGGCTGACCAATGGCCTTCCAACATGCTAACGACATAACGCATGTCGAGGCACCCTCGTCGACCACCGTGTGGAAGATATTCTGTGTAAAAGTTTTCATGGGATGATCCACTACTATCTGAAACGCAACGTGGTAAGGCAGATGAGGTTTTAAGTCGGTTGTATCTAACATGATGGTCCCCGGGTTACAAGTCTCAGTAGAGCCTAAAGCAGTTAACAAGGCTTTCCTCTGAGCAGGGCAGCTTTGGAGGACCTCCAAAGCAGACATCGCACAAGGGGTTTGTGATAAATCTTCCACCACAGAGTAATTCTGGGCGACCCTTGTGTTTGGGTTGTGAGAAGCTTTCTTAAATGCACGCTTGGGAATGCATGTCATTGTTTCTCCCAATGTCTTCTTGATCTGTAGAGGAAGAGATGGGAGTTCAGCTTCTTTACCCTTCTTAGAGGTGCTTGGTTTACTATAGTCGTGCACTCTAGTCGTCATGAAAGCATCACCCCTAACCATATATACGTTCACGGATGAGGAATTGTTTGGAGGAGGGAAGGTTTCTTGGCTACCCCCTTCGGCACTTGTAGAGGCTTGAGTTAAATTTTTCCCATGTTGAAAGGGATTAGTCAACACTGCTTACTATTGTTGTGTGACAAACTTTTGGGCCTCTGCAAGTCGAGGAAAAATATGGTTTGGGTGGTCTTCCGCACACAAGTTGCATGGATACCATGCCTTCTGCTTTTCCGAGGTGTCCCCACCAGCATTATCAGTGGGTTTTTTATCCCCCTTACCATTCTTTCATTGTTTTTTCTTCCCTTCAGGCTATTGGGTGGCCTTTGGGTTAGTCAACTGCACGGGGTGTACTTTCGATGTTTGGGTAGGGGGAGCAACCATAGCAGTAGTCTGGATGGCCGCTGAGTGTTGTATAGATAACTGTTGCAATTGCTTTGTCAATTGCTCAGTGGGCTTGGTTTGTGATGAACCAACAATACCATCGGCATGTGGTCCAACTCTCTATCTAGTTTTATCCAGTATCGATCATGGTGCATCCAACAGGATGTTGTATAATAAAACAGATAGAGAATAGATGAGCTCAAACTGTTGAACCCTCATGATGGAATCTTCTTCGGAGAAAACTCCTGAAGTCATGATGTCTTTGGATAATTGTGGGACCAAAGACTTAAGGAACCACTCAAGCAGGAATGCTGGTGGGATTGGTACTTTTATTAGAATCTTTCAGTGTCTCCACTCTCGGATATGATCATAGATATGATCCACGGTTGTCTGTTCGAAATTGGCAAGCAGCTCTGTGCCAGCGTCGTATCTCACAGGTAACTGGAAATGGTTAAGGAAGGCCATCGCCAATTCGCCAAAGGAAGAGTATCTTGAGTGATCGAGCTCGATGTACCATTTCGTGACACTCCTGATAAGAGTGCGTTGAAACAATCTCAACTGGACGGAGTCATATTTCAATGAGTTAGATGAACACCAAAGATGGAAGGTAGTCACATGATCACCTGGATCTTCATTAGGCTTGGCCTCGAACTTTGGAATGTCCAAAGGCAACTTCGTTGGCATAGGAGGCCAATGTGGATCGTGACAAATAGGATCATTTAACAATCTTGTCAAATATGGCAAATGTAACGTCGCCAGGAATGGTAGTTTGGGTTGTTGTTGATAGCCTGAGAAAAAGGGTTCTGGAGTTTGAATGGCACTAGGTTTCCAGGAAAAGTTTGGCTGCTGGCCTGGATTCTGGTAGAAACCATGGCCCTGACCAGCGTAAGGATTTTTCATCTGTGGAGATATCATCGACTGATTTTCCATAAAGGACATAGGATGTTGGGCATGCATCGTGTTTGACGGACTTTGGGAAGGATTACCCCACGCCGGTCCTGATGGGAAAGGCATAGTATTCTGTCCAGGGTTCCATTGACTATGGAAATAATTACCCCAGAACGACATTCCAAAGGAGGGAATGGATCCTTGTCCTGAGTTCCAAGGTCCTGCTATATGTGCCCTCGGCGCAGGAATAGTACCCTGCGCCGGATTAGACTGTCCAAAAATGGGAGTGCCCCCAGATGGGAAAGCGGTGGATGCGAAAGTGTTGTTACCAAATGTCCCGTTCTAAATGAATGGTGACGAACCTATTGGCATAGTGTGCGCAGGTGTTCCTTGACTCTCGGCTCCAAATAAACTAGTGTGTGTAGGCTGCCCGACGGACTGTTGATGCGGACCACCAATCGAAGGGGACGAAGGAGGGATATGACCTCCAACGTAAGGAAAAGCATTAAAAGGGATAGGAGTGCCCCCAAGTTGACCTTGTAGAGGAGTGTTGGAGCTCCCTGCCCCTAGACCCAAAGTCTGTAAAGTGGAGTGAGTGAGCGCAGGACTTGTGCCCGAACTAGGTATACTGTATGAAAACAAAGAGCCTGTCGCACTAGGTGTGAAGGGAGTTGTGGCCGCCGCCATAGACGGGTTCATTCCACTGTGCGACGTAGTTGCAGCCGAGACTATGGTGGCTTGGACCGACGATGACAAGTTAGGAGATGCTTCTCCTGTGGTAGCAACTGTGGTGGGAATGGAAGAATTCCCAGAAGAAGTAACAACATTTGTTTCCATAGCTGTGTGAGGCACTGATAGGCTTTTGTAAAATTGGATTGGTACAATAACCGGTGGCCAAGTATCAGTGGTTGGGGTTTCAACCCAGCCAATATTGGTGGTTGATTCCTCCGGGAGTTGTTCGGGCATAATGGTTTGTAACCTGGTTGCTTCGAAAGACCCTTGTTGGTCTAGCTTCTGCCTCAATGGTGGTGGGGGTGGCTCCAGTATAACCGGAGGCAAGCCTAGAAGCCTTCGTGACCGATGAAGCTCAGGAACCTCCACTGTGTGAGAATATCCAAGACACGCTAAGGTATTCTACACATTCAAATAGTAACACACACTAAAAAAGAAGCCCCTAAGAGATAAGACAAACAATCACTAAACTATTTGGAAGAACAGTTACAACAACCAACACTAGAGCAACTTACCGGTGAAAGTGCAACTCAAACATGGAAGCACCCTCTGGGTATACTCTGCAAAGAGTGGCTTGATGTTTGTCCTAGGTACTGTGGTATACCCCCACAGTCACCTGTGTATATCCCTAAAAAGATTAGCAACTAGGTTGCCAACACGCGAACAGTCACCATGCGGGTATAGTCGAAAGTCGGGTAGACCACAATGAGCAGGGTATCAAGCTCGAAACCTGTCAAGGGTATCAAGAGAAAATGGTCCGGAAGACAACTGAGGACCTCAAACAGATTTGAGACCCATGAAGCCCCGTGGCAAATGCAAACGACGGAATCCCAAAACAAGCCCTCGATATGTGTTCTCCACTACGATTGGTCTGGCTTTGGAGGGGTTATCTCCGCTACCTTTCTGCACGCGACCTCGTGTTTATACCCTGTGTTAGAGGGGGGTCCCGGATAACTTTCAAAAAACTAGACTTCTACACTCCCTATCACAGACTCTAATGTTTGGTTTTGAATGGCCTTGGAGAGTTTCCTTTCCAACCTAATCCAAGGCCCTAGTCTTGAACTAGTGTGTGAACCCTACAAACAAAAGTCTAATAGATTTTAAATTAGCGTTGATTTTATGGGTTTTCTTACGTCATGGGGTATGAAGGTGAAACTGATGATGTGTAAAGACTAAAGCAAAAAACGAATGAAAAAAGCTGGAAACAAAAGACTTTTACTAAATGCAAAAATCAACAACTTTTCACAAAGAAAGATTTCTTTTTCTTTTCAATTTTTCTAAGATTTCATGCAGCAAACATAAAGGAATTTCGCTCGACTATGAGCTACTTATTCTCTAAATGCACTGCCAAAACTTATGAACAAAAAGACTTCTCCCTAGCTAATGATGCAGAAACACACTCTTTAAACAAAGAAGAAAATGAAAAAGATATATATATATATATATATATATATATATATATTTATTTATTTATTTAAGTGCTAAGAAAGCAACAAAGGGAAAATGCCGACAAGCACAAAACCAAGAAAGACAAATTCTGGCTTAAAGCACAGACCGCAAAGAATTAGAGTAAAGGCACACAATGGCAATAAAGAAAACAAAGACTCTTAAGCTTGCCTAAAAACCATAAAAAAAAAAAAAAAACTTTTTATATTTTCTATCCAACTATCAACTGAGAAAAAGTAGGCTAAGGGTAAGATGACCTAACCTACTGACTGTTCAACCCTATACTCAAACACCTGAGAGGAATAATTCTCATCAAATGAGGGTATGACTGCCCCACCCTAAACAAAAAGTAGCCTATCAAGCATGCTACTGTCACTACAATAGCACACGTGCGAACGCGTGCTGAGCTGAAACAGGACGTGTGTACACATGGGCTAACCTTGTACAGGTCGTGTGTCTGTATAAATTTTAAGACAAAGATAAAAACATGCAGTTCAAACTAGGAAGAGGCCTCTGGTATTGACAACCAGGGTCTCTTGAAGGCTTGAATTCTCTTTCTAACAGAAAAGAAAAATAATTGCAAGGAATAACAAGACACAAAACGACAAACTGAGACAGGACCGTGAACTAGCAAGACTCAGACAAGATTCCAGAAAACTCCCTGAGAATGTATAATTATGACAGGGAAGAGGAGGACTGCCTCTTAAAGTTCTCTGAACTCCTACACACTACTGAAACCTCTACAGCTAGCATTCACATGCGGGCTGTAAGAGGTTAGGGCGCGGGTACATGCGTGTAGGCCTTCTGCAGGCCACATGTACCTCTGTGTGTCCCGATAATTACCGTCAAACAACAGTCAAGGAAAAAATGGTATAAAGAACCAGGCTCCCTGCTAGCTTAGACCTAACAGAAAATAGACAGACAAAGAAAGACATGAAATCTAATCTTTTAAACTACCGAAAAATTAGACTAAATCCGGAAACCCTAAAGAGTATCTTCCCCAGTACGGTCACCAACTTTGTTGTTGGGAAAAATACCCTACGGACTAGCAAACTAGGGTCACACTTGCATGCAGATTTTGACCGTAAAGAAAACACTTTTTAACCTACCACCCAAAACTTAAACCCCTCTTTCATGATGCATGCATGGAAAAGAACTACTAACCTTGTTACTAATGTTTGGTGTAGATCCTCCGTTGCATTTTGACCACTTGCTTGCGCTGCTCCTTCCAAAGATAACCTGCAATCAAGACAAACAACTGTGCATGCATGCTACTTTTCTACTTGAGGGTTAGAAATTAAGCATAAATTAAACAAACCATAGATAACGCATGCATTGGGACGGGAAACGTATTCTTTTATTATTTGAAAAATGAATCAACTTACAATCAAAGTCGATACCGACCACCGCTCCTTGATCCTGATCCTGGGATCCTCCTCTTCTGTCCTCCAACTACTTTGCGTTAATTCTCCTTTGGCTTGAGGAAAGGCTAAAGGGTTGGGACAATGGATTCAGAAAATGGGTAGAGTTTCTTCGCTATATTTTTCCTCCTCCAAATGGTACCCATACCCCTTCTTTTATAGGCTAGAAGGAGCTAGGGTTTTGGATGAACTCTCAACCATCCATGGCCGAGAGTTTCAGTTAACTGGCCCATAGCTTTTTGTTTCGTCGGCAACTTTCCTATTTTTTGTGCTTTGTTAGGTACACGTGGGCTATAGTGGGGTTGCCAGTGTACACACGCGTGCAGTAATGGGTTAGGGTGCATGGGACTTGACTCAAGAGGATTTTCAAAGAGTTTGTTCAGCATAGTTTTGGCAAGGAAGGGATATGAGTTGGCCTGATGCCAGGTAAGCATGTGTGGTGCAATTTAGGGTTATAACACTTTGGCATTGGATATACAAAACAATTGAGATCTTTGGATAATTTATAATGAATGAAGTTATGAGTACTGCCATAATCAATTAGGACTATTAAAATTTTCTTTTTGATATATCCTTCGATCTTGAGGGTTTGAGGAGTGCTAATTCCAGCCAATGCATTACACAATATCGTGGGAGTCAACTCTTCAGACGAAATTGCTTCTACGTTTTCATCTTGAGATGGTTCTTGTTATTGTTCTTGGTTTTCTTCCTCTTCACAATCTATGTAGAATAATTTCTTATCACCACACTTATGTCCCTTACTATACTTGTTGTCACAATTAAAGCATAAACCTTTTGCTTTTCTTTCCTCCAATTTTTGAGGTGTCAACCTTGTAGGTTGGGGTGTTTTAGAAGAAGGAGCATTGTTCTCTCTATAGATGTTAGGATTGGTCCTTCTAGTAGCCATAGCCATATTTTTACTTTCAACATTTCTTGCCACCCTAAATGCATTCTCCAATGATTTGGGTTCCCAAAGGCAAACTTCATGTTGAATGTTATCCTTTAAAGTTCCTATGAATATATCAATCAAGTGCTCATCTAGAATATCTGTTACCTTTATATTCAATCTTTGGAAGTTCTCAATGTGCTCTATAACTGAACCCTTTTTCTTGAGATTTATCAATTGGCGAAAGAAGGTATTTCTCCTTGTATCCTCATAGTGTGCTATCATTTCTTTCGTGAAAATTGTCCAAGTGACGTGTGATTTGCGATAACAAAGCCATCGATACCATACAAATTGATTGGGTTCTAAATATAAAGAAGCAATCCGTACCTTTTGTGTATTGTGGCACATTATGTAGATCAAATAATTACTCCATCTGAAGTATCCATGTGATTGGGTTCTTTCCATCAAACTTCCTCATATCGATATTAAGAATGTGGTTGGTTTTCAACCCAAAGTTGGGGTTTCTCCATTCTTGATTCACCTTCCTTGTGTCCTCATTTTCACTTTCAGGTGTCTTATCTATTAGGAAATTTTTCAATCCTTCCATGATCTCCCCTTTCAAACCATCCATCTTAGTATTTATTGCCTCAAACTTATCTTCCATTGAATCCATCATCTCTTGTAGTTCATATTTTGTTACTGTCTTCTTTTGTAAATCATTTATGTCCCTACGCATTTCTTCACCTTCATCAAGAGTCCAAGTAGGATTTTCTGGAGGCTTATTTGGTGTATAAGTTCCCTTTTTTGGTGGCATGTTGGCCAAGTATCACTTTAAACCTTGATTTTGAGGTGGTTCTGCTAGACAATCTTCCTTTTATTGTATCTTCGAAATTTCGGCCCTTCTGAGTATGAATTTTTTTTTTTTTTGTAGGTCTCTTATATTTCTTCTCTGCAATGCCATAGGTTTGATAAAAATTGGATGTGCCAAGTGGATTTTGCGGTAACTTCCCCACAACTTGCTGATTTTTGGCCCTTCCAGGAAATGTCACTTGTATAGCGTGCACCACACAAAATAATTGATATAAAATTTTGAAACTTGTACCCGAACTACTACTGGTTGTCCAATATCCAATGCAACTAGTCTCACTCAATTTGGATACTCTAGGAATAATTTATGATTGTTTTACCTGGAACACCTGCTTGAGACTAGTCAATAGGACTAGTCATATACCCTATCTTCAATAGGGTGTATCTATAAATTTTATATGACCCAGAAGATGAAATGGTTACCAGATATACCTTACTAATTTCTGTGAATATCCTACAGAGTTCAGGGTCTGAAACGTTATAGAAAAAAATTTATAGCGAAATTCCGCAATGACTCAATTCAAGATGATTCTAGAACCCTATCTTACAAAGGTTGTATCTACGAAATTATAAGGCCTCAGGAGATGAAATTTTAACCCAACGTACCTTGATCCGTTTAATAAATATCCTCCAATCCGTTCCTTCTGAATCATTATAGAAAACAAGTTATAGGGAAAATTCCAAGGTGTCTTAGATGTAGCAGTGAAACCCCAAGACCTTGAGATATGATACCATAGGTTAGGAACCAAATATCAATATAGCATAGAAAAACCTCAGAATAAGTACTCATTGCCTTGAAAAAGAGAGAAATTCATATAATAAGCCTCTTCAAGGGGGGAACCTCCTTATGCCCACATAAATGTCCAAATACAAGATGATTCCAAATGAAAATGTCTCATTGGTATATATAGGAGACTAGGAGGTATAATTACAACTAATGGACTAAAGGTGACATAAATAAAATAACATTACTGGTGTAATATGCCCCAATTAAGGGTTAATGAGCCACTATTTAGGGATTAACATATTCCTTGTAATTTATGGAGTTTGGAACTACTAGCCCTTGTTTTGTGGCTCCTGATAACAAACATAGTTTTCCTAGCAGGGCTTTGCCCCTTTTGTTTAATTTATTTATATTTTCCTACTATTTGGATAAGTTGGATTCTCATCCAACATTCATAGGGACTTCTTTCCCTTGGACCTTCTCTAACATAGTTGTTTTTCACTGTTAGGATATTTAGACACTTATGAGTTAGTAAGATCTACTTGGTCTATTGTGTCGTTAGGTAAAAGTGTGTTTTCTAGTGTGTTTCTTTAGTATGCATTAGTATGCATTTGTGGTTAGGAAATCTGATGATCATGATATGTTCCCGACATAGAGTGATCCGACGGTTCATATTCTCCTCTATCTTAATGACCATTGATTCGTGGCTTAAAACCTGATTGGTCCATGATCTCTATTTAAAGAGCATGGAGGGTCATTTGCTGAAGATCAATTATGAGAAACTCTCATGTAAAATCTCTCTATATTCTTTTTCTTTGCATTAATAAACTGCTCCAAGTGGTCGTGTTGGCTGGGGCCGTGGATGTTTCCCCGTAGGGGTTTTACCACGTGAAAACATCGGTGTGTTGATATTTGATCCGGTTATGTGAGTGGTTAATGAAGGTGTTCATCCTCTGTTGGAATACTTGTGTTGTCGAACATGGTATCAGAGCCCGTTTGAAGACCCGCTCCTGTTGTAGATCGAGATCGTGAAGTCGAGTTGTCTCATCTCCACTTTCTGTCACTTCCATACATTTATGGGCTAAGAGGACCATTCCATTGTATCTAGAGCGCTCATTTCAGTTAGGAACACTTTTCGTTTCACTCGAAAAGGTTTCCGTTTGCCCAAGATGCAACCATTACAGTCAGATCCGGAGGTATAAAGCTTGAATACACATTTTTATTTTTATTTTTGGAGAGTAGTATTTTGGTTTTATTTCAGTTTTGTTTTATTTATTTCCGGGTTGCTACTCCTTTTAGATCTGCGTATGCTCTTTTCCCCGTGCTCTATGCGATCTCAGAAAATCAGAAACAGATAGGAAAAGGTGCATCTTTCGGGTAAGCTAACCGATATCTAACCCTTGTTGTCATCGAGAAGTGAATTTTTTTTCTTGTGTGAAAAATAGTTTTTTTTTAGCATGCTCTCCAAGGCCGTAAACAACAACAAAAATAGTTTTTTTTTTAGCATGCTCTCAAAGGCCGTAAACAACAACAACAACAACAACAACACCAACAATCCTCCTTCTGAACATTACAATATGTTTTGCTAGATCATTTGGTTAAAAGTTGTCTTATTAAGTAAGAGGTCTGGAGTTCAATTCTTTCTTTTGTTACCTTTTTTGAAAAAGTTCATGCTAAAATTATAAAGTGTATTTCACTTCAAGTATAAAAGTGAATCACTATAAGTAGCTTTAATATTTTATTTTAGAGTTATTTATTTTGCATGCAACTTTTCTGTTATAAAGTAACTTCATTGTAAAAGTGATCCCCACTTCTCTTTATAAAAGTGGGTCACTTCATAAAGCAACTTACACAATCACGTGGTCATTTGGTTACCGATTGTGCTGTTTTTTTAAAAGGGCATAACTCTAACATTAGAAGTCCGTTTTCAGTGCCTTTTTTTTTCAAACCGCATAACTTTTCGAGCTCTTTCCATCTAGATCATCAGTTTAATTTTTTAAATCCACATTATCTGCATATTTAATATGGATTCTACAAGTACTGTCTTTCTTACCAACAACAACTACTTCCAATGAAAATCTCATATGGAAGATTTATTAAGAAGTAAAGGCTTGTATTGGATTACCTTGGGAAAGGAAAAAGCACCCACTGATGCTGATAAGAAAGCCAAGTGGGATAATAGGAATGATGAAGCACGTGGACTAATCAGAATTTTCATCTCTCCTGATTTAAGGTACCGCCTTCAAGATATTGATGACCCCAAAGAAGCTTGGGACATGATTGAATCTATGTTTGGTAAAATAAATATTATTCAAGCACAAAAGTTAGAAAATCAAATACTGACCTTGAGTCCAAATGGATTTTCTTGCCTTGGAGACTATCTATCTAGGGTTTAAAACACTCGAAATTTTATGTGAAGAATGTAAGATAAAGATGGAGGAAGAGCGTTGCATCTATCTTATTCTTTTTAAGCTAGGTAGTGCATATTCTATGTTTGTATCTACCTTTTATGCCATGAGAGAAGCTCTAGGGGAAGAAGCTTATGAAAAACCTAGTCTTGAGTCCTTTTGTTCTTCTTTGATTCGAGAGGAAGATAAGCTTGTACAATTTGGAGTGATCAACACTGCAGGTCCCTCCAACAAAGCCTTAGTTGCCCAACAGAAAGATAAACCCAAGTATCCCAAGAAGCAACATCCTCGCTACAACAACAAACAA
>ML779888.1:175653-212180 GCA_009831015.1 Picea engelmannii | reverse complement strand
ATTCATTAAAACAGTGTTTCAGCAAACAGCAGTCAAACAAAATATAAACAGAAATTAAATAATCACACTTCTAACTAAGGGGTGAATCTTGTGAAGAAGGTGGGCCCTCCCTTCTCACAAGATTCCCCTGAACGAAAAGCTACAGGAGGATACTCAAAGCAATTTTATATTCATCTGTTGAAATATCACATTACAGATTGAAGGTACAAAATGCGTCCCGCTTCTCTTAAGTTCTTCAATACATAAAAACTTCGCTTCCCTCAAATGGTGATTTCCCCTGAATTTAAAGGGAAAAACCCATCGATACAATCATTACAAGGCAGATCTGAATCTTATACTAAATCGGATCTTCATTCTAAATTAGCATAGGGTGTCCTATTCTTACGCAACTGACTGCTAATACAGGGGATGAACGAGGTATTGTTGTTACGGCTGGTGTAACAGCTTCTTCTTACAGCTGCTGATGCTATTTCAGCATCGCAATCCATGGGCTGTTTCAGCCGCGTGAATTGTGCTCTTGATTGTGTCGGCCTTGACTGCTAACTGTCACGGCTCGTGTTTCAGCAACGTGGCGGTCTCCTCTGTGTTTCATCATTTGTACTTCTGAACTGAGTGACAGCTCCGTGTTTCAGCATCTGCATCCTCGAACTATGTAGCAGCTTCCGTGTTTCGGCATCGGTTCAACAACGACTTTAGACAGTTTTGTGTTTCAGCATCGGCCTTGAATACAATTCTGCAAATATGGACACTTATGCGATTCTAATCAATGGTTAGGTCCAAAAGTAATGTAAAGTATTATGCAAAACAGATTAAACATATAGTAATGAGAAAGGACGTTGTATACCTTGGCGTGATCAGATGAAGTGATAATATGGGGCTAAATACAGGTGATCAAGGGTATAATAATGGCAAAAAGAATGGCAAAAAGGGTACATTGTGTGGTCCTAACAATATCGAGAGATTGTGGCCTTGCGAGGTGAAAACCCCCGAAACGCTAAATCCTAAAATATTATATGGGATAAGCGTTGGGTCATGGCCCGAGGTCGCATGCAGGTAAAGGAGCCGAGTTCACATGAATTGTGATAAAGGCAAAAACACCAGTGTTGGATGCTAAAAGAGGTCGCTGCATTTTCTAGTCACCAAGTCGACTCGGCCTCGCTCAGATCCTGATGAATCAGTTAATGAAAGTGGGGGGAGGTGGTTGATACCTTGCCTCACCCCATAAATAAAATCATGGAGGAGCTGACCATGGAAAATAGAGCTGTCAGACCATGGTAGCCCTGCAAATGGTTTTTCCTGTAATCCCATACTGATCTGAGTTTGCTTCTAACAAAGAAATACCTTCACAGTCTGACTAAGAAGATGACGCACCATGGAAGCCCAAGCATGCCTCTTCTATTGTTTACGAAAATTTTGAGTATATGTATGGAGTTCTGTTATTTTGTAAAGGGTTGGTTGATGGTTGAGCTAAGCTCCCGATTTGTAAAGTTTTAATGAACACTATGGTTCTCTGGTTATGTATAGGCATTTAATACTTATTGTTTAATGTAAGTAAGTTTCCTTTCACCTCTCTGTAACAACTGTGTTAGAACGCTTGGGCATGGATGATCCAGTCGAGGGTAGTTATGTTTTTGTGATGTAGGTTTGATCATAGTGAAATTGCAACCAGTTTTAATTAGTTTCTTATGTTCTCTTTTCCCTTTGATACTGAGAGCTTGGGCATGGATGATCCAATCAAGTTGTTGTGAATGCATTGTAATGGATATTTGATTGCAGTACTAATATTTCATTTTCAGTTTCTTGAAGTCATGAATTCAAGATGATCTTGTATTTGAATCTTTTCCTTCTTAGGCTGCCGGAAGACCTGATGTCCATAACATACTTCTTCACTCTCCTCAAGTTCTCCCCCCTACTCACCACTATACTGAACTTACTGATTGAAGCTAGATCAAGACCTCACTTGCTTGTGCTTTCCAACCTAGTTTTCTGAGTTAAAACGATACCATCCCGAGTCTGTGTCCATTAGATTGCCTTTAAATTTATTCATTGTGACATACAAACTGATGGGTACTGGGCTTACCTTTGTCGCAATCTAGGGGTGATTTCTGGCATCGCTGCTGGGGACGAATTGAAAATTTTCCCTGGGTAGAATGACAACGAACTTTTGATTCTGAAGGTGCATCAGAAATAAGAAACTTTGAAGATTGCAACTGTGCACCTCGCGACTCCACTAAGGCGACACCACTATCTCAACTCCACTGTTTCAGTGTGGCTTCCTCTGGCTATAGCTACAACCCCCCGGGAGAACACAACGATCAGATCTAGTATTTGATGGTGAACAAAGACCAGACACACTCTCACTTCATATCTTTCACCCGGAGAATCCATGGTTAAAGAATCAACTAGCGACTCCACTAGTTCAAAATGGACAAAATCCTGGCTCAGAGGTTTGCTCCTTTTAATTTTTCTGTTGTTTTTGGTTTTCCTAATGTTGTCCCTACTGTGGATGAATGGGTTGATTTTTTTCCCATATTTAGAGAGTGTAAAGAGGACAACCCTGCTTAGCATCTCCATGAGTTTCATGAACTCATGCATCAGTGGGAGATACATCATGAATATGTATTAATGAATATGTTCATGTTCTCGTTAGTAGGAGATGCTCGTGAGTGGTATCATTCCTTACCTCCTGCTAGCATTCCCTCCCTGAGAGAATTTCATGCAGTTTTCCATAGGCACTGTCAAAGATATTATCCCTCTGAGTTAATATGTCATAATTGTTGGTAGGAATGTGAAGACAATGATAAAGATATGGATATGACTAATGAGGACCATAAAGAGGAAGGATATTCTTTGGGTGAGCTTATGGGGCTGGTAAAATCTCTCTCTGCGGAGATAGAAAGATTCAAATCCGAAGAAGACGTAGAGGATTTTCCAGTCCCTGAAGCGGATGTTCTTGACAACCCTACTGATGATGATAGCATTAAAGATTTCATCATGGTAGAGGCCTCACATCTTGCTCCTTACATGCCTGTTGTCCCAAGCTTTGACAATTATTCATATGAGGAGCAACAGAGCCCCACATCACAGTTTGTTGACCAGAGGAGAAGCCATCCTGTATACGATAGCTACTTATCAGATTCTGAGCTGGATATGCAAGATCTCCAAGAATAGACTTCAGAGTTGTATCCTCTGTTCACTAATGAATAACATTACGAGGAAATCAACCATCCTGAGTAGCATGAAGAAGAGCATAACTTTCCCACAGGTCCTGTTTATGATGATTACAAATATGACCTTTGGGAGAGCCAAGAAGAGGAACTGGAGAAGAAGTAGAAGAAGCATTTTATCTCCTATTCAGATCCTTTCAATGAGAAACCGTCACCTGAGATCAGTCAGCCTGCATCAGCTTCTCATCCACCTATGACTACCAGAGATATTCATCCATGTGTGAGCAACTGTGTGATAGAGAAAGCTTCCTATAACAAATTTTTTGGAGTTTTCCCCTAGTCCTATGATCCTATGAAGGAATACATGGAGTTGTATTTTCTTCACGTTTTGAATCCCCCCAGTTTCATCCTAACCTCATCATTAGGAATAAAGCTAAAGAATGTAACCATTCTGCTGTCACAGTTGCATTATCCATCATCAATCATCAACATAATGAAGGAGATTCCAGTTATGAAGTTACTTGAATGGCTATGGTAGAATTTTGCATTCACCTAGCGCTATGTAAAAATTTATTAGTTTAGGACTGTACATAAATAAGCTCCTTGGAGCATGTGTGTTTATTTTTGTTTTTACTTATCGACTTTATTTCCTCAGCAAGGTTTTTGAGCTTGACTCCATAGCCCAACAGAAGGTGACTAGAACTGCATAAGGAGATCTTAGAGATTTGAAGGGAGGACTCTATCCCACATGAAGCCTAATGTTATCACCTATTTTTGAAGGGGGGTGTTTTCCTTTGGAGTTGGCCATTGGGGACCAAATGCGAAAGGAGTGGGCTTAAAAAATCCACCATTGTTCTTCATCCAAAGTTAGGGTGTGATTGTGAAAATATGCGCACATGCCTGGTCAATGGAAATCCATCAAGAACAGGCTCAGTCTCAGCCATCGGATCCATCATACAAATCAAATCAACAGTTTGTGGGTATTCGGGATCCGAAAGTTTCTTGAATTTTACTGCTAGGGAAAAGGCTTGAGATCAATGGAATAGCAAAGTTTTAGTCCAAACCGTTGGATTATCTTTTCGCGATTTCGCTAGATGGGAAAGTAAGAGGACATAATTATGAGGACTCGCGAAACCCGAACTTGCGAAATGATCTGGGTCGTTCGAATAGAGGAGCACATGGCAATAGATTAGAGAAATCACGATTTCACGTTTCATAGGTTTCATCATGGAGCAAGGCGCGAACTCCCGAAACACAAAATTGTGAAGCACTCAAATAGTTGGACCCATGGTTGTAACCATTAGGATGAAAGATGAAGAATGTAACCGTTTTGCTATCATGGTTGCATTATTCGTCATCAATCATCAATATAATGAAGGAGAATCCAGTTAGGAAGTTACTTGAATGGATATGGTGGAATTTTGAGTTCACCTAGCACTGTGTAAACATTTATTAGCTTAGGACTGTACATAAATAAGCTCCTTAGAGAACGTGTGTTTATTTTTGTTTTTACTTATCGCCTTTTTTTCCTCAGCGGGGTTTTTGAGATTGACTCCATAGCCCAATAGAAGGCGACTGGAACTGCAAAAGGATATCTTAGAGCTTTGCAGAGAGGAATCTATCCTCCATGGATCCTAATGTTATCACCTATTTTTGAAGGGGGATGTTTTCCTTTGGAGTTGGCCATTGGGTGACCAAATGTGAAAGGAGTGGGCTTAAAAAACCCACCATAGTTCTTCATCCAAAGTTAGGGCGCGATTGTGCAAAGGTGTGCACATGCCTGGTAAATGAAAATCCATTAAGCATAGGATCAGTCTTGACCATCGGATCCATCAAACAAATCAGATCGACGGTTCGCGAGTATTCGGGATCCAAAAGTTTCTCGAAGTTTAGTGCCAGGGCAAAGGCCTGAGATCAATGGACTAGTAAAGTTTTAGTCTGGACCGTTGGATCAGATTTTTGTGATTTCGCAAGTTAGGAAAGTAAGAGGACATAGTTATGAGGAATCACGAAACCCAAACTTGCGAAATGATCTGGGCTATCTGAATAGAGGAGAACGTGACAACAGATTAGCGAAATTGCAATTTCGTGTTTCATAGGTTTCAACATGGAGCAAGGCACGAACTCCCGAAACGCGAAATCGTGAAGTTCTCAAATAGTTGGGCCCATGGTCATAGCTCGAGGTTATATCAAATATGGTCTAGGGGGAAATATCCCATTGCGAGGAGCCTCAGCCGTCAGATACATAGCAGATTTGACCGTCGATCGAGGCAGGGCCATTTCGCATATCGAGTATCGGGAGATTGTGTTCATGCGAGGTGAAAACCCTCGAAACAAAAAATCCCAAAATATCATATGGGATAAGTGTTGGGTCATGGCCCGAGGTTGCATGCAGGTCAAGGAGCCAAGTTCACGTGAATTGCGCTAAAGGCTGAAACACCAGTGTTGGCTGCTAAAAGAGGTCGCTACATTTTCTAGGTGCCAATTCGACTCGACCTCGTTTATATCCTGATGAAGCAGTTAATGAAAGCGGGGGGGAGGTGGTTGAAACCTCGCCTCACCCCATAAATAAAAATCATGGAGGAGATGACCATGGAAAATAGAGGTGTCAGCCCGTGGTAGCCCTGCAAATGGTTTTTCCTACAAGCCCATATTGATTTGAGTTTGCGTCTGACAAATAAATACCTGCACAGTTTGACTGAGAAGACAACGCACCATGGAAGCCCAAGCACCCCTCTGTTGTTGTTTACAAAAATTTTGAGTATATGTATGGAGTTATTTTATTTTGTAAAAGGTTGGTTGATGGTTGAGCTAAGCTACCGATTTGTAAAGTTTTAATGAACACTCTGGTTCTCTTGTTATGTATATACATTTGAGACTTCTTATTTAATGTAAGCCAATTTCCTTTCGCTTCTCTGTAACAACTATGTTATAACACTCGGGCATGGATGATCCAGTCGAGGGTAGTTGTTTTTTTGTGATGTAGGTTTGATCACAGTGACATTGCAACCAATTTTAATCAATTTCTTGTGTTCTCTTTTCCCTCTGATACTGAGAGCTCGGGCATGGATGATCCAGTCAGGTTGTTGTGACTATATTGTAATGAATGTTTTATTGCATTACGATTATTGTGTTTTCAGTTTCTTGAATTTGCGAATTTAAGAGGATCTTGTATTTGAAGATTTTCCTCCTTAGGCTCCTGGAAGACTAGATGTCCATAGAAGACCTCTTCACTCTCCTCAAGTTCTCCCCCCTACTCACCACTATACTGAACTTACTAACTAAAGCTAGATCAAGACCTCACATGCTTGTTCTTTCCAACCCAGTTTTCTAAGTTAAAATGATACCATCTTGAGTCTGCGTCCATTAGACCGCCTTTAAATTGATTCATTGTGACATATAAACTGATGGGTACTGGGCTTACCTCTGCTGCAATCCAGGGGTGACTTCTAGTGCTAACACATACTAATGCATACTAAATAAACACACTTTTACCTAACGACGCATTAGACAAAATTGATCTTAATTAACTCCTAAGTGTCTAAATATCCTAACAATAGCCACTCCTAACCCTCAATGAAAATATTGAATGCTTCAACTTATTGAGGTGAAAACAACAAGGGAAGGGTATAACCATTCTTAATCCTTCCTTAAGGTTCCAAGATCTAAGAGATATCAAGATAACATGAACAATTACCACTCTAATAGAGAAAATTACCAAGACAAACCAAGAAATATCACATGCATTCAAAGTAAACACTTCGTAGAAAGGCGCATTAGCATGAGGAAACCATAGTTCATGAAGTATTCACCCAAAAAGAGAAAACATCCATCCAATATCACTCCAATAGTGCGCATAATACTCCAAGTGAGAAAAAGAAGTAGAGTGAACTTTTTAAGAAGGAGGATCCCACAAATGTGAGATGTGTTGTGATGATCCAAATGCTTTGAGTGCTTCCTCTATATATATGAGGCAACCAAGTTCTATAATCCATAATAATAAAGTGAAAAGATACCAATCCATGATAACAAGTGGGTCTGACTCCTCAAATAACCTCTAAAAGTAATAATACATGCAAATAAATCATCACAGGGTCACACGTGTGGTGATGTTGAGCCTCCAATGGGTGAAGAGAGAGTCCCAAGGCCACATGTCATCATCAAATGGTGTAAGCAAGGTGGAATACCATTTTCTAGTTACCTATCACATATCAAGCCATCATATGGTGTCCAAGGTGAAATGATCGTGCACCGCCTCTCTGAGTAATTTCCAAGCATAACCAAGTGCAATGTCCTCCATCAAGTGTTGAATAATGTGTGGGTGCATTGCCTAAGGTGTGAGATTTCTACCCATATTATGTGTGTCATCATAGCCGTATTTTCAAAAATAAAATACCATCCATCCATCATTTAAGGTATAAAAGATGTGAGAGATTGTATCTAAGTATGTCAAGCCATCAAGTGACTCAATGCTTTGCGTCACACATGACATATCCTGTAATAAATGCACAACATCCTGGGTGAAAGCATGGGACATCCTTCAAAGGAACATGGTAGGTGCATCCAAATCAAATCAAAGTCGTGGAATCAATCAATACCAATCTTCACAAGGTATAAGAGTCCTTATATCATATAAAGTAAGTCATTACATAACACATAAGACACATTAATAATTGACATCAAGTATACCCTTCAAACTTTACATTATCTCAAGAATTTATGCAATTTGGCAAGTTTAGGTATTGGAGGACCATCAAAAGACTCTATTAGGTGTGCCCAACAAAGAAGAAAAGAAAACACCCAAGTAGAGGGATATGTCCCGAGGGAAGCACGAAAGAAAAGAAACCCTTCAAGAGTAAGTGTGATAGTGAAACATGGTGGGATTAATTCATGGTCATGAGATCATTTGGTCCATTTATATGAGTTCCTTTGTAGAGGGTGCACTTTCTCTTGAGTTACCCCTTTATAGGCACTACATTTTTCCAAACCCCTTAATCTTCCTTTTATCTTTTTCCTTTTTATTGATTTGTAAGTCCCCTTTATAAGGTTTCAAGCATTAGCATTCATTGTGTCATATAATAGTGGGATAGTTAGCTAGTCCTTTTCAATTGGTGAGGCATTTATTTTCTCTCGGGACTCGGGGAGAACACAAAAAGGGTAGAGCTTGATAATGGACCATGAATTTTAAATGTCCTTGCTATCCCATTTATCTCTTTCTTTTACAACATTCTTTCTTTATTATTTTTTTTACAACAACTGCATCAACCTCGACATTCTATCCCTTATTTTCATGAGAGAATGAACCATGACCCATTACTGAATTTTAGTACACTGAGACATGATCCAAGATGGTAAGTGTTCAATATGGGGGTGTTATTGGACAAATTTGTAAGTGCGGACACAAATTAATCTCTCTAACTTAAACAAGAATCTAGAACAAAACAAGGTAGAATACAAGTTTCTCCTTAGATTTCATTGTCATATAAACTAGTTCAGAGAGGGACAAATGACATACCATTTAAATGACGTTTGATCCTCGCTAGTGTCATCCTTGCTCAATATTTGGATTTTTGAAATGGTGAACTTAGCACAAACCAACAAATAAAGAGAACAACAATATATATGTTCCAATGAAGTCTATGTATAAGATCAAGGAGTTATACAATAAAAGTAGAGACACCTTTATAGGGAAGAAATGTATTACTGCATTATATTGAATGAAAGTGGAGAATACAACCCATTCCTTGATGTTGCAAGGTCCCTTCCAATGGCCCTTTGATTCAACACACACACACCTTTGCTCCAATTCTTTTGATGAAGAGAATTGACAACCTGACTTGGAGAGTTAAAGCAAAGCTATCTCAAGTATAATCCACAACATAATTCTTCATACATAAGAAAGCCTAGCCTTTCCTATGAGAGATCTCTCTTTATATAGGGTGAAATATGGATGGATGAGGATATTAGGATGATCCCACTAAATCAGAGAAGCAAGTAAGATCCAAACCGATCAGAGGCCACCTCATATTCTAGAAGATTCCCTTCTAGAACTTTCGTGAATTTCACTTTTTCCTCTTGTTTGAGGATTGTCACACCCTATGCATAGGAATCCTGTGGCGATGCTGCAGTCCAGTTTTGGTGCAACATGTGACGATAAAGCATCATCGCACCCAAAAAATTGAGCAGGGTGTGACGATCTCCTTTGATATGGTTTTTAAGGAAGGAAAGATGATCCACTTTTCTCATGGAGAAAGTCTCATTTACAATATTCAAGGAACATGGAAGTGAGTTATGCACATATCGTTAGTTGATCACAGGGGTGACCAAAATAATGTGTAACAGAATGCCCCCCAAAGTATGAATTTGGAACCTATGACATCTAGAATACTTTGCATAATGTTTGTGTCGAAAACAAGGAGCGCATTGGTCGGGAACCTGCAAACAATCAAGTATCTACATAATAATATACCATATTCTGAGGTAGGCATTCCCATAATTAGACTATAAGCGAATCTAATCATAAGTTTCAAGGTAGTCATGGCCACTAAACATACACTGTGGATCCATTTCATCATCATTCAACATAGGCACGAGAAATACACGTTGGCTCTATGCTGTTAAGAATTCAAATTCGGACATAGCCATGAGACATACACAGTGGATATATGTGTTAGTACAAACTTATGAATACTCCATTGCAACCTAGACCAATATGGTGAGATCCAGGGTCTTCATCTCCATCATTCCGAAGTATGA
Source organism: Picea engelmannii (assembly GCA_009831015.1). Lineage (NCBI taxonomy): Eukaryota > Viridiplantae > Streptophyta > Pinopsida > Pinales > Pinaceae > Picea > Picea engelmannii. The sequence goes on along the minus strand of ML779888.1, from coordinate 202,257 downwards.
ATCTAGCCATGTGATTACATGTGTCGAAGTCGAACATGGTATAAACCACTTGATTACTGGTCATTAATGAATACCGTTAATAAGTGTGATGGAAATCACCATTGATGTCAATGACTCCCAAGGTAATCTAGTAAAATTCAATGAATGTGAATAAATGAGTTGAACTCAAACACTCGATGGAATATTCCAATCAGGGGCCAATGATCTGAACCCAATGTTGAGAGCGAGGAGACCTACCATTGAGGCATGCAAGTTCCAAGGTACTAAATGATTTCTAGGTCTTGTTCCTGGATAAAGAGTTGAAGTTGATAGGAAAAGACTTGTCACAGATGGGCCTTAATGTAACCCCCATCAATGACACAAAATATGTAACATATTTGAAGTAGATCAGAGTATAAAGTGATTCAAAAATGACTTAGGGAAGGCCGACATGGTAGAAATTTTAAAAAATGCAGATGGTCAAATCGATAGTGTTAGCACACATTTTTTTATAGAAGGGTGTTTTTCCCTTAGGAATAACCCCTTGGTGAAAACATGTAGGAAAGGGTTGTAGTGCGACGCACTTTTGGTTCTTATCCTAAGTTATTGGGTGATTTGATGTTTTGGCGTGTTGTGCTAAGGAGAACACAAATCTCAGCGGCTGATCATAATGCGCTCAGATCTACAGTCCACATATCATATCGGACCCCCCCTCCCCACAACATTCTTCCTTTAACGGGGGGGTCCAAGTTGGTGGTTTTATGGCGCGGGCCCCCATAGATGTGTCACCTCCTTAGTAACTCAGAACCCCCCCGCACTTTACTGCTTACCACCTACTCCCCCCTCCGAGCTAAGCACCTTACCACCCTCGCTCCCTCTGACACCTATCCTCCACTCACATCACTCGCGAGCCTATCCCCTTTCCGCTGTCACATCTCTCCCTCTCACATCCTGACATGTGTCCCCCACTCATCCTCCATATCACCTCCTTCACACTGTTGTGTTCCCCCCTTACCAATCACACCCCTCTGCCTCCACGTCCTTCCCCTTTTCCACATCCCTCATGTTTGTACAACACAATTCCCACATACCGACACCCACGCTTTCCCAATCACCGCTCCGCCAACTGATTCCTTCCACCTGACCATATTTCACTCGTTGTTCCATGTGATTTTGTGCCATCACCTTGCGTACTCATCCTCTCCTTCCTCCATGTTTGCCTATCATTTATCTCTGCAAAGGTCTAGCAAGGAACATGTGGCAGATATTTAAGGGTGCGGTCAGCATGTTTTCGAGATGCCAAGTTGACTTGGGCCCTGTCCTAATCCCGATACAGGAAGTTAATGAAGTAGGGGGAGGTGGTTGAAACATCATTTCCCTCATAAATGGAAAGATCGAAAGGGACTATCAGACTGTCTGAGCTCGCATCCGACAGGGAAATGCATGCACAATTTGACTGAGAAGGTTCAGACGTAAGAGTTCGCGTTTGACAAGAGACTGCATGCAATGTCTACATCATAGATTCATAATGTAAAGCCTTCAATACATGATTCGATCGCTTTGAGGGTGGTTGGAGTCAGTCTGAGTATATGTAGGCATTTTTGATATTTTTTTGTGGTCGATGGTTGAGATAGGCTCCCGCATTGTAAAGTTTTGATGAAGTACTGGTTCTCTGGATATGTATCTTGATTTGAGACTTCTTGGTCAATCTAAGTCATCTTATTTTCACTTCTATGTAAACAGTTATGCTAAGACACTTAGGCATGGAGGATCCAACCGAGGTTGTTATGCTATTGTAATGAAGGTTTGATTGCAGTGGTATCATGACCAATTTTAGTTAGCTTTCTTCTTCATCTTATTCTCCTCTAATACTGAAGTATCCATGTTTGACTAATTCAAGTGGATTTTTATAGCTTCATTGTGGTGGATGTTTGATTACAACCATGCTATAACGTTCTTTAGTTTCTTGAAACTCCAAATTCAAGAGGTTCCGATTTTTTCCTCCTTAGGCTGTTAGAAGACCTGATGTCCATAGAAGACCTCTACATTCTCCTCACCTATTCTTCCTCCTATTCACCTTTACTACAACTTACTGACTGAAGTTGATCAAGACCTCATTTGCCTATTCCTACCAGTCCAGTTTTCTGAGTTAAAATGATATTATCCTAAGTCTGTGTCCATTTGACCTCATTAAACGCATTTATAGTGACATATAATGTGATGGGTACTGGGCTTACCTTTAATTCAATATGAAGGTGACTTCTAGTGCTAACATTTCTAGCATCGTTGTCGGGGATGAATTGAATAATTTTCCCTGGGATTGAATGACAAAGCTTACTGATTCTGAAGGTGCATCATAAACTTAGTGCATCCAAGATTGCAGTTTGCACTTGGCGACTCCACTGTTTCAACTTCACTATTTCAATTGTGGCTTCCAGAGGCAAACACATGAGGTCCACTCCACAACTGCATTTAGAAATGCCTGAAGCAGACCCAAAAAATATTATCAGAAAGGGAAAGACCTCTCAAGGAGGTACTTCAACTGTTGTACCAGGTGATCCTGGTAATTTTATTTCTCCTACTTTTTCAACTCCAGTAGCTGCTTCTAGTTCTCCTGTTATATCGTCTGCTGGAGTTTCTAGAAATCTAAATTTTGGAAGTTTTCCTCCTGATTTCTCCCCTCCCAGCCTTGGTTTGGAATGAGAAAGTTTTGACACCCTGGTTTCCCCTAAAGTTGTATTGTGGTTTAAATCGAGAGCCTAAGAAGACTTTCCCACTCTGGGCTTTACCACTCCTCCCCCTATTAGAGTTGCTAAAGGGGAAACCTTTGTTCCCTTAAGCCCTGTAGACCTTTATCCAAATCCTCAGTTTTTCCCCATTCCTCCCAGAAACTCAGTCCCAGTCTCCCATGTCTGAACTCCATCCCCTCCCGGTTCTCCTCCAGTTCACATCCTGATGGCAGGTGCTCATCCCCCTAGGAATAGAATGGATGGCATAGTGGCTGCTAGATACTCCCCTCTTGTCCTGCCTCAGCCTCTGAATGCTCTCCCAGCCGGTGGATACCTTAAGCAGTTGCTGAAGTTCATAGGTGAGGGATACATAACTGTAGAGGAGCACTTGACAGCCTTTTACAGTTATGCAGATAATTATGTCATTGTGAACGAAGATGTGTGGATGAGAATTTTCGTTCACAACCTTGATGGAGAGGCTAGGAAATGGTTTAGGGACTTGACTCCTGGATCTATTGATGGGATTGAAGCCCTAGATGATGCATTCTTAAGACATTGGGGGGATAAAAAATATTTCCTTTACTATATTATAGAGTTTGGATCACTTAAGAAAGGGGAAGGGGAATCTGTTTCTGACTTTTCCAAGAGGTTTAATAAAATATATGATAAGATTCCTGTTGAGATTATACCTATAGAAACTTTGGCCAAAATTACTTATTCTAGTGCTTTTGACCCTGATTTCCACCTCCTGTTAAGAGAAAGAAGAGCCACTTCCTTGTCTCATATGCAAGATGCATCCTTGGAAGTGGAGTCCAATATATTGGCAGTTGACAATCTTAGGAGTAAGGCTGATGGAGAAAGAAAAAAAGATAGGTCCAAGGTTTCGACCTCTGGTTCCTCTGCTTCCCCCCCTCAAATGGATGAAGTAACCAAGTTACTAAAATCACTTTCTACTAGAATGGAAACTTTGGAATTGGAAGGAAAGAAGAGCTACATGAATCCCCCTAATGCTGAAAATAGGGGTAGCTTCAGAAGGCCAAATAACACCCCCCAGATTATCCAAAGAGATCAAAGAGGCAGAGATAAGGATGATTAGAGGATCCAGGGCCCTCTCCAAAATAACCTTGTTACTAATGAATAGGGAGAGGAGGAAGAGGTTGATCTTTAAATCCATTGTCTTGGAGACACCTCCTCATTTCCCCATTTAACCCAATCTGCATATGAGGAGTCTCTCATGGAAAACCAACTAAATAGTAAAGGGGAGAAGACCCATATTAGTCCCAATAAATATAACCTCAGGTCCAAAAAGAAAGAGGGGAAGCCTGACATTCCTGATCAACCTACTAGAGAAGAAAACCCCGCTAAAGAGGTAGTAGACAATAACAAAGAAAAGAAGACACAAAACCCCCCACAAGTGGTCAAAATCCTTGTCCCGTAAGTGAAGGAGATTCTAAAGCCCCCCTCCTCTTTTAATTATGAGCACGAAATTCAAAAAATTAGAATCCCTGTACCCCTTTCAGAGCTGGTAAAGCATGAAGATTTCAAAAGGTACCTCTCTAAGCTGTTGCAGTCTGAGCCTTAATCTCATGCCACTGATTCAGTAAATCTTCAAGATGAAAAGCATGTTGTCATATTGGTGGAAAATAGATATGATTCATCCCCCCCTTTCTATACATCATTGAACATACATGATAAGGTGTTGCATAAATACTTGATGGACTCAAGGGAATCTCATAATCTCATGCCCAAAACTGTCATGGATGAACTTGGATTGGAAATCACAAAGCCTTACCATGACTTATATTCTTTTGACTCTAGGAAAGTGAAGTGTCTTGGGGTCATCAAAGATTTGGTTGTGACCTTGTTTCAGTTGCCCATGAAAAGTGTGGTCATGGATATCATGGTAGATGATGTTCCCCCCACGTTTGGCATGCTCTTGTCAAGATCTTGGATAAAAAGACTTGGGGGAACCTTGTAGATGGACCTCACTTATGCTACCATTCCTGTGTTTGGGGGGGAACATAGAAGGCTTTAGAGGGAATCTCATTTGTCCTACATCATCAATGATGAAGAAAACCCCACTAACCATCCTATCTTCTCACTTAATACTAATTTGGGATCCATTTTATTGTAGCTCACTGATGCTCCTGAACCTCCTCTTGAAATCAGAAAGAAGACCATTACTCTTTATAAATATTCTCCTCCAATCACCTTTGTTTGGAAGATGTTATTTGATGGAGCCTCTTCTAGGGAGGGTGTTGGTGTTGGAGTGGTCTTTGATTCACCTACTCAAGAGACTATATCTTTGTCCTACAAGTTATAATTTGAAACTACAAATAATGTGGTAGAGTATGAAGCTCTTGTTTTGGGTTTGAGAGCTGCAAAAGACATGGGGATTGAAGAGATATCAGTATTTGGGGATGCTGAATTAATTGTCCATCAGATAAAAAATATTTATCAAGCTAAGCACCCTAGGCTAAGAGCTTATAGAAATGAAGTGTGGGACCTAGTCGACAATTTTTTCTTAGCTTTCAACATTTCATTTATTCCGAGAGAAGAGAATGCCATGGCTTATTCTTTGGCTATTTCAACAAGTAATTTCAGAATCCTTTTGCCACCAAAGCTCAAGTATGATGTAGGAGTAAAACAAAGACCCTGCATGCCTGATATGTATTTGAGGATGATCTTGAGATCAAAAGATTCCTTGAGACTCTTGGTGAGTTTTCTGCATTACATATTGATCAAGATCATGATTTTGGAAGTAGTCCTCATGCTGATGTTTTCCTGAACAAAATTGCTAATAATCATATTGTTTAGTTGCCTAGAAATCAAATTCCAAAGGGATTGGTTCCTATGGAAAGAATATTTGACATGAATGATGTGGAAGTGAAAGTTAGAGGTTCAACTAAGGATTCTGATGTAACTGAGTGCAATATCACTACAGAGGAGGATCCAAAATTTGTCAAGTTGTCAAGCAGTCTGACAAGGGAACAAAGGGATGAATATGCTGAACTGCTAAAGGAATTTGATCATGTATTTTATTGGACATATGAAGACCTCAAGACATATGACACAAGCATCATTGAGCATAAGATCCCATTGAAAGAAGAGGCCAAACCATTTAGGCAGAAATTGAGACAAATAAATCCTATGTTGCTTCCTATTATGGAGAAATAGGTAAAAGAGATTTTGGATGGAAATATTATCATTCCTTTGAGGTATTCTGAGTGGGTGGCCAACTTGGTCCCAATAAGAAAGAAGAATGGAGAAATCAGACTCTGTGTCGATTTCAGGAACCTGAACAAAAGATCTAAGAAGGATAATTACTCTTTGCCAAAGATGGAGCACATATTACAGAGGGTGACAAGTGCATCTAGGATCTCCATGATTGACAGATTTTCTAGCTACAATCAGATCTCTATCTTACCTGAAGACAGAGAAAAGATGACATTCACTACTCCTTGGGGTACATTCATGTATGCTAAGATGCCCTTTGGATTGATGAATGCAGGGAAACCTTCCAGCGAGCTATGGACATTGCTTTCATTGGAGAGAAAGACAAATTCATAGTCATCTATTTGGATGACATTAAAGTTTTCTATAGGTATGATAAAGAGCATTGTTACCATCTGAGAAAGGTCTTCCTGAAATGCAAAAAATTTGGTCTCTCCCTAAATCCCAAGAAGTCTCTATTTTCCATGCAAGAGGGAAAATTGTTGGGGCACATAGTTTCAGATGAGGGGGTTAGGATTGATTCAAACATGGTAGAAGCTATCCAAACCTTGTCACTCCCTAGATCCAAGAAATAAGTTCAGTATTTCTTGGGGAAAAATAATTTTCTGAGAAGGTTTGCTTCTAATTTTGCCGAAATGGTAAAGCATATTACAACCATGTTGAGGAAAGGGAATGAAATCAAATGGATGGTTGAACCTCAAAATTATTTTGATCAAATCAAGAAGGCCTTGACTGAAGCACCTGTGCTCGTCAGTCCTAACTATTCCAAATATTTATTGATCATTTTATTTGCTTCATTTGACAGAGTGGCAGTTGTTTTATTGCAGAAAAATACTCAAGGGTTAGATAAGCCTATTTCCTTTTTCAGTAGGGCATTAAGAGATGCTGAGATAAGATATGATATCATGGAGAAACATGCCTATGCTTTGGTTAAAGCCCTCAATGATTTTAGGGTCTATGTTCTTCATTCAAAGGTCATCGCATATGTCCCTTCAGCTTCTGTGAAGGAGATTCTCATTCATCTTGACATAGACGGAAGAAGAAATAAGTGGATTGTCAAAATCATTGAATTTGATTTGGAGATAAAACCCACCAAATTGATAAAAGGCCAAGGATTAGCAAGGCTGCTAGTTGAATCTAATTGCAAAGATTTGGGGGTTAATTTCATCAACACTTGCTTAGAAAATCATCAAGTTGAGTTGTCTGATAAAGGTTCTCAAGCCAACCCTCCATTGGTAGGATGTGCTTGGTACAAGGACATTATATTTTTTCTACAAACGTTGCAGCCTCTTGATGGCATGGAGAAGAACAAGGTAAGACATTTGAAGCTCAAAGCTATTAAATATTTCCTTATTGATCAAGTCTTGTATTGGAAAGACCCCCTGGGAATGCTTTTGATATGTTTAGACCCACAGGAGGCCCAACAGATTATGTTTGATTTTCATGATAGTTTATGTGGGGGACATCACTTCTGGAGAACCACAGCCTATAAAATTCTTAGGGATGGATATTTTTGGCCTAGTATATTCACCGATGTCTGTGAAAATATCAGGGCTTGTGTTAAGTGTCAAAAATTCTCTGGGAAGCAACAACTCAAGTCTTTTCCATTGAAGCCAATGATAGCTTCAAGACCCTTTCAATAGTGGGGCCTATATTTTATTGGGGAAATTCATCCTTCTTCGAGTGGTTAGCACAGGTGGATCTTGACTGCCACTGATTACTTTACCAAGTGGATAGAAGTTATCCCCACAAGGAGTGCTTCCCACAAGGTAGTCATTGGTTTTGTTGAGGATATTATGGCAAGATTTGGTTGTCCGAACATAATCATCACTGACAATGCTACATATTTCAAGGATGAACCATTGATCCAGTTTTGTTAGCAATTTGGAATCACATTGATTCACTCTACTCCTTACTACCCTCAAGGGAATGGACTAGAAGAGTCTTCTAACAAGAGCCTTATAAAGATCATTAAAATATTGTTAGAGGACAATAAGAAAGCATGGAATTCAAAGTTTAAATTTTCTTTTTGGGCTGATAGAGTGAGAACAAAAAGGTCTCTTGGCGTTTCTCCTTTTCATCTTGTGTATGGAATTGAGGCCATTTTTCCTTCTCATCTTGCCTTGCCTGTAGAAAAATTCTTCCAATACTACCAAGGAGAGCCTGATGATATGATCAGGAGAATAAAACAATTGTTAGAAGTGCAGTAGACTAGAGAGTTGTTGTTGGACAAAGCACATGACCACCAACAAAAGATTAAGAAGGCCTTTGAAAACAAGCTAAGGAAAGAGGTTTTCCAGTTGGGAGATCTAGTTCTCAAATGGGATGCACCCAGGAAGGACAAGGGAAAGCATGATAAATTTGAAGCCCTGTGGATTGTCCCCTTCAATTGTTCTGAGGTGTTATCAAATAACACTTACAGGTTGTAGAATCTGGAGGACGTTGAAGTTTTTGGTGGCCCTATAAATGGGAATTTTCTGAAAATGTTCTTTGCTTAAGCCGGAATGGCTTTTTCTCACCATTGTAAATATCATCCTCCTTTTTTCTTAATAGTTAAATCCATATCCCAATGTATTAGGCACTGAAACTATTGAAGTTCTTAGAGCCTCGCAGGGAGTTCTCTATCCCCCATGGAGCCTAATGTTAGCACACATTTTTGATAGAAGGGTGTTTTTCCCTTAGGAATAACCTCTTGGTGAAAAAATGCAGGAAAGGGTCGTAGCGCGACCCAATTTTAGTTCTTATCCTAAGTTCTTGGGTGATTTGATGTTTTGTCATGTTGTTCTAAGGAGTGCACAAATCTCAACGATTGATCATAGCGCACTCAGATTTACAGTCCACATCTCATATCAGACCCCCCCCCCCCAGACCTTCTGCATTTAATTGGGGGGGGTCACCTCCTCAGTAACTCAGACCCACCCCCATGCTTTACCACTTACCACCTTCCCCACCCCCCTCTGATATAACCAGTACCACCTTACCGCCCTCCTTTACCTCCGTCGCTCCCTCCGACACATGTAGTCCACTCACATCACTCGCACGCCTGTCCCCTTTCCGTTTTCACATATCTCCCTCTCACATCACGACATGTGTCCCCCACTCATCCTCCATATCACCTCTGTCACACTGTTGTGTTCCCCCCCTACCAATCACACCCCTCTTCCTCCACGTCCTTCCCCTTTGCCACGTCCCCCATGTTTGTACATCGCAGCTCCCACATATCGACGGCCACACTTTCCCAGTCACCGCTCCTCCAATCACTTCCTTCCACCTGACCATATTTCACTCGTTTTTCCATGCACATTTTCCCCATCACCTTGCTTACTTGTCCTCACCTTCCTCCATGTTCGCTTGTCAGTTCTCTCTGCAAAGGTCCAACAAGGCACAGGTGGCAGATATTCAAGGTTGGAACCAACTCGTTTTCTAGATGCCAAGTTGACTTGGGCCCTGTCCTAATCCTGATATAGGAATTTAATGAAGTAGGGGGATGTGAATGAAACATCATCTCCCCCATAAATGGAAATATCTAAAGGGACTGTCAGACTGTTTGAGCTCACATCCAATAAGGAACGACATGCACATTCTGACAGAGAAGGTTTAGACGTAAGAGTTCACATCTGACAGGAGACTGCATGCTTAGTCTATAGAATAGACTCAGAACATAAAGCCTTCAATACATGATTTGATTGCTCTGAGGGTGTTTGGAGTCATTCTGAGTATATGTAGGAATTTTTTATATTTTGTTGTGGTCGATGGTTGATCTAGTCTCCCGCATTGTAAATTTTTGATGAAGTACTAGTTCTATGGATATGTATCTTGATTTGAGACTTCTTGGTCAATCTAAGTCTGCTTATTTTCACTTATTTGTAAACAGTTATGCTAAGACACTCGAGCATGGAGGATCCAACCGAGGTTGTTATGTTTTTGTAATGAAGGTTTGATTGCATCGGTATTGTGACCAGTTTTAGTTAGCTTTCTTATTCATCTTATTCACCTCTGATACTGATGTATCCATGTTTGACTGATTCAAGTGGATTGTTACAGCTGCATTGTGATGGATGTTTGATTATAGTCCTGTTATAACATTCTTTATTTTCCTGAAACTCCAAATCCAAGAGGATCTTGTTTTCTGAGTTTTTCCTCCTTAGGCTGCTGGACAACCTATTCTTGTAATGTAAGCTCATCCTTCGAATGAGTCCCTCAGAGTATTTTTAATGAAACCTAGGAAGGAGTGGTTTAGTCCCATATGGGCCTTTCGATACTTGTTTTACGAGTCCAAAGAAAGAAAAATAAGGGGTTTTTCATGTTTAGAGAGTCTGAAAAACGCTTAAAGAAAACTCCAAAATGTCCTTTTTCATAAGTTAGTCTGATGAGACTGAAAAAGAGATAATCTACCACTCATAAGATGTTTTCTTCAAATACTTTTACGAGCATGAAAAAAACAAGGTCGCTCGGCTATCTTTTCGTTTTTAGGGAACTTGAAAAGAGCTTAAAGGATACTCCATAATGTTCGTTTTTCGTATTACCATTACGAGTCCGAAAAACTAAAAAAAGGTTACTCGATTGCATTCTCATAGTTTCACGAGCATGAGAAATAATTAAGACCATGCTCAAAGTTTTTCCTAAAAAACCCTAAAAGTATATGTACACAAGAATAATACGCAAAAACGACAAAAAATGGAGGATCCATATCAAAAGACCGGTCCTTGGATCTCTCAACCTGTAATAGAGACACTTTGCAAAGTTCATTAGGCTTAGGGTATAGGTAAAAATATTAATTTAATTTGAAATTAAAATGGTAAAAAGTGAATAAATAGGTCAAAATAATTCATTTACCATTTCATTTGTATTTTCACCCAAATAGTGCCCAAAACCCCCTTTTTCTTCTGAATTTCAAGCAATGATTCTGGAGTGCCTGATGGACCATTTCTCAAGCTTCTTATGTCAAAAAGGTATTCTCCTTCCCTTTTCTCTTTCCATGGTTTAATTTTTCATTTTTAATGGTTCATTTTTTAGTTATGGGCGATTTTTTAGGGGTTATTGTGCTTTGAGATCATCACAGGCTCACCCTATCATGAACTACGACGATCCCGAATCGCCAAAGGGGTTCCACAACCAAGGTGCGATGACACCACACTGTGGAAAAGAGAGGCCCTACGATGAACACAACTCAAATTTTAAAAAGATAAATAGAGCTAGGAAAACTTCCAACTTTTAAATTTTGATGAATCTAATCATTCTTTAATGTTGTTTGATAGGTTTTCATTAGTCATTATGCTCGAGTGGATGGAACGTGAGCATGAGGAAGAATATTACTTTGTTGGGAATGACCCAATCACTTTCATGGCACTCTGGGAGTGTGGCTTGCTTAAATTTTTCAAAGTTCTGGGCATGAGAGCCCAATTGAGACTATTGGAGTACCTAGTCCATATGTGGGATGACAATGAAAAATCTTTTCATGTGGGTGTGCATACACTTACCTTGGAGATTGATGGAATTTACTTATTGATGGGTTTATCTCATCGAGGCTTTCAGGTGCCACTCTCGGGAAGTATAGGTGGTGGTGAACCCATGAACTATTACATTGCACATCACTGCATACCAGGTATAGAGAAGCATAGTGGCAAAGTTTCCATATGGGATGTTCGATATTTACCTTTGAGAAATATCCTCTACACTATCAATCAGATGGGAGGGAGTGAGGCTGCTCATATGACTTTACAAATCCATTTTCAGTATTCTATAGAGTGTATGGAGCCCCATGTTTTCAGTTGGTGTGAGGGTCTTTTGAAAAATATGAAGAAACAATTGAAAAAGTGTAGGAACAGTCGATTCAAACAATTCAGGTATGGATCTATTTTGGTATCCTTCTTCCTGGAGAGGGTCCCCATCTTACACCTACAACATGTGGAATGGGGAATACCCGTTCCACAGGATCCTCAGATGAAAATATGGGTAGATTTGATGGCCCATCATGGTGGCGTGCCAATCGTCAAATATGACCAAGATTTCTTCCAGTGCCCGAGGGATCAACTAGTTATGGTTGAGGACTATCCTTATGCTGAGACCAAATTCTGTGGAGACCCCGACTTGGCATTACCTGAGGGTTCTCAGTGGGGAGAGATAGGCAATAATATTTTTTTCATTATATGTTGTTTTTTGTATTATAATTATAATTTTTGTATTTATTTATTCGAGACTAATCAAGTGTTCTCAACAATGCAGATGTGGTGAATTATCAGACTCCAGGATCATATCCTATTCAGAGACATGGAGAGATAGGCGCAATGGTGGTTCGAGGGGTAGATCTTGAGGATCTTGAGGAGATCGAATAGAATTTTGAGGGATTAACCATGAACATCCCTGAAATCATGGTGGGTGAGTTACCTCGGTGCTACCAACACCATACAGTTGGCGTATCGACATCCATTGGTTGACTGCTCCACCGTGTAGCATGGGAAACCATTTTTTATAGCGAGAAACATCCTTGATGCTTATGTATATGAAGCCATGAGCTTCACCATTTTGACATTTTGGTCTCAAGACAAACACTTTTTGTAACTTTTGATGCATTAATATAAAGTTCCTACTGAATTACTTATATTTTAAATGTGTGTTTGGATTTATAAATGGTGTAAATTTATGTCTAAAACATAGTTAGCCAATGCATCTATTAATGTCTTTATACATCTAGGAATATGTTGATACTCAATATAATCAAAATATCATTCCAAGAGGAGAATTATTAAGTATACCTGTAACAATGTAGGACTTCAGATGGAATAAACATTACTCAATTGCAACACTACTAGTTGTGCATCAAGTCGTACAATAAGATGTTGTATGCCAAATGAAACGACGTCAGTTAATAACTTGATAACTGCACTTTATTCCATGATATTATTAGTTGCAGGACCAAGGCAAACACCGTGTAGACTGATCAACTCATCCGTAGGTGCATAGATTTCCCATGCAACAGACGTTAGGTTTTGAGTACTGCGACTAGCACCATCAACAAAGCTGATATAGGGTAGCGAAGACACTGACATCTGGAAACCAACCACAATGCAAGGTAAGCAACTTAAAGGAAGAACAAGAAACTAAAAAATCATACTAGAGTATGATGAACTAAAATACAAAGCACTCATGCAAAAAATATTTTAAGCATAGTACTTCTTCAAGTAAATCCCATTTATGGGTTCACCCAAAGTAATTCCATCATAATCCACCAATTCATAAGCCCCTTTCTCCAACACTCGTTTAAAGACATACGGGCCACGCCACATGAGCTCGAATTTACCGGCCCCTAATAAGTCACAATCCTGTTCGTAAAGGAGAACTAAATAACCCTAATAAAAAATACATGGTTTGACATGCTTGTCGTATTGAGCTTTAACACATTTCTTTTGAGTTTATATAACTAAAGCAACATCACAACGAGTCTCATCTAATTTCATCAAATACAAGAGACGTTCTTCTTTGGCTCAGGTGGTAGGGAGAAGTTCGACAACTAGTTTCAAAGATGGGATTTCACATTCAATTGACATAATAGCTTCGATACCATATACTAACTAGAAATGTGTGAACACTGTGGCAAATTTAACGAACATTTGATATTCCCATAATGTCGAAAAGAGCATGGTGTTCCATATTGACTTGTGAATTCCTACAATCTGTTGAAGCATAGTAGTTAGAACTTTATTGATTGCTTCAACCTGGCCATTGGCCTATGGATAGTAAGGGGTTGAGTTTTCATGTCAAAGACCCAACTTATTGGTAAATTCAAACATCATGAAATTGAGAAAATGACTACCATGGTCAGTGACGATGAATTGAGGGACACCAAACCTAGTAACGATATGATTGAATATGAGCAATGCTACAGTTTTCCTGGTATTATAAAATGTAGGCATCGCCTTGGCCCATTTAGTGAAATAATCCATGGCTATGATAATGTATCCATGCCCCTCGATCGAGTGAGGGTTACATGTCATGAAGTCAATGCCCCATTTAGTGAATGGACCAACATAAAATATGGAGTAGGATGTGATCAGATCTTATTGTTATATGTTTGACAAGTGTGACATTTCTGAATGAAAATAATGAAATCCTTAAACAACGAAGGCCAGAAGTAACCAAGTTGTAAGATCTTTTGGGAAGTGGCATACCCAGACATATGACTGCCACATGCTCCAGAATGAAAGTCATTTAAATCTTTCTCAACTTCATCATAGGTTATACATCATCAAAATATGAAATCAATACCACGACGGTAAGGGTATCACCGAGGATAATGTATTGATGGGCTTGATATGGAATACGACGAAGATCTACATGAGAAAGATCGGGCCAAAATTTTTGGGTTTGGAGATAAATGTTAATGTCTCCATACCAGATGTCGTCTGAACTGATCAGAAAGAGAGACACATCAAGAAAATAATATTCTGCCGTAGTTTTTGTCTCAGTGGAGGCAAGGTCACATATCAACTCGAAAAAAACCAAATATTTCTTTGACTTGGCTCGCTCAAACTCCAAATCAAACTTGTGGAGAATCATTATCCATTTGTATTATTTCCACCCCAACAATTGTCAGGTAATGATGTGTTGCATAGGGTTGCAATTGTAAATGACGATGGTTTTGCGTAATACGATATAAGGACAAAAACATTGAACAACTTGAACAAACGCCAAGGCTAGTTTCTCCACATGCATATATTTGGTTTCGGTGCTCGTGAGATTTCGAATCAAATAGTAGATAACATGTTCATTGTGCGAATCATCCTCTTGGACTAGAACCATGGCTATGGTAGAGTCGAAAGAAACCAAGTATAAGAAATAATATCGACTATAATTGGGGGGAAATAAGAGTGGTGTACGGGTTAAGGCAAGTTTCAAAGCTTCAAAGGATTTGTTGGCAGTGTTGTCCCATACAAAATTGTGACCCTTCTTAAGAAGTCGAGTGAAACCTTTCGTTAGTTCAACATAATTGGGGATGAATCGACGTAAAAAAAATTCCTTCCCTTGCAAACTTTGGAGTTTGTGTAAGGCAGAAGGAGGAGGAAAATTGAGAATAACTTCAACCTTCAAAGGATCCACCCTAATCCCATGCGTGGAAACAATAAAACCAAGAAGTTGTCTGGACTCCACACAAAAAATGCATTTATGTGGATTCAATCGTATGAGATAATATTGATAGTGTAGGAAAATGGCTCGTAAGTGTGCCTGGTGATCTTGGCGACGCATGGAATGTGCCGATAAATCATCTAGATAAGGTTGTAGAATATGCTTAATATCATGAAAATCATAAGACATAGCATGTTGAAAAGTCGCATCAGCATTCTTGAGACCAAAAGGGATTTTTTTGGTATGCGAAGGTTCCCCAAGGTCAAATAAAATTAGTCTTATGTTGATCTGCAGGTAAAATATTGATTAGATTATAGGCAAAGAATCCATCCATTGAAGAGAAGATTTCACTCCCGACACAATCGTCAATGATCTGATCAAATAAAAGGGTTGGATAATTATATTTGGGACAAGCCTTATTAATATCCCAATAATCAACACAAACACGGATCATGCCTTGTTTCTTCGTAACCAGAACAAGATTAGACACCCAATCAGTCAACGCTACAAGGTAGAAAAAACTCGCTTTAAGAAGTTTTTCAACTTTGAGTTTAATAGTAGCAACTTTGTGTGGATGTACTGGACGAAGTATCTGTCGAATGGGTTTAGTGTCTAGGTATGTCTTAATTTCATGTACAACAATATCTGGATCAATTCTAGGCATCTCTTCGTAACTCCATGCAAAAGGGTCACAAAATTCTTGGAAAAGGGCCTTGTAAATTCAGATCTCATCAAGAGAACATGAGGCACTAGAATGAACATTTTCCATGATTCCAGGTTTAATCAAAATATCTAGAGGGATGGTGGGTGAAATATTTTGCAAATTCTCTTCGTACAAAACATCACATGTTGGTTCGGGAACAGGGGGAATAGTAATGATAGTAGACAGATTCAAAATCCGTTGGTAACTTTTTATAGTCTGGGGTTCCAAGAAGAGGATAGAATGATGATGCCCATCATCCCATGGGGTATCTTCCATGGACATAAATGTCATGATCATCTCATCGGTGTGAAATACCATGTGAAATGGATCAGAAGATGTATCAAAGAGAGAACGAGGAGAAGCATTTGCCGATTGAATATCTTTATAAGACAATTCTATTGGTCTTAAAGAAATTATGTTGCCATAAGGAAGACAATTGTCAAAGCTAGGTACTATCCAAGGGTCATAAGACTTAGTGGTTTCACCAACAGTGGTCGAGATCATGTTAATCGAAGAGAAAAAAGGAGGAGGAACATCAGGTGGTGGAATGGGGAAAGTACCCATTAACGATGAATCCTTTAAAACACCCACACCGACATTCTCATAACTTGGAGGTGTTTTTGAAATGAAAGGAATGTTACTAGTGCGTGAATCAAAACTAAAGAAGGCGAGCTGATATTCTGTAGCAAATTTTCCTTGGTGAGGGAAACGTATCACATGAAAAAGAGTAGAAACAAATGCATGCATAGAATCAATCCAATTACGGCCAAGTAGAAGGTTGCAATCAATAGGTGCATCAAACACCTCAACCTCAATAGTAACCGCTTTTCCTTCTAATGCAATAGATAATGGAGGACGAACACCATAAGGTTTAAATCCTGTACCATTAAAATATTTAAGAGTATTGTGTGACTCGGTAAGGGTAGGAGAACCAATGGATTTCCAAAAAGTAACGAACATGACACAAGTCAAACCTCCTTCATCAACACAGGTTCGACAAATGTTCTTATCTTCCACAATGACTTGTATTTGAAATGATAATTGATGAGGGAGTCTTGGAATGTGATCTTCCAAGTAAAATATTATCGAGTTTGTATTAGTAGGATCAATTCCACCAATATCCTTTAACAGTGCCTTCCATTGTGTAGGACAACTTTGAAGGACTTCGAGAGCCACATCGCATAAGGTTCTTGTACAAGATATTCTACAATATTGTAGTTTTGAGAGGCATGTGTGGGGGGGTTAAATGAAGACTTATGAACAATGCCCTTAGGAGGTGGATGTAGAACTGTATCTAGACTCGATCGTTCGAGATGAATATGACCATTGGGAGGTGAAGTCGATGGAAAAGGTTGAACTAATGGAGGTGGTGAATCATCAACTTTCTCTTTGGAAGAAGAATAATCTTTGGTTCGAGTAGCGACTGCAACCTCGTACTTATTGGAGTCACCAGTACACATAAGTACATAATATGTGGTAGATATTTGGGTCTGTTGTTGAGAAGGAAAAGGTTGTGAAAAAACGACGGGTGTAGGAGGCATCTTGATCCCTTGTAGGAACTCGGTAACATCAACACGTCGTGGACAATATTTCATATAATGATCCTCACCATAGGTAAGACACGGATAACGAGGTTTTCACTTTTCTTTATCATCAACAGGCTGAGTCTTGGGTTTATCATATTGTTGATTATTATTTTTATCCTCTTTATTCTTACCCTTCCCTTTCTGTTTATTTTGATTTTTATCGGTAGGTGTAGACTGAACCATATTAACCTTAGAAGTTTTACCAGGAGAAGGAATCAGAGGAGTATTATTTTGTACATTAGCAGTAGTATATTTGGGATTGGAATGACTAGCTTGTTTGGACTGAGTCTCAGCATGAAAAGTGCCAATCAAACCATCAACATCATGAGAAGCTACTCGAGGTGTTGGGGTTGGATTTGTAGATGGGAGAGCAGCATCAAGGATCAAGTCATATAGTGTGTCCATTTGTGAATAAACGATATCTAAGTATTGAGCATGACTAATCGCCTGCTCTTGAGTGACGACACCTCCCATGGAAACATCACGGGATATAGGACCGATGAGTGATTTTTTAAACCACTCAGCCAACAATTGATCAGGAAGGAGAACTTTGATTCATCATCTTCTCCACCTCCACTCATGAATATGATCAGAAACATATGTAGAAGAGGATTGTATAAATGAACTCAAAATTTTGGTTCCTGTCTCATATCATATCGATAACTGGTAATGTGTTAAGAAATCCATATCTACGGTGTTGAAATCATTGAAGAATCCTCTTGGAAATTCGATATACCATTTGGCTGTCGAACCCGTAAGAATTCATTGGAAAAGATGTAATCGAATGGAGTCATCCATCAAAGAGTTGGATGAACACCATAGATGAAATTTCATGACATGATTACTTGGGTCTTCTCCCGATCTACCATCAAACTTATGAATGTTCGATGGTAATTTGATAGGTATGACCGACCAATAAGGAGAATGCAAAATAGGATCATTCAAAATCTTAGATAAATCCAGTAAATCCAAAGTAGTTAGAAACGAAAACTGTATGTTCACTTGAGGAAACTGGTAATTTTGAGTAGGTAATCCTGTAGGTATACCAGTAGGACCATAAGCAGTCTATAGATAGTTAGAGGGTCCTATAAAATTTGTTTGTGAAGTATTTTGAGTCAAATAGCCAACATGTGTTGGTTTATTGGGTATGCTACCTTGGAAAGGAGCATTAGACTGAAAATCTTGACCCCAGGTAGGATTTACAGAGCCTAGATATGGTTGTTCGGGATTAGGTGGTACAAAAGAATTTACTTGAGGATTTTTCCCCCCAGGCGGTTGTTGATTTCCTTGGAAAGGAAAATTCCAAGGTTGAGATTGTAATCTAGGTGTATATTGTAGATACACTAGGTTATGACCCCAAACTTGGGGTTTCCCCCCAACTTGAGGTTGCCCCCCAACTTGAGGTTGGCCTCCAACAGGAATTTGGAAACCAGAAGCGACAGAATGACTAGTGAATCCAAATTGATTGGAGCTACTTGGGCCAGGATGATTAGATCCTCCAGGTGGATGTGGAGGAGGAATGCTAGGCCCTCCAGAGAGAAATTGGGTAGGTGTGGGAACAAAACCACTAGCAACATTATACCCAGGTGGAATAAAAAGATTAGGCCCTTCGGATGGACTCTAGGAAGGATTAGAAATAGAGGTATTAAGAGCATTGTACCCAGGTGGAAGTGATGGACTTGATCTAGATGGAAGTGGCATCCCAATAGGAGCTTGAGTTATGACTGGAATTTTGACAGAAACATGTGATACTTGTGGGACCGCGGTTGAGCTAGTGAGCTGGAGGGGAAGAATTGTATGAGAACCAACCAACCACTAGTTTGAAATCGTGAAAGCATTACTAGTCATGCCAGTAAAATGATCTAAAGGTACTGTATAAGCAGTGGAAGTCACAGGAGTATGTGATGACATAGGTTGATTTGGGCTCATTCCTAGTTTATCAAAAATATCATGTCCCGAGGAGGTCCTTAAAAAAGAATGGACGGGGATTGAGCTAGGATTAAAAGCTCCAGCAGTATGAACCGAAGTTCTAAATGATTCACTCTAAAAGAGTGGATCATCTACACTAGACTCTGTGTAAGGTCCAATAGGTATTCTAGTATAGTCTTTAGCAAAAACGTCTCCTGACGAGTTTATTTGAAGAAAAAGTGGATCTTGTATAACACTCAATAACGGATTTACATGAAGTGTTGATTCTACCAATGGAGTAGAACTTCCAATCTCATAGGATGCATTGTTATTGAATGCTCCTTCAAGAGAAGGACCCTCTGGTGAAGTAGGAAGCAAAGGAGTGTATTATTCTAACTCTTCCGGAGGTAACCCTTGCATCCTACGTGAACAGCGAGGGTCGATGTTGCCTACACCAAATAAATAATGAAAGAAATATATGGGAAACTAGAGAAACAAATAACAATCACTAATAAAATATAGATATCAAACACACAAACAAACCTTCATATATCAAAGTCACTAGTTGGTGATGAAATCCAACGTCGCGAAATCAAGAAAAGAAGGGTCTCGCATAAAGTGGGTGGAAACGTTACGTTGACGACCTTCTTAACGGACTTAAACCCTGGTGCAAGCTCTGTTGTCCCTCGACCAAGCTCTGAGGAAACGTTGGCCATGTTTGACCATTTTTTGGACTTCGACAGGCTGGTCGAAGACGGAGCACCCAGGTGAAGCGGAGATCGTGGGATCTCGCCCATTTTGCGGGATTTTTGGGCTTTTAGGGATTATGTAACGAGTATGGGATGTCTTCCCATGGGTTTACCCATGTTTAAGACTTTTTGTAGTGTATAAATAAGTAGCTAGGTGATGTAAGTAGAGGTCATATTTTAAGGTCATGGGCTTAGTGCATGACTAGAGTATGATAAGACTTGCAAAGCTAAGTGCAAGTGATTGTAAGAGACTTTGTGGACAGACCGTGTAAGGCTTTGTTCCCTAACCTAATTCAAGGAAGGAGGATCTGGAGAGGTGCACGCAAATCTTTTGTCCCTTGGTGGAGTTGGCTCTGTGGCTTTGTGTGTAGGAGCAAAGGGATGTAAGAAGCTTGAAGACTAATCAAGAAGAAGAAGAAGTTGGTGGACGTAGCCCCACACTGGGGTGAACCATGTATATCCTATGTTGTTGTGCTTTGTGCAATGTTGTTCATGATGTTTATGTACCTATTTGCTTAATGCACTTTTCTTGATGTGTGATAGGTAGATCTGTTGATGCTTAGTGATTTATATACGAATAAATGCTAGATATGATCCAATACTATGTGCTAAGAGATGAAAAGTACTTGGTTTTGGTTACTACTGTGTTGTTCTGTATCTAGGGTTTAATCCGCGATGTGAATGGATTTATGAACTAATGCATGTTATTTGCTAAGTGCTATGTAAGTGTTGTAATCACTGATCTGTGCCCCAGCTAAGTTGTAGACACCTGATTCCTACAACCCCCCTACCTCTACCTCAGGTGAGAATTCATCTGCTTCACAGGTGTTGCCGAAAGGGGCGGTAGTTAGAGTTTTGTTGGTGCACTGTTGAAGTGTTGAACCCTGGGTCTTCCCCTATGCCAACAAATGGTTCCGTTGCCGGGACCTGAAACTGTGATTGTTGGGAACTGAAGAAAAGATAAAGCTTTGTGTGTAGATCTGTTGTTGTAGTGCACAGTATTCTACTTAACTTGTGAAACTTTGTGTTAATAAAGGAACCAGATCTGAAGAAAAGAGGTAAGATCTTAAAGCTTTATGCTCTGATAAAGGTAAGATAAGCGGAAATTTTTGCTTTGAAAGTATGAATCTAGGTATGTTTGATAGACTTTGTCCTAGTCTAAAAACTAGGGCACAACTAGAATAAATATTTTATTTGAATAGATTTGATAGTGATAGTGAAAGATATGTTATTCCTATGCATAGAAAGAATTTTTGGACTAATAAGTGGATGCAGGAACCTAGAAAGAATTTTTGCAGATTGCAGGTCCATCACTGTGATCCTAGTGCGTAGTACAGGAAAGGTTGGGGATCATTTAAAAGAAAGAGAGGATTGACATTGTGTTATAACTGTAGAAGATCGGGACATCTTGCTAAGGAATGCCCTGGTATAGGTCCTATTTTTCGTTGTTGTAAAGTTGTTGATCATAAGTTTTGGATTTCCCTAGAATGATTGCCAAAGTTAAAAACATGAACATGAGATAAGAAAACTATGAAGAAGGTCAAGAAACTAAGGATATGTTAAAGAACCAGAAAGAATAAGAGACTATGTTATTACAACTGAAATAAACACTGAATGATCACAGAGACATCAGTTTACCATAGATCTTAAAATAGAAGCAGTGTATAAAAACAAGAATAGGAGACTTCAACATAGACTATGTATTAGATGAGGAAACACACATGAATGTTATGCCAGAAAGTACTTGGGAAATTTTGGGAAAGCCTGCTATGACTCCTTCATTGGGAAGGATATGATTGTTTAAAGGAAAGATGATAACCCTATGTGGAAGAGATACTAATGTACCTGTGATGGCTCATGGAGCATCGACCGAAGAATAATTTGAAGTTATTAAGTTTGTTGAGAACAATGCCCCTTTTTCACTTTTGCTAGGAAATACCTAGGTTGAGAAAGATCAGATCCGAAGGAAAGTAGAGGAAGAAGCCAAAAAAATAGAAAAAGCAAGAATTAAGGGAATTCATAGATAGAAAAATAGAGCGACTAATACAAGAACAAGAGGTCAAGTTGAAGCAACATAAGGCAAGAGAGTTAACTGTCGAAGTTGAAAGAACACAGGAAGGATTGAAAAAATTGTCCATGCAGGAGAGAAGAGAACCTACCCCAAAAGTAGTAAGAGAAGAAGTATTACCCTCGAACCTATTGAAAGACCCTTAGCAATGCGAAGTTAATACGCTAAGATAATATAAGAATAAGAATGGGAAGAGGAATCCAAAAATTCAGATCACAGGAAAGAAGGCAAGAAATATTAGTGAGAAGAAAGCAAAGTTAGAAAGACTGCAGGAAATTCGAGAGAAGACTTTGCAGAAAGCGGGCTTGCAAAACTTGAACCTCACCGAAATAGCAGAACAACGCATAATGGAACTTCACCACAACGAATCTATATGACCGTTGGAGGCATCTCGTTCGTTAGAATGACGGTTAAAAACACATTTATTGTCAAAAATATCACCCTTGTATCATTGAGACCGCGCCATAAAGGATGGATTCGTATTGATTAAGGAATTTCAAACCATTGAAGGAATCCATTACAACGTTGCTTATTCAATCCATCGAATGCCACACTGGAACCACTTTTTGAAAATCAAGATATCTGAGCTAACATATCGCATTGTGTTGTCTAGACCTCATCATCCGTTTGATTTTGTTGTCTATCTGTTCGCCTACCCGAGTTATTTGATCACGAGTGTGCATGCCGAGTGAACATAGCGCAATAGAGAAGTCTGTGGAGGAGATATTAATAGACCTTATGGCTGAGAAATTCATGTCTGTAGGAATTCAGGCATCGTCAACTGGAGGATTGAAAGCATCCCCCTCGACTGAGAAAAGAAGAAAGCATCGCGATGATCTGGAAAACGTGAAGCAGATCCCGTCGATCTTGCCTGACTACATCCCACCTTTGGCTGGTGTGGTTAGTCATGATATCGTCCCACATGATTTTGAGTAAACGCTCATCACTGCATACCTCCTAAAGAGGATACATGTAGTCATACCTCAATTGGGACTAATCCCAGCTCTCAAGATCAACGATTTTAACCTTGGAGATCGAAAGAAATATGCGATGCTTGCACTGCATAGGTACTTGATGGAGATGGCTAGGAAGAAGTTGTTATCACTCCAAGAAACCCTTTGTGGTTGCAGACCAAAGGTGCTTGGTAACTTCAGAAATGAATGTTTTTGTATTTTGTAAATGTGGATCAATGGGACAACTCAATACAGCTTATAGCATTCAAACATGAAAATGATAAACAAATAGACAGTGCTCTCAAAGATTGATTAATCAGCAGGTAGCTTTAAAGTGGGTGGAGAACAAATTGTAACTAAACCAGTGCAAAGCAGGGTCTAAGAGACAATCAAGAGACTTATTATCAGGCTATGAGCTAAACAATGGGATAACAACCATTCAAAGCTTGACAACACAGATAATAAAGCAGAGGAAAGATGGAAAGCTGACAATCAAAATTGAAAGGAACCTGTGATCTGTATTAACATAGTAAGTCTGAGTACAAAAAGAGTATTTCTCTATCCAGAATCGAACCCTAGTGTCCTGTTCTTTTCTGATATTTATAGGATTACAAAAACAATTCTCTGATCCTAAAAACATGGATCAGATCAACTAAAAATAGAAAGTAAAATCTGTTGCATAATATGTGGAAAGTTTTCCTCAAAAAGAGGCCGATCTCTGATTTTCCTCTATTGACAGTTGATGATGTGTAGATAGCCTTCCAAGGCTAAAAGATCATTCTCCCATGAAAACCAAATCGAGTTGGCTGAGGTGGAAGAATACCCTATTTCTTAGTTCAAATGAAATTGTCCATATACCTTTGAAATAATACCTTTCTTCATCATATATCAAAAATGACTGCTGAAATGGATCTGATAATTCATTAGATAAGTATTGGAAAAGATTTCAAGTCTTTTCGGATCCAAAATTCCTGACCTGTGCAAAAACTTATTCAAATTTTGGACACACAAACTTTCGGTGGTTGACTGGAACAATTACTGGATGCGTCATCCACCGAAAGCGCCTGTTTCAGTGGTTAATGAGCACAGTATGGCTCGCCTAAACCACCGAATGTTGCACTTTGAAGACCTTTCAAAATTGCAAAAATGATTGTTCTGAAACTTCTTTCAACACTCATACTTTCTGATGCACTGTAGTCTTGATTCGAGCAGACCTTCGAACCTTTGATGATTGTTCAGGGGAATCTGTTACGTCTATTATGGTTGTGGCTAGATTGGCCAAGGTGTCTAACCCGGTTTGTTCCTCCTCCGATGATTCAAACTTTTTTAGCTTAAGCCTTAGGACCCTTAGCTTCCTGTACAATTTCATGTTTTCCTTGATTAACTCTCTGTTTCTACCTTTGATTGAATCATGTTTTTCCTTAAGGATTTCATTTTCTTTGAAAAGTTCAGCAACCTTCTCTGTTAGATCTGTGTTTTCCTTTTTGATTACTCTCTCAAGTACTTCCATCTCATAAATTTCTCGCAAAAGCTTATTGGATTTTATTGGTCTTACCTTTCTGAGGCTTGCTGGATGAAGCTTCTGCTTTCGGTTGCCTGTGTGTTTCTGAGGGTTTTGATGGAGGTGTCTTGATTTTCAGTTTTACATCTTGTTTGATGTGCAATTTGTCCTGTGCCCTTTCCATCTCTTCCTCTGAACCAAAATCACTATAAGGTAGGTTGAGAGGGTTTTCCCCTGTCATAAGGTTTCTGTCTTCAAATTTTAACTTCTTCTTGATTCCTCCCTGGCTGCTGGGTGTTGCCTTTATAGAATCCTTGGGTGTTGAAATTCCTTTTCTCCTCTTGTGATTAGTAGGATCATTCTTCCTTCTGGACTTCTTTGCCTTCATTTATGGAGGTTTCTCTATTTGAAACTCGTTCCAAAACAAAAAGAAACTCCATTCTATTTGCTTTCTGTGAAGAGCTTCTTTGATGAGGAGGGTAATCAACCCTTGATGAGATATTCTGCTTGAAACTTTAGTGGGCTGAGCCTTTACCTGTTTTTCCATTTTAATCGGGGTCTTATGAAAGAAAAAGGGTATGTTTAATTGCTCCCTGCCTGTGAAATTATTTAACAATTTGAAATGGTAGTACATCACCCTGTTATAACGTCCTTCACAGGTTATGAATACCAAAATCGCCTTTAGCAATGTCTGCCATTTTAGCTCCAGATAGGACATGGGAATGTCTTTCTTCCATGTCAAAGTTTTATGGATTGGCAACAGATAAGACCTGAACTCAACATTTGAAAGTGAAGATGTTTTGAACCAGCAAACCCCTGTCCTAGGCAACCCTGTGTATTCGGCGATAGATGCCTCATCTATTATGAACTCCTCTCTGCCTATTTTGGCAATCCTTCCATCGTATGAGAGGGCAAATGCTTCAGCAATTTGTTGGTGGAAGGTTGTTAATTTCTCACAATATGAGAAAACGCCGACTTGCTTAAAGCATTCTACAACCTCTGGATGTTCCTCAAAGTACCACATGCCATCTGCTTCTGACCTTAATGCAGGACCGGATTTTGACATAACTGAAAGCGAACTGTATCTGAAACTATAGTCAACCAGGTATTCGGGAAACAGAGGTTCTAGGAGCTAAGGATATGGTCGATGTTACTTACGAACAGACTGTGAAATAGTTCGACAGGGCATAGGATGTATAAATGCGCTAGAATATCGACCCACATTCAAATGACAGACTGACAGGGAAAGCCGAAACTTCAACTTTTCGGAGGCAAATGTATTTATGAAATTTTTACAGGAGAAAGCTTACAGACTTACCCGATAACCCAATCCGTTTTCCTCGACTTGAAATGCTGGTTGAATTCGGAAACACCATGCCAAACGCCCGAAAAGAGGGACCAAGATTTGAAAATCACGATTTGCTGGAAAAATCGCGTGTTGATAGTTATCTTCAGTGATTTTCGGGCTCCATTATAACACTTTGAGTTTTAAAACGAACGAATGACCTATCAATAATGATGAATGTATCTGCCACTGGGAAAGAAGGAGGCTTCGTGCAACCGTATCTGGCTATCATCGCTCGGCGCAGATTTGGAAATGATTATGCAATGGATAATACGCAGGTGTTTGAAACCTTTCGGTTGAACCCCACGAACGAGTATCATCTCTCCCAACGCGAGCTTTTCGATGGTTTGAACTTTCCATCATTGCAACGATATTTGACATTTGGCTCGTGCGAAAGCACGAGCTTTCTTTTTTCCCGTTCAAACCTTTTCGGTGGTTGCTTTCTTTTTGTATCGACCACTTTTCTGATGAAACTAAACACTTTTAGTGGTTAATGAGCACACTGGGGGCTCGCCCAAACCACCGAAACCTGTTGTTTCTCCAATTTCTTGACCAAACCAAAAATAAGAATTTTCTCAACTACAAAAAACACAAAAGTAGCTTAAGTATGTGACCAATAGCCAGGATATCCTCTACAAAGTTCAACCGAAAGAACAGTTTCACTTTGGGAGTTAACATTTGGCTCCAACTGGGATGGGCATCTCCCTGTGAGGTGACCAAGAACCT
>ML779888.1:118328-175431 GCA_009831015.1 Picea engelmannii | reverse complement strand
ACTGGTAATGCAAGCTGAACAGGAAATATGGCCTCAGTACCATATACCAGCTTGAAAGGAGATGTACCAATTGATTTTTTGCATGTTACCCTGTCAGCCCACAATGCAAACTTTAATTTGGAATCCCAACCTCTGGCATTTTGTTCAAGCAACTTCTTTATGATTCTGACTAAACTCTTGTTTGATGACTCAGCTAGACCATTCTCTTGTGGATAGTAGGCTATGGAATGTACCAACTGAATTCCCAGCTCTTCACACAATTTCACCAAGTGTTTGTCTTTGAATGCAGCAGTGTTATCAGTGACCAATCTTTTGGGATAGCCAAATCTGGCGAATATATTCTCCTGCAGAATGTTTATGATGACAGTGTGATTGGCATTCCGAGTGGGAATAGCCTCAATCCACTTTGTAAAATAATCGGTGGCAACCAGAATCCACCGATGTTGTCCACTAGAAGGAGGATGGATCTCACCTATGAAGTCTAGGCCCCACTGCTGGAAAGGCCCTGTGACCACTATAGGTTTGAGAGGAAGAGACTTCAGTTGTTTTTTACCTTCAAACCTCTGACATTTGTCACATGTTTTCACAAATTCATAAACATCTGAAAATAAAGATGGCCAATAGTAACCTGATCTTAAGATTTTGTGTGTTGTGGTTTTCCAATAGTGATGTCCACCACACTCACTATTGTGAATTTCACACATGACTTTAGCTGCCTCTTCTTGATTCACACATCTCAATAACAAACCAATGGGATTCTTCCAAAACAACAAATTATCACTGATGCAGAAATTTACAGCCTTGAGTTTTAAAGCCCTTCTTTGAGTCTTGGTCAGATCTGATGGGACTGATAAATTCTGCAAAAACTGAATGATATGGTTGTACCATTTACAATCTACTAAATGAGTTGAAACCTGCATTCCCTTACCTTCTTTGTCTTCTGCAAACGGAACATTTTCTGCATCAATACTCATCAGATTTATGTCAAGAAGCTTGCAATTCTCTTCTGCCAAGAGTTTGGCAAGACCCTGACCTTTAATAAGCTTTGCTGGTTTAATTTCGACATCGAACTCAATTAGCCTGGCTATCCACTTACTTCTTTTGCCATCAATATTAGGTTGGACAAGAACATCTTTAACTGAACTGGAGGGAACAAAAGCGATTACCTTTGCCTGAAGAATGTAGACCCTGAAAGCCTTCAGTGACTTGACAAGTGCATAGGCCTGATTTTCCAGCAACTCATACTTTACCTCTGCGTCTCTCAAGACCTTACTAAAGAAAGCAACCGGCTGCTCTTGGTCATCAACATTCTTCTGCAAAATTACCGCAACGATTGTGTCATTGGAAGCAAATGAAAAGATATAAAATACCTTGGAAAAATCTGGGCTGATCAATACAGGAGCTGTCGTGATGGATTCTTTGATGTCATTGAATGATTGTCTGGCTTCTTCAGTCCACTTTATCTCAGAGTCTTTCCTCAACATAGCAGTGATATGCTTGGTGAGTTTGAGTTTGGCAAAGTTCACTATGAATCTTCTGACAAAATTAATAGTCCCAAGAAAAGACTGAATGTCTTTCTTTGATCGAGGAAGAGATAAATTTTTAATTCCTTCTACCCTCTTTGGATCAATCTTAACCCCATCAGCTGAAACGATATGCCCAAGTAGTTTTCCCTCCTTAAGTGCAAAATTAGACTTTTTGGGATTAAGAGAAATGCCATCCCTTCGACATTTCAGAAATGTCCTCCTCAAGTGCTGCAAATGAAGTTCGTGGCTCCTTGAAAAAACAGTGATATCGTCAAGATAAATGAGGACAAATTTATCTTTCTCGCCAACGAAAGCAATGTCCATTTCCCTTTGGAATGTTGCCCCCGCGTTCATTATCCCAAAGGGCATCTTCTCGTACATAAACGTGCCTCATGGAGTGGTAAAGGCAGTTTTTTCTTTGTCTTCCGGATGGACAGCAATTTGATTGTATCCAGAAAACCCATCAATAAAGGACATTACCTTCGATCCTGAAACCTTCTGCAACATATGCTCCATCTTAGGCAGAGGGTAATTGTCTTTTCTGGAGCATTTGTTCAGATTTCTGAAGTCAACGCAGAGTCTGATTTCTCCGTTCTTCTTCCTGACCGGCACAAGATTAGCAATCCACTCTGAATACCTGAGAGGGATGATGATGTGAGCGTCCAACAGTTTCTTGATCTCTTTCTCCATTGTGGGAAGCAGCAAAGGATTGAATGATCTCAGCTTCTGTCTGAATGGTTTGGTATCTTTATTTAATGGAATCTTATGCTGAATCACTTCTGTATCAAAAGTCTTCAAATCATCATATTGCCAGGCAAAAATGTCTGCAAATTCCTTCAGCAGTTCTCCGTAATCAGCCTTTTGTTTCTCAGTCAAATGTGAGGCCAAGTTGACATGTTTGGGATCTTGCTCACTGGCCACATTATACTGGAAGACATCTGATTCTTTTTCCGCACTTTGCAATTTGACATCCACGTCGTTATTATCGAACAACCTTTCCAAAGGGACCAAGCCTTTAGGAATTCTGTTGGTGGACAGTTGAACTATCTCGTGAGCTGCAATTTTGCTCTTGAGCTTTGGCTGCTCGACTTCATCATCATGTTCGTTCTCCTGATCAATTTGCAGATCTGCAAACTCATCTATCACTGCCAGGAATCGGGTGAGTTCAGCATCGTCTTCAAAGACTTTCCAAAATTTCACATTGTCAGGGAGGGAGGGCCTATATCTGACTTGGATTTCGTAAGACAATTTATGAGGTAAAGGAGGAACAAATGCACAAGCCGACACAGCCAATGAATCAACCAATTCATTCATGGATCTAGGTACAAAAGTGATTTTGAAATCTGCAAAAATTTTAATTGCCTCCAACACTTCATCTCGGTATGCCTTGAGCCTTACATGCTTGGATTGAAAAGATTTATTCACTTGCTGGATGATTAAATCAGCGTCACCAAACACCTGCAATTTTTTAATGCCTTTCTCCTTTGCTGCATTAAGCCCTAAAAGTAATGCTTCATATTCAATGATATTATTTGTTACTTTAAAATCAAGTTTGACGGATAGGTGAGAGGTTTTCTTTGAGGGAGAAATGAATACCACTCCTGCTCCAGCTGACTCTTTGGTGCAAGCACCATCAAAAAACATGGTCCAGAAATCATCCTCTGCTATCTCTGTGGGTTGGACTGTGATCTGATCTGATGGTTTTCTGAGCAGCAGTGTATCAGACAGTGAATCATCAAATTGCAAGATACAAGATCCCATATCTGTGTCCACCGCATAGATAGGGTGATTGGTTGGATTCTTCTCATCGCTGATCACATATGCCAGCTGTGATTCTCTGTAAAGTCTTCTGTTCACTCCTCCGAAAACAGGGATAGTAGCATAGGAGAGATCCATTTGGAGAGTGCCACCTAATCTCTTCATCCATGACCTTGATAGAAGGCATCCGAATTTTGGAGGTATGCCATGCACCACTATGTCCATCACCATTGTCTTCATTGATGCTTGGGTCAAGGTTACAGCCAGATCCTTGATCATCCCAAGGCATTTGAATTTTCGAGAGTCAAAGGAGAAAAGGTCATGATAAGACTTGGTGATTTCCAACCCAAGCTCATCCATGACAGCTTTGGGCATCAAGTTGTGTGAAGCACCGGATTCCAACAAACAATTGTGCAGCGTTTTTTCATGAATATTTAATGAGATGTAGAAGGGAGGACAACTTTCATCCCTGTCTTCTACCATTTGACCCAGAGTGATGGTAGGTTTGTCATCATAAATGTTGAGGATATCTGCAGATTGAGATATTGACTGAGGATCTAAAGTTTTGAGGATATCTCTTTTAAACATCTCATTCTTCATCAGTTCAACAAGAGGAATTGGAATCTTAATCTTTTTCAATTCAGCCTCGAAATTAAAAGAATAAGGAGCCTTATCAGCAGTTTTGTCAGAAATTTTTACCTGACTGGAAGAGGCTTCCTGATTCTTCTGTTGTTCGATAGGAGGCTGCCTTTTTGGATTTTGCTGACTGACAGGAGCAGCAATCTTCTTTGGAAGGGCTGGTGCTTTCTCCTTCGAAGACTTTGCCAGCTGATCTTCTGATGAATGGTCTTTTTGTTGGACAGGAGCAGCAGTCTCTGCAGGAGAAGCTGATGCATCTGCTTGAGCAGCTTTAGATTTGGATCGGAGGTTGTATCTGTTTTTATCCTCTGCTGTAAAGATGCCATCACCGAGGAGATCGTCTTTTGCTTGTTCAGTCATTAACGATTGCTCATAATCTTTTTGTGTGAGATAAGATGTCCCTGTCTCATCTCCAACACAATGAATGTTGCCTTCACCATCTTCTTGACCTTCGCCATTGTCTTCGTCCATGACTACATTCTGTAGAGGGACTTTTATCCTCTGATCTTCATTAGAATTCCTATCTCTTTGCAAAATATGATTTTGTGGATTGTTTCTTCTATAGGGAAAGGCATTTGGATTTCTAGGGGAAAAAGTATGTGACTCTTTTGCTTTTGCTGGTGGCTGGTTTTGGACTTTAAGCTTTAACATTTCTGATGTTAGACTGTCCAACATTTTAGCCATTTTTTCCATTTGACTGTTAGAAGAGGAAGAGGACTCGACAGCAGGTTTTTTCTTTTCAGCCCTCCCTTTGAGCTTCTGATAGGCTGTGATGTTCGATTCAACTTCAAGAGCAGTATCTTGCATTAAAGCAAGTGTAGTTGACCGTATTTCTTTAAGGATAAGACAGAACTCTGCATCAAAGGCTGCAAAAACGTGATTTTTGCTGATGCATCACTCGGTTTGATCTCTGTAGGGATCTTACCGAACATTTTGTTGAATCTTTTAATAAAGTCTGAAACTGATTCTCCATCACCTCTCTTCAGATTTCCAAATTCTGTAATGTAATACAACAGGTCTCTTCTCTCTCCCTAATGTTTCAAGAATGCTGCATCCAGTTGTTCAATGCCAGTGATAGAATTGGCTGGAAACTCCTTGAACCATTTCCGAGCTTGGCCATCCAGGCTCTGGACGAAGAATCTAGTCCAGACATCCTCCTCTGAGATATTTATGTTTTCTGCATAAGCATAGAATGCCTCAATGTGTTCTTCCGCTGTGTATTCCCCTGCTCCTGTAAACTTCGGCATGTATTTCTGGTAATCACCAGTTGCCATGGCAGACAGGGGGTTTGGCAAGACAAGAGGGGCATATCTGTTTGCCAAGATTTGTTCCATTCTGGTCATAGGGGCAGCCATGATGACCTTGGTGATAGATGCAGATGAGGATATTGTAGGAAACAAAGGAGGGGATAGGTAATTCGGAGGAGATGATGGAGGAGATAAATTACCAAAGTTGGAAATGAATGACTGTCTTACTTCACTCTGAACAGCAGTTTCAGAAGTTGATGGGAAATAGGATGCTTTATAAAACTGGCTGAGAAACGAAGCTAAGTTTTCTTCACCCTTAGAGGAGAGATCTTGGAGAATTTCCTCAAGGACGGGCATATTTGTATAAGTTTGCAGAACACCCTTTAAAGGTTTGCTAGGTGATGAATTAAAAGAAGATGGAGAAGAATGTTCCTTTGGATGTGATGAAATTTCAATCTCAAGGGCAGAATCAGTGATATTGGAAGAAAAAGATGGTTCTCCTACCCTAGCAGTTTCAGATGAACTTTTTATTTCTTTGGAATTTTGAATTTCAACAGGGGTTTCAACCAACAACTTTTCAGATATAGAAATATGAGTATCAATTGGAATACCTAAATCAATCACAGTTGCAGATCCAGAGGCTTGTCTGTGCAATGCTTTGCCCTTGCTGATGATTTTTTCTGGATCAGGAACTGATGTCAATGGGCCTTCTGGGTTTGCCCTGGTGTGAGCTCTTTTGGGAGCCACTTCGTCAATGGAGTCGCCAGATAGATCCAGATAGATCACTTGGTTGTACATTTTCTATGTCGTCTCCCAGAGAAGCTGAGCTTCGATCTCCTCTCCCCGACAATGGCGCCAATTTGTTATAACTCCAAGAAACCCTTTGTGGTTGCAGACCAAAGGTGCTTGTTAACTTAAGAAATGAATGTTTTTGTATTTTGTAAATGTGGATCAATGGGACAACTCAATACAGCTTATAGCATTCAAACATGAAAATGATAAACAAATAGACAGTGCTCTCAAATATTGATTAATCAGCAGATAGCTTTAAAGTGGGTGGAGAACAAATTGTAACTAAACCGGTGCAAAGCAGGGTCTAAGAGACAATCAAGAGACTTATTATCAGGCTATGAGCTAAACAATGGGATAACAGCCATTCAAATCTTGACAACACAGATAATAATGCAGAGGAAAGATGGAAAGCTGACAATCAAAATTGAAAGGAACCTGTGATCTGTATTAACATAGTAAGTCTGAGTACAAAAAGAGTATTTCTCTATCCAGAATCAAACCCTAGTGTCATGTTCTTTTCTGATATTTATAGGATTACAAAAACAATTCTCTGATCCTAAAAACATGGATCAGATCAACTAAAAATAGAAAGTAAAATCTGTTGCATAATATGTGGAAAGTTTTCCTCAAAAAGAGGTCGATCTCTGATTTTCCTCTGTTGACAGTTGATGATGTGTAGACAGCCTTCCAAGGCTAAAAGATCATTCTCCCATGAAAACCAAATCGAGTTGGCTAAGGTGGCAGAATACCCTGTTTCTTAGTTCAAATGAAATTGTCCATATACCTTTGAAATAATACCTTTCTTCATCATATATCAAAAATGACTGCTGAAATGGATCTGATAATTCATTAGATAAGTATTGGAAAATATTTCAAGTCTTTTCGGATCCAAAATTCCTGACCTGTGAAAAAACTTATTCAAATTCTGGACACACAGACTTTCGGTGGTTGACTGGAACAATTCCTGGATGCGTCATCCACCGAAAGCGCTTGTTTCAGTGGTTAATGAGCACAGTATGGCTCGCCTAAACCACCGAATGTTTCACTTTGAAGACCTTTCAAAATTGCAAAAACGACTGTTCTGAAACTTCTTTCAACACTCATACTTTCTGATGCACTGTAGTCTTGATTCGAGCAGACCTTCGAACCTTTGATGATTGTTCAGGGGAATCTGTTACGTCTATTATGGTTGTGGCCAGATTGGCCAAGGTGTCTAACCCGGTTTGTTCCTCCTCCGATGATTCAAACTTTTTTATCTTAAGCCTTAGGACCCTTAGTTGCCTATACAATTTCATGTTTTCCCTAATTAACTCTCTGTTTCTACCTTTGATTGAATCATGTTTTTCCTTAAGGATTTCATTTTCTTTGAAAAGTTCAGAAACCTTCTCTGTTAGATCTGTGTTTGCCTTTTTGATTACTCTCTCAAGTACTTCCATCTCATAAATTTCTCGCAAAAGCTTATTGATTTTCTTGGTCTTACCTTTTTGAGGCTTGTTGGATGAAGCTTCTGCTTTCGGTTGCCTGTGTGTTTCTGAGGGTTTTGATGGAGGTGTCTTGATTTTCAGTTTTACATCTTATTTGATGTGAAATTTTTCATGTGCCCTTTCCATCTCTTCCTCTGAACCAGAATCACTATAAGGCAGGTTGAGAGGGTTTTTCCCTGTCATAAGGTTTCTGTCTTCAAATTTTAACTTCTTCTTGATTCCTCCCTGGCTGTTGAGTGTTGCCTTTATAGAATCCTTGGGTGTTGAAATTCCTTTTCTCCTCTTGTGATTAGTAGGATCATTCTTCCTTCTGGACTTCTTTGCCTTCATTTCTGGAGGTTTCTCTGTCTGAAACTCGTTCCAAAACAAAAAGAAACTCCATTCTATTTTCTCTCTGTGAAGAGCCTCTTTGATGAGGAGGGTAATCAACCCTTGATGAGATATTTTGCTTGAAACTTTAGTGGGCTGACCCTTTACCTGTTTTGCCATTTTAATCAGGGTCTTATGAAAGAAAAAGGGTATGTTTAATTTCTCCCTTCCTGTGAAATGATTTAACAATTTGAAATGGTAGTACATCACCCTGTTATAACGTCCTTCACAGGTTATGAATACCAAAATCGCCTTCATCAATGTCTGCCATTTTAGCTCCAGATAGGACATGTGAATGTCTTTCTTCCATGTCAAATTTTTATGTATTGGCAACATATAAGACCTAAAATCAACATTTGAAGGTGAAGATGTTTTGAACCAGCAAACACCTGTCCTAGGCAACCCTGTGTATTCGGCGATAGATGCCTCATCTATTATGAACTCCTCTCTGCCTATTTTGGCAATCCTGCCATCATATGAGAGGGCAAATGCTTCAGCAATTTGTTGGTGGAAGGTTGTTAATTTCTCACAATATGAGAAAATGCCAACTTGCTTAAAGCATTCTGCAACCTTTGGATGTTCCTCAAAGTACCACATGCCATCTGCTTCTGACCTTAATGCAGGACCGGATTTTGACATAACTGAAAGCGAATTGTATCTGAAACTATAGTCAACCAGGTATTCGGGAAACAGAGGTTCTAGGAGCTAAGGATATGGTCGATGTTACTTACGAACAGACTGTGAAATAGTTCGACAGGGCATAGGATGTATAAATGCTCTAGAATATCGACCCACATTCAAATGACAGACTGACAGGGAAAGCCGAAACTTCAACTTTTCGGAGGCAAATGTATTTATGAAATTTTTACAGGAGAAAGCTTACAGACTTACCCGATAACCCAATCCGTTTTCCTCGACTTGAAATGCTGGTTGAATTCGGAAACACCATGCCAATCGCCCGAAAAGAGGGACCAAGATTTGAAAATCACGATTTGCTGGAAAAATCGCGTGTTGATAGTTATCTTCAGTGATTTTCGGGCTCCATTATAACACTTTGAGTTTTAAAACGAATGAATGACCTGTCAATAATGATGAATGTATCYGACACTGGGAAAGAAGGAGGCTCCATGCAACCGTATCTGGCTATCATCGCTCGGCGCAGATTTGGAAATGATTATGCAATGGATAATACGCAGGTGTTTGGAACCTTTCGGTTGAACCCCACGAATGAGTATCATCTCTCCCAACGCGAGATTTTCGGCGGTTTGAACTTTCCATCATTGCAACGATATTTGACATTTGGCTCGTGCGAAAGAACGAGCTTTCTTTTTTCCCATTCAAACCTTTTCGGTGGTTGCTTGCTTTTTGTATCGACCACTTTTCTGACGAAACTAAACACTTTCAGTGGTTAATGAGCACACTGGGGGCTCGCCCAAACCACCGAAACCTGTTGTTTCTCCAATTTCTTGACCGAACCAAAATAAGAATTTTCTCAACTATAAAAAACACAAAAGTAGCTTAAGTATGCGACCAATAGCCAGGATATCCTCTGCAAAGTTTAACCGAAAGAACGATTTCACTTTGGGAGTTAACAGAAGCCCAAGACAGTCCCCTAGCCGTGGATCAAGGAGATTGCGAGATCGACGATCTTAAATGTGATGAAGATACCCCACTTCAACAGACATCAGGAGGTTAACGCGTGTGTTAAAATCTTCCTGTCCTGCTACCATGGAAGGTATATTTGGTTGGATAGGTGAATCACTATGGATCCAACGTTGATCCACCTGATCACTGGATTGAGCATGCAGGGACGAGACCCTCACCAGTTCTACCCAGGGAAGACTTCAAATCGCTCCCTGGCACAACACATCAAGGAGGCGTATAATGATGTGGAGAAGGGGAAGTGAGGCTACAAGGTAGCCTCCATCTAGGATGGCGCAGTGCGCCTAGCTTGTCAGAAAGAACCATCCTACACAAGTCACAGGGTTCGTAGTCGACCTTGCAAGGAAGTGTGTCAAATGAATACAGATGAATTGGGTAAGCTACCTTGTCAATGAGTTAGAGAATGACTATCGGGAAGCACAATACCAAGGCTACGAATTTCACTTCAATTGGTTGTTGATTCTAATCGCATTTGTCACTTGCGAGATGCCAGAGGGAGCGACATTCCCCGAAATCGAGCCATCAGAACTATTGGCCACAAGGTTCACCACCTTGTGATATATGAGCGATATGGTGAAGTAGTGGTAGTCGAATTTTGTCTTCCATACTTATTACCTACAGCTGAAGCAGGCCATTGAATCCTTCCCCCGAATGACACTGAATACACTTCATCGATACAAGCCACTAGTGAAGTTCCACGTAGACCGACACTTCATCTACATCACCGTGCATGGGGATGAAAGTAAGGAGGAGTTGCAATCTTACTATAAGTTGACTAAGGAAGACATGGAAGAGATCACTAAGGAATGGACAACAAAATTCCTTGTACCAGTGGAGGATGCAGAACTCTCCAACCCTGATATCATCAGAATCCCATTAGTCACCTAGGTCGAACATGATGGATAGAGGAGCGCAAAGAAAAAGAAAAAAAAGGAGGAAGTGTAGGACATAGATAGTGAGGAGCAGGACAAGGCATCATAGGAAACTGCACCTGACTCACCTGTAAGGGGAGGAGACGACGAAGTAAAGCAAGAGGAGGAAAGGGAATAAGACAAGCAAGAAAAGGGCGAAGTGACACCGCCAAAGGATCCCCTTACAGAGGCCAAGACATCAAAGAAAAGGAAGGTTTCTCCATAGAAACCCTCAGTGTGGAAGAAAACCCAAGCCAATAAGCCTCAGTCACAGAATGTGCTCATAGTGGATGATATCCGACTCATCATCACAGTTGTAGAAGATGCCTTAGAGGATATCCTACAGAGACATGAAGCGAAGCAAGAATATCTGTATGACCGAATAGAGAAGGAGCTCAAAGGCATCCAACAAGCTATCTAGTCGGGTCGCACAGTGTCTACTGCATTTTCCTCAACAGGGAATGTAGAATTGGGAGATGATCCCACCCAGTTGTGAAGGTTAGCAGATGCGACAAAGGCTCACCTTCGTCGAGCCCAAGAAGAAAAGGAGCAGGCCACATAGGCCTTAAAGCAAGAAAAGGAGAAAGTCCTAGAGAAAATTCGAGTTGCACAATAGGAGAAAAGTGAAATTTAAGAGGAGCTCGAGCATAACAATGCAAAGATACAGGAAGAAAAAGACCAACTCCTCATAGAGAAGATTGTGGTCAAAGAGGTAGTCTTGTCGGCCTTGGCACATGAGGAATCAGAGTCAACTGATATGCAAGTGGGGATGCTCACTGAGGCCATTCAACAGCTTCAGGACAAAGTAGCAGAGTTATAACTTCAAGCAATGTCGAGCACTCCACAAGAAGTGTGGGATCAGAGGGAAGAAACTGCCAGAAGCGCAGTAGAAAGAATCAGGACATTGGCTTCAAAATGTAAGAAACTAAGTTACCAAAGTCCGTAGACCTATGATCGCCTTGCAGAAGATCTGGAGCTGAGGATATTGGAAGCAAAACTCTAGGGGCAAAGCAACAAGCGTCGACTATGCAAGCGCAGATGAAGTTTCTTACTGCAGTGGAGAATATGAAGAGGCCACAGGAGCAGCACATAGTTCAGTAGCAGGCCACTGCCATCCAGAGCAGAGTTATGGAGGTGAAACAGAGACTCCAGCTGGTGTAGGACGAAGCCTGCACACGTTTTGAAGAGATCGAGGGACAAGGCTCATAGTTGGAACAGGTGGTCGTAATAGTGGAACAACGCCTAGAAGGTCCTATCACCGAGCAAGTAATTTAGGACTTCACCAAGCATGAGTCTCTAGAGAAGTAGCAATTTGAGGTAGATCGAGATAAGATTGAGGCCTTTGAAGCAGAGTTGCCCATATGAGAGTGACTTGGGAAGAGTCACAGGTGACTGTTGGAGGTCTATTGGCCCTCGACCAGGTTTTGAGGAAACGTTGGTCGTGTTTGACCATTTTTGGGACTTCGATAGGCTGGTTGAAGAAAGAGCGCCCAGGCGAAGTGGAGATCATGGGATCTTGCCCATTTTGTAGGATTTTAGGGCTTATGTAATGAGTATGGGATGTCGGCCCATGGGTTTACCCATGTTTAGGCATTTTTGTAATGTATAAATAAGTAGTGAGTGATGTAAGTAGAGGTCAGTTTTTGACGTCATGGGCTTAGTGCATGACTAGAGTATGATAAGAATTGTAGAGCTAAGTGCAAGTGATTGTAAGAGACTTTGTGGACATAATGTGTAAGGCTTTGTGCCTTGACCTAATTCGGGGAAGGAGGATCTGGCAAGGTGCATGCAAATCGTCCATCCCTTGGTGGAGTTGGCTCTTTGGATTTGTGCGCAGGAGTAGAGGGATGTAAGAAGATTGGAGACTAATAAAGAAGAAGAAGTTTGTGGACGTAGCCCCACACTGGGGTGAACCACGCATATCTTGTGTTGTTTTTCTTGTCGCAATGTTGTTCATGATGTTTATGTACCTATTTTCTTAGTGCACTATTCTTCATGTGTGATAGGTAGATCCATTGATGCATAGTGATTTATATACTAATAAATGCTAGATCTGATCCAATACTATGTGCTAAGCAATGAAAAGATCTTGGTCTTGGTTACTACTGCATTGTTTGGTATCTAGGGTTTAATCTGTGATGTGAATGGATTTATGAACTAATGCATGTTATTGGCTAAGTGCTCTGTAAGTGTTGTAATCATAGATCTATGTCCCATCTAGGCTGTAGACACCTGATTCCTACAACCCCCCTGACTCTACCTCGGGTGAGACTTCATATGCTTCACAAGTGTTGTTGAAAGGGCTGGTAGTTAGGGTTTTGTTGGTGCATTGTTGAATATTTGAACCATGGATCTTCCCCTTTGCTAACAAGCTCTCACACATAATCATGCGCATACCCTCCAAGGAGCCCGATTGAGTTTGGCCAACGTCGATTCCAGGTACCGTGAAGACTTGCCCCTCCACAGTCACCTCATGTAAAGACTCTAAAGACATAGGCCACTAAGGTTACCAATTACGATGATGATGCCTAGGGAAGCAGTCAATAGTCCGATCCACATGCAAGGGAAGGGTATCTAAGCTCGAAGTCCCCTCAAGAAGGTTCACACATGATTTTATTCTCAAGTGACCCCCAATAATAGACACAATCTCTACACTAAGACCAACAAAGTACGATGAGTAACTTTGTTGTCCCTAATGCGACCTTGTGATTGACCCTTGTGTTAGAAGGGCTTCCCAAGACAAAATGTAGCAAGTGGGTTTAAACTCTCCCTATCACAAGATACTATTGTGTGTTTTGATGCTTTGGAGAGTGTGCCTCACAACCTATTCCAAATCTCTATCCTAGCTAATGTTGGTGTATAAAAGTTCTAGAAAATAAAAGTTGCTAGATAGATTTTAAAATTAAGCTGAATTTTAATGGTTGTTTCTTACTCAAAAAGGGAAACGAAGATGAAACTGATGACGTATTTGACCTTGACCCAACAAAACACAAAGAGATATGAGATGCAATCTTTCCTTTCGATGAACTCTAATTACACAAGGGAGAAGGTTTCTCTTTCCAGAATACAAAAAGTTAAAAAGCACAATTTCTTCAATATTTGAATGATATTGATTCTAAACAATCAAAGCTACTAAATTTTCCATATTTCTCTTTTTTCAACAAATATTTGAATGCAAAAAAATTCTTGTAAAGACTACTAATAGAAGAACAAACTTCAATCCTTTTCTTTTCAAATAGAAACATAGATCTAATTAAAAAAGAAAGAGTTGTCCAAGAAGATCAATGAACTCACAACATTATTTCCCAAACTAAACTCATAATGCAAAAAATGAAAAGTAAGAAAACATGTTTGTCTAATGCAAACAAAAATTGTTTTCCAATCAACAAGAATACAAAAATAAAAAAATTAATCCAAAATTCAAAGAGATCAATAACAACTTATCTAGCAAGCACTCAGGGACAAAGCCTTGAGATTATACCCTTGCAATAAGAAGTAAAATATAAAACTTATAAAGCTTATGAAAAAACTCTCAATACTTGAGAAATAATAAAATTCAGAATAAAATATGCAAACCAATCATTCACCAAGACTAAAAGTTGACCCTAAAAAGTAATAACAATATGGGAAAGGAGAAGAAAGTTGATTGTCACTCCAAAAATTTCTACAAGAATCGTCACAGACTGCAGAAGAGCACAGTGCAATGATGAAGGATCGTCGCAGGCTAAAGGAAAAACACAGTGCGACGTCATCACTCTGGTTCACATAAGCAGGGTGCGACGATGACTGACCATAAAGAAAAAATGGAATGAGGACAAATTTTCTCAATGAAATTTCAAAACCAGGGAGTCAATATGGATCACCCAAAGACTCAGAGAATGAAATTGACCAAAAGCAGGCAGGCTAAAATAAAAAAGGAAGAAAAAAATCAAGATAGGACGTTCCCTAGTGGAGTCGCCAATTTTGTTATCGGACAAATTGTAAGTGCGGACACAAACTAATCTCCCTAAATTCAACAAGAAGCTAGAACAAAACATGACATAATACAAGTTTCTCCTTAGATTTCATTGTCATATAAACTAGTTCAGAGAGGGACAAATGACATACCATTTAAATGACGTTTGATCCTCGCTAGTGTTTTCTTTTCTCCATATTTGGATTTGTGAGATGGTGAACCTATTACGAATAACAAACCAACAAAGAAAGAGAACAACGATGTTTATGTTCCAACGAAGTCTATGTATAATATCAAGGAGTTATACAATAAAAGCAGAGACACCTTTAGATGGAAGAAATGTATTACTGCATTATATTGAATGAAAGTGTAGAATACAACCCATACCTTGATGTTGCAAGGTCCCTTCCAATGGCCCTTTTCTTCAACACACACACACACCTTTTCTCCAATGCTTTGATGAAGAGCATTGAAAACCTGACTTAGAGAGCTAAATCAAAGTTATCTCAAGTATAATCCACAACAAAATTCTTCATGCATAAGCAAGCCTAGCCTTTCCCATGAGAGAGCTCTCTTTATATATGGTGAAATATGAATGGATGAGGAGATTATGATGATACCACTAAATCAGAGAAGTGAGTAAGATCCAAACCGATTGGAGGCCACCTCATCTTCTATAAGATTCCCTTCTAGAACTTTCATGAATTTCACTTTTTCCTCTTGTTTGAGGATCGTTGCACCTTATGCATAGGCATCCTGTGGCGACGTCGTAGACCAATTTTGGTGTAGCATGCGAAGATCAAGCATCGTCACACCCCAAGCATTGAGAAGGGTGTGGAAATCTCCTTTGATATGGTTTTTAAGGAAGGAAATATGATCCACTTTTCTCATGGAGAAAGTCTCGTTTAGTATCTTCAGGGAACATGGAAGTGAGTTATGCACATATAGTCATTTGATCACATGGGTGACCAAAATAATGTGTAAGAGGGGGGGAGGGGAACAAAATGTTACCCTTGTTAGGCCCCCCCAATAATACGCTTGTTCCTTAGGGGTGACAACACAGGATTAGAGCACAAATGATAACCACCAAGGTGAAACAAGGCAACAAACATAACTTCTTGAGATTATTATTCATTAACCAAATTCAATCAATGATCCTCATTAACATTCCTAATATATTAAATATGACACTTCATATGAAACAAGGGATAATGTACCTCATGATGACATTGAACCACCATCTCCCAAGGACTAGGTTTAATCGAATGTGATGAGATTTTGTTGATCAAGAGTAAGAGAGGCATCTAAGGGGGATGTTGGGATCCCATGAGTGGATCCATTGATCATTGTCATCATTGGGATCTATGTCTTCATTCTGGGTCATGATACATGATCTCCTGTAGTTACCCCTAGGCATGAGGGGGTAACAGGTCTTATATATGGTTTTCTCACATGGAATTTAGTTTCACATGGTATATAAATTCACAAGAGGAGTGTAATTACTCATTCAGACTGGTTATTACTCTAACCAGATCAATCATAACATACTAACTCATGAATGCATAAAAAAGATTCTAACAATATTTACATACCAAAAGCTTCTTGCCTTTGTCATACCCCCCTGGGCATCAATCAAATACATGCACTCAAACATTATCATAAACATATCAATGAATATATCAAGTATGTCTGAATAAATTTTACCCAATTCTTTTCAGGTTACATGCTATATTGGCATGCCCAATTTCATACATGTATGGTTTCCACCAACATTCCTAATGTTACCTAATTAGATGATGCTTCATGGGAACTCACATGATATTTTCATCAACCTTTTGACAAGCATTTTCTTGTCCTTATTATTTCCACAATCTTGTTTATCATAAGCATCTATATCATCAACATATTCAACCACATCCTCAACTATTCCTTGTTATATAACAAGTCAACAATCACATTTAGTCATCATGTCATGCTCATTTCATATAACAACAAACCATTCTTAGTTAATATACATCATTATATATACTCTAGAATATCTATATGCAATATACCACATATTGTTTCTCAATGTGTTTATTAGTGCATTCATATTCCAGCTATTTCTCTCTATTGTATTTATCAACATTCCCATGCCTTAACTATTCACACATAGTAACTTTCTCAATCTAGAGAAATATAATAGAAAAACAAGAGAGGAGTCAAGAAATTCACCCTTCCAATTCATTTTCATAGATTAGAATTTCACAGCATAACCAATCTACTCCATGGTATTTTTGTCAATCACATAATACATCATTAGCTGTGATATTTTCATTCAAGTACCTATACTTAATCATTTTTCATAAGCTATACTTGCTACTTTAAAAACATATAACTCTACTTTACAAACAAAATAGAGTGATAGGGTGAGAAAAATTCCTCCCCTTTTCCATATTTGACTCTACATTCTATCCCTTTATTAGTTTCATTTCCCATTTTTCCTTGAGTATTTCCAACCAAGTCCAACTTACCATTTCCTCACCTAGAGCTACCTTAAGTCTTATCCAACTCTAGAATTCTTTCTGCATTTCATTGAATAATTCTCAACCAAGCTGCACTATATTGATTCTTAGCAACTTCTCTTACCTTTTAGGCAATCTAGATTCAAATATGATATGGTCAAGCCTTTCATGGCCCCTTTTTTAGTGTTCATGTGGCATCATACTCTACAACCTTTGTTACTTGGTTTCCTTCCTTGATAAAATCAACATACTAAAATATCAAAGATATCTTGCAAAATTCAACTAGAATGAAGTATATTCAACATATCAATCATATACGAATCAAATTATTGAAATTTTCACCATTAAGAATACTCAATGAATTAGAATCAATCAAGTTCAAATTCAAATCTCTCTCATAGAAAGGAAATTCAAATTTGATAAAGCATTATCAAAATACTTAGCTTTTAGCTAGCTGAAAATGGTCCCACTCTTCTCATGGGCTTTGTTCCATTGCTTATATTCATAATTATTTTTGCATATAGTTTCCCCACTCAACAGAGTCACAAACCTTTTTAGTTTAATAGAAACACTTGCTAATTACAACATCTACATCATTTTAGGAAAAGAAAATTTCATAATCACATCATGTCCTTTTAAAAAAAATGAACACTTTCTCATTCATATGTTGATTCAATTCTTTCCTAAATCATGTCTTTACCAACTTGCCCAATTACTCTTTCACATCTAATGGCTTTATTATCTTGTCAATGATTTAGCAACAATTCATACAACTTCAACTCAAAATTAAGATCAACCTGTTATATGAAGGTTCACGGTCATTCACATGACAAGTTTCAAAGGTATACTTAAAATATGCTTCTCTATTTCATATGGTAGCTAATGACAAGAGAAAATATGCTTTATAAAATGTTTATAATGCCATACATAACTTTAATGCACACTTTTTGTATGAGCATTCAATGTTGGCTCATTTTGAAGAGTGACATACAATCCATTTGAAACTAGCATTCAAAGTACAATGTAACATAACCTTCACGATGGAGACAACTAGGTAACAATTACATTATCCAAAACATAAAAAGTACAAT
This sequence comes from Picea engelmannii, assembly GCA_009831015.1. NCBI lineage: Eukaryota > Viridiplantae > Streptophyta > Pinopsida > Pinales > Pinaceae > Picea > Picea engelmannii. The sequence goes on along the minus strand of ML779888.1, from coordinate 157,493 downwards.
TTCTTCTTCCACAACTATACCCATCCATACATTCATATTAGGCGTGCATTTGGGTCAATAGACATATACATTCCTCCTTCTCACTCTACAGATTTATAAGCACAAGAAATTTACTCATTTATATGCTTAAATGACCCTCAAGGGTGTTACCATTAAGTCTCATAAGAAATATCAACACACCACCATAGATGACTAATATAACATCGATTAAAATATTTCATAACAACCATAAGATAATCTCATTTCAACTATAATATACAAAACCATGGGTGAAATGTATCTTAACTTTTAAGGATGACCATTCAAAGGACATGGTTAATACTTTTAAATCCATGCATTAAACACCACATACATTGAATAAAAATAATGATAATTAACCAATAGGGTTCTTATCCTTTTAAGTGTTCAATCCATCACAAAATCCCACCAAACTCATCAATAAATAATGAACAACATTTAAACATGTTAGAGCTTCTAAAGGGTGGACATCATTCTTGATGGTAATATCAATGCATGATCAAATGTAAACACTTACACCAACATTTATACATCTTTACAATGGCCATAAAAACATTCTTCAATGAACAACTTCATATAGTTTTAATAATGGAGAAAACAACTAGTCTCTTTATACCAAATATGACATGTCCACATGTTATTCATTTCTCTTGAGCCCATACAACTCCTAGTGTTTTAATCAAATTCTCTAACACCAATTTGTAATGCATCCTCCCTCTATTGATAAAGAGGAAGTTTACAGGAGTAAAATTGTTTTAATTTGATGTCTACCGAACTGAAATATGTTGTTTTGGTGGCAATGAAAGTATGTGGGGGGTTTTCATAGTCCATTATATGAAATACCATTTTTCGAGATTAATTACAAAGAGTAAGATCCATCATCAAATCGGTAACCACCATGATCAATTATTTTAACTAGGGATCACCACAATTGTTAATGATCCACACTTGGAAATACATCATGCATGTAGCATACTAGTGTGGATTTGAATTTGGGTCATCCTTGTAACACCATTTCCAAGTTCCTGCTACAATATGTATCTTCACTATATTGATAAAGAGGAAGTTTACAAGAGTAAAAATGTTTTAATTTGATTTCTACCTAACTCAAATAGTCGTAGGCTAAATATTCTATGAAATGAATTTTTCCCAGGGATATTTATTCGAAATCCGACGAGAAATTATTGGATTCATAAATTTGAGTTATTATTTCTGTAAAATCTGAGTGCCCCAGGAGTTTTTCAGCACGCTGAATCCATTTTTGCATTCGGAAATGGATTTTGAACAACAAAAAATAGTGATTCATGTAAATTTATATCGCTCGATTCAGATGAAAAAAAACATTTCGTAGAACAACTAGCCAACACCAACTCAAATATGTTGTTTTGTGGCAATGAAAGTATATGGGATTTCTCATAGTCCATTATATGAAATATAATTTTTTGGGATTAACTACATAGATATCCATGTTAAAAATTTTAACCGAAATGATCAATCCTTTTAACTAGAGAGGACCAAATTGTTAATGAGCCACACTTGGCAATACACCATGGGTAGGCACATACTATTATGGATTTGAATTTGGGTCATCCTCATGTCAACATTTCCAAGTTCCTCCTACACTATGTATGCTCCCTCTATTGATAAAGAGGAAGTTTATAGGAATAAAGATGTTTTAATTTGATGTCTTTTTAACTCAATTATGTTGTTTTGGTGGTTGTAACGTTCCCCGGCCCGATTAAGGTCTATTACATGCAGAATTACACATAAATTAATTTTTTTCTAGTAACTATTTTCCTGTAGCTTACCAGGTATGAATTACACGCAGATTTAACTATTGTCGGATGCCATTAATTAAATGCATCTACAACATGCTAAAATCGACATGAATGCAGTTTAAATAATTCAATAGAACATCATATAAATCCTTATTAAACACATGGTGAATGCACAACCATTAAGCTCATAAATATAACACATAGAACAAATAAAACACTTATCTTTTAAATTAATTGTGTAACCAGTTTCTCGGGACGGATGTTCCACCAAGCCATAAACTTGCTTTTCCATATCTCAACAACAAGTCACCCCTGAGTTGGGGCTATAAATCTACAAAAGAGGGTGGAATCTCACTGTTCACTCACAACTCAGAAAATCCCACAACTCATTGGTATTCTCCAACAACTATCTCGATTTTCCACTAGCTCTCTTCCTCCCGACCTATCCAACCCAAGGAATGCACCTATTTACTTATATCAGTCCATCGAGTGTTGCATTCATTTATTAGGGTATTTTTGGCACAGGTAACGATGAATCTCACTACTCAGAAATCTTAAGGGAGCTCACTGCTAGGAAAACTACTAGGAAAAACAACAACAATCACTTGTTGTTATAGTGTAACTCACACAAGAGTTCACTCTTTAGGCCTAACAACCCAAATCTTCAGTCTTCTGATCCAATTAAGCTCCAAAATTTTCCCTCAATGGTTTCTCTAGCTTTCATCATTCTTCTTCCCTATTCTCTGCTCTCTGCTTGTTGTTCATGCAAAACATGAATGTCCAAAAACAATTCCTTCTTGGCCATACAAGTTTGCTCTTCTTTGGCTTGCTTGCTTGACTTACACTCTTCCAAAAATTGATTGTACTCAGTCCCATGCTCCCAATAAATATGGGATGTGAATTCTTGTTACACCAAAAATTATCACATCTAAGTGTCGCACCTCAGTTTCGCATCCCCAACACCATGGAATATTTTTTGTCATATTCCCTAGCTATCAAAGAGAAGAAAATACACTTGTTGAAGGTCGAACACATTGTCTTCCCCCTTGTTAATTGGCCTACTTGGAGCATCAATTCCCCCCTGCAATGGCTTAGGGAGCGTCACCCCTTAGGTGACACTTCTTGCTAGACCAAGAGGGAGCATCCTTGATGCCCTTTGTCAAGTTTGTAGGGAGCATCGATCTTATTAAGGTGGTTTTAACTAATATCGCCTTTTCCTATGGGTCATCTCTAGAATAATTCTGGTGGTTATGATCGAGGGATGACTCATGAGCTCGAATATCTCCTTTTTAGGTAATCAATCCTAACTTATGGAGGAAATATCTCAACCTTCCCTTGATATTCTAAGTTGGTTATACCTCCCAAGTCTTTATATAAACACGGCCTCTCAAAGGTGGAAGGAATTAGATGAAGTTAAGGTCTGAAACATATCAAACCTATGGTTCATTTGCCAACATATAGTAAGGCGTTGGATAGGAGAAACATTGGAGGAAGCTTGCTCAACATCAAGGTGATTGTAAGTATTGTCCATTGTTTCTCATTAATAATATCTTCGCCTATTCCCATACTTATGTGTCTTTTAAAGTTTACATATGAATATCATGCTTGTTTCATGTAGTTATATTTACTTTTATATAACCTCATGCAAGTAGTAGAAGAGGAAGATCCTTCTGTTTAAGTGCAGGGAGATCATGATCAAGTTAGGACTGGATCCAACACGAGAGTAAAAAGGAACAACGAGGACAACCTCTGAAAAAGGTGCACTCTCATTTCCTTTCTCTCTTCTTATTTTTATGTGTGAATAGACATGAGCAAGGGATGTTAGTGCCCACTTTCTCTATTCTGTCTTAGTCGAAGAAAAACAAGCTAAGGGGAGCTTGACCTGTCCGCATGGTAAGATTTCTCATACCACTTCTCACACCCACCCTCTTACATGAATTGAATGATTGGGATCTTCCACACTCATACAAAAAATAGAAACTTAATACATAATCATAATAAAATTTAGGAATATGGGTTTGGATTAATACCCATCCATAATTTCCCCCTTGGGCCCCTCTTAGACATTCTCCTCTCTTGTGGATTATTTTTCCACCATGTATGTCCATATCCCTCAACAACTGGCATCACATTTTATTTATTAAAACTCAAAAATACATTTCACATACACATCACTTGGCCACAACCATACATTATATATACAATAAGCATTCATTAAACTAAGGATTATAGCAAGGAATTTGCATTCCCCCTCCCCTAAAATTGTGCACCGTCCTTAGTGCACACTACCATGTTGAAATATATATACAAATTTACATCACAATGCTTAGAAAATGAAAATTCTACAATTTCACAACTCCAGTAGTAGTTCCAACCATAATCTCTTATTCCTCTCAACTCGTTGTCCCAAGAAATGTACCCCCTTCATTGTTCTCAATTCATTGGTTTGTATCATTCTTTTATAAGGGCCCCGGTGTAGGTTGGCTAGGACTCTGAGATGTGGATCTAGAACTCTAGCTACCCAAAATGGGGTATTGCATTTTTAGCTTCCATTTCCTTCAAAATTGACAAAAAATTATGGGTATTCCTCCCGCGTAGTTTCTTTATTCTCCCATGTTGCATCTTCAAGATAGTAATAGGTCCATTGAACCTTTACCATCCCTATGGATTTTTTCTTGAGCACTTTGACTTTCCGGTCCAGGATGTATACTAGTTCCACCTAGAAATCCCCTTCGTGTTCCACTTGGTTCACATTCCAATCAATTATGTGGTTAGGGTCAGGAACATATTTCTTTAATAATGACACATGAATACATTATGCACTCTCATGCATGCAGACAATGTTAGCATGTATGAAACTAGCCCTATCTTCTCTAATATTTCAAAAGGCCCACAATATCTTGCTGCCAACTTTAGGCAGTTACCCAATTATAGAGAACTTCTCTTCACTTTCACTTTAGAAATATTTGTTTGCCCACTTTAAAATATATGAAAACTCTCTTCTTGTCTACATAAATTTCATGCATGTCTTGGGAAGTCCTATAATCCTCCCACTTTGATGTTTGGTCCATCAAATAAATTTTAGCATGTACTCAATTATTCTATTATTCCTCTTTGTTTTCCCATTTGACTCTGGGTGATACGTTGTACTGAGATTTAGATTTGTCCCAAAGTCTTTGAACAAAACTTTCCAGAAATTGGATTTAAACTTGGGATCTCTGTATGAATCTATTGCCTTGGGAACTCCATGTAACCTGACAAGTTCTGTCATGTAGATTTGGGCAATATTTTTTTGTCTTTTGTGTAGTCTTTACTGGAATAAAATGTGCGACCTTAGTTAATTTGTCCACCACTACCATGATGGAATCATGTTGCTTCACTATCTCAGGAAACTTTGTAATAAAATCCATTGTGAGTAGCTCTGATTTCCATTCCAAAATGGGTAATGGCTATAACAACCCAGCTGGATATCTATGTTTTGTCTTCAGCTCTGGCACTCTAGACACCTAGCTATATAATCAACCACTTTTTCTTCATTTCTGGCCAAAAGTATTGGTTTCTTACAAATGAAATCATTTTTTGATATCCTAGATGTCCAACATATGGCACATTGAGAATTTCCCTTATCACTGCATTTTTCAGCTCAATGGAATTTGACACATATACCTTGCCTTTGTACATGAGAATTACATCTTCTTGCAGCTCATAATATTTGAATTTCTGCTGTAAATTTCTTTGTTGTAATGTTTCTTTTATTTCCAAATAGTGCTAATCTAAATTTTCTACTACAGTAATTTTATCTTTAAAATCGGTCTTGTACATGCTAATGGATACAATATGCATCTCATGCGCTCTTCTACTTAGTGCATCAGCCACTTGGTTCTCTTTTCCTTTTATGTGATTAATCTCAAAGTCATATTCAGTAAGGACTTCCAGTAATTTAGTTTGTCTGGCATTTAATGTGGGTTGTCCAAATAAATTTTTCATACCATAATGGTTTGTCCTTAGCTCAAATTTTCTCCCCATAAGGTAATGTCTCCACATTTTCAACGCATGAATAATGGTTTCTAATTCTAGATCATGGGTAGCATAATTCCTTTCATGCTCTTTTAATTTTCTAGACTCATAGCATACCACATGATCCTTTTGTGTGAGGACTCCACCAATCCCTTCCTTGCATGCATCAGTGCATACCATAAAATATTCATATAGATATGCAATATTCAATATTGGCACACTTGTCAAAATTTCCTTCAACTACTAAAAACCTTCCTCACATTTAGAACTCCATTCAAAGTTCACTCCCTTCTTTTGCAACGAAGTAATGAGGCTTGCAATATTTGGAAAACCTTTTATGAATCTTTGGTAATACCATGAAAGACCCATGAATGATTTGACCTCTGTGACATTTCTTGGTGTTGGCCATCCTCTAATGGCCTCTATCTTCTCATGATCAACAATTATCCCATCTATTGAAATAATATATCCCAAGTACTGAATCTTCTTTTGATAAAATATGCACTTACTCAACTTGGCATACAATTTATGCTCTCTTAAAAATTATAGTACCATTCTTACATGTTTCTTATGTTCTTCTTTTTCTTTGAGTAGATGAGTATACCATCCAGGAAAACAATCACAAACTTGTCTATGTATTCTTTGATCACTCCATTCATTAGGCACATAAAAACAACTAAGGCATTTGATAGCCCAAATGGCACTACCGTAAATTCATAATGCTTGTACCTTGTCCTGAATGTTGTCTTGATTATATATTCTTCTTTTATCCCCACTTGATGATATCATGATATCAAGTCGATCTTGGAAAATATTCTTGCACCTTTAAGCTAATCAAATAGATCATCAATCCTTGGCAAACAATGTTTGTTATTTATGGTGACCTTATTTAGTTAATTGAAATCAATACACAACCTTGAGGTTCCATATTTCTTCTTCTCAAAAAGAACTCGGATACCCCAAGCTGATACACTTGGACATATATACCCCTTCCTTAACAATTCTTCGAGCTACATTGCAACTCCTTCAATTTTGGTGTGCCCATTTTGTATGGTGTCTTAGACACTAGGAAACTGCTAGCACCAAATCAATAGACAAATCAATGTCTCTTTGGTGGCAGTCCTGGGATTTCCCAAAACAAATCTTGAAAATTCCTCAAAACTTGATGGTCTTCAATTCTTGGCATTGTATCCTTGGTTGCTTCTTCCATATGAGATGCAAAAAATTGACATCCCTTCCTGAAACGTTTTTTCAACTGCATAGCTAAAATTTATGTAACAACTATAGCTCTTGGAATGCTTTGAACCTTGACTTGCTTCCCTTCTTCATCAAGACATGTTATTGTCTTCTTGTAACAGTATAAGACAAGATAGTGTTTTTGCAGCCAATCCATTCCAATTAGAAAATCATATGAACCCAATAGTATGATGTTCACATCTACTTTTGTGTTGAGTCCATTCATGTTTATTAGAAAATATTTAACCAACTCATTGATTTTCCTCTTAGCCCATGCGGCTAATTGAAATAATCAAGATTTATTATATTTACTCCTTTGCAAGTGAAATATTTCAACAATGTTAGAGTTTATGTAACTATGCCTAGCTCTAGAATAAATTAAAATTGCTATGGGATGGTTATCAATCTTACCTTCCACTTCAATCATGGGGGATTGATATTTTTCTTGCTTGTTTTCCAAGGTTCCATAAATTCTTGGCATGTTTCCTCACATGTATTAAATTGTTTTAGCCTCTTGAGTGTTGTGGACAATCCTCATTCTTTCTTCTTTGTGAGGGAAGTTCCTATATAATTGATTTCCCTCACATCCCCAACATTGTATAGGTTGTTACCTTGTCCTTTTCCCAAATGAATATTCCATTTGGGTTTCATTTTGGTCTGATTATCCTTGTTTATTTTCTTGCAAGTTGTTCTCAAAAAAGGGTGGCTTAAAACCTTTATGCCTTTGATCATTCTTACAATTCATCTTGTCATTCCAAGGTTTTTGGAAAACTGATCTTCCTCTTCTCTACTCATAAAGATGCTTTTCTCTCCTTATGGCCTCCTCCAAAGTCCTAGGGTTATCATATTGTATCTTGTCATTGTAGAATAACCCACTAAGAAACATTTGAATTTTGACTTTCATATCCTTTATGAAGTCCACATACTTCAACAATTCAAATAATATTTTCTCATATCCATTCATTGTCATGCTTCCCAATTTGAGTTCAAAGAACTATTTTATCTTTCTTTCATAGTAATTCTCAGACACATAACTCTCTTGGAAATATCCTTTGAACTGCCTCCACAAGACCTTCTTCTCATCAAGATGTTTGGCTTTCTTAAGCTTATCCAAACACATGGTTGGATTTCCTTGCAAGTGGTAGGTTTCAATTATCGTTTCTACCTGTTAGCACTCTATAAATTTGTTCGGTTGATAACAAACGACAAAGGTAACCTACAAACCAACTTTAGAGCTGGGTACTAGCCTACTCAGCTCATGGAGGGATATCTCATGTCACTTAATGTTTCTTTGGTGATCAATGGCTAGATTTAGTTTGTTTTGGGGGGGTTTTATAAATTTTCTAGCAAGGAAGGGGAGGGGCACTTAGGGCTATGGAGTCAAAATTTTGAAATTGAATGAAAACACTGACTGGTCTGTACAACTCTCTAGAGGATAAAGGCTAAGTGAGGTGATGAATATGAGTTATCAATTTTAGTTTGCAGAGTGTAGGAAGAAAAATGAAACAAGTAATTGCATCAGAGCATTAATGAAATGAATTATGAATTAGTTATGAATAATTACACACAGTTTAAATTGCTTAAGCCGAGAGCATCACAAGATGAATTATGATCTTTTGAACTATCCAATTTAAACAGAAGAAAGTGCAAATGGAATTAAAGAACACTGGAAATACATAAAATGAGAGAAGACAAAACTCATATCACCACCATTAGAATCTTTTCATATAGACTTCAAAAGATTCTGCTTATGTATTCAATTCAGCTCCAGAAAATTACAATTTAGTTCAGAACAACTAAGGAGGTGCCCTTGCACTTCTACCAACATTACTACATTCAAAACTTATAATATTTACACAATTTGAATTCCTTTCAATTAGAAACCGATTACAATAGCTGAACTGGAATGTTTCAGCTTCTAAAAATGACTACAATTATTACAACATGATAGTTTCAGTGTGGGGACCGATTACAATGATTAATAAAAAATGTTTCATGAATCAACGACCAATTCCTCTAACTTTTTAGCTTCTTCTCTTGCCATTTGTCTTGCTCTGGTCCTCTTTTTGATCTTCCATTTTGGTGACACTTGGGCGCTATCTGCTAGTTTCTGGGAAACTGCACTTTGTTTTGCCCAACTGCACTATCTCCTTCCACTGAAAATCAAAAGGAATGTCATATTCCATCATCTCTTTAATTAAGATATCCAAGTCAATGCAAGAGGCATACGTCATGACTAGCAGTCCAATCTTTACTGCCTTGAATTGATTCAAGATCTCAAAATTTTTGATCAAATATTCTACCAAGGTTGCTCCTTTTAAGTTCTACTCAAGGATTTCAAACTTGGAATGATCGATTCTACATCAGGCGAGGTGAGAGTTGTATTCCTCCTGATCATACAATTTTCCTTTTCCATCCCAAAATGGTGGGAGGCCTTTGATGAAAAACTCTTCAAATAAATCTTTGAATTCCTATATACTCTGCTCCACTTGTATGGCCTTGGTGTGGATTGATTTTAGCAAGTTATGCTTTGCAATGACCCTCCTGGCCCAGATGATCAATGCAATCCTATCTTTGACCCCAATGGTTTGAATTTCTATAGTAGGGATGGAATTCGACAAGTTTATAGCATTTTGGGCCCACTCTAAGGGTTTCTTTGCTAGGGTCTCATTTACAATAGTGCACCTGCTTCTAGCTGTGATGGCCATGCTATCTTTTTCATTGATAAATTTCAAGTACACTTTGAACTTGGCAGCTTCAGTAGCAATAGAATCCCAAATGATGTGTTTGGTTCCCTGCAATAGTCCTTTGCCTCTCAACCTTGTATTCAACTTGTATACTCTTTCGTGCAAAGCTTGATTATCCTTCTGGAATTGAGCCATCCTTTCATCTTTTTTTCTCATTTCTTTCTTCATCTTCTCTATATCTCCCTTTAGACCTTTGATTTCTCCCACATTCAGGATAACTTGGGACATAGCCTAGATAAGTCCTTCAATGCTCGAACCAACTTCTGTAGTAGAAGGTATAGTTACAGCCATGTCTGGTACTTTTGTTTGCCCTTGTGACTAGTTCACTTTTTCTTTCTCCAGCTGTAATACCTTGGCCTTGTAATTCAATGCCTCTTGTCAAATGCCTCCTTCTCTTGTTCTAGAGAAACCAGTTCTGTTGTTTGTGGATGTTATGTGGCAGAAATTTTTAGTTTTTTCTTCAAGATTTGAATTAGCTTGTCTTTTTCTTCCAAGGAGGATCTCACTCCCTGAGGGCCTTCAGATTATAGGCTCTTGACTTGAGTTTTCTAAGCTCTGCTACATGCTTTTTCTTTCCTCAACTGCCCTTCTAGCTTAATTGCATAAGTTGACAACTTTGAATTCTTCAAGCTTAGACCCAAGTAATATGAATACAACATGTCACTGGTATTCCTGTGGAATTTCACTTTGTCAAGATCACTGATGTTCTCATATTTCATCTTGATCTCAAACACTTTATCCTCATCTGCAACTTCTATATTGAATGTCTTCTTCTCTACATCTCTCACTGTGAACATAGAAGACTTATGATGAGATGTATTTTCTACTTTAGGGATTAACTCCCTCATTTAATTCATAGCCAAGTTTCCTTCCTCAGCATACTGCTTTTCCACATCTTCTTTAGATTGATAGGCTGCTCCAACTACCTTATCAAATATGTGCTTTTTGCTACTGAAAGTTCTTGAGATGCCCTCACTTTGGAGCTTTCTCCCTTTCCCAAATTCTACATTGTTGATGCCACTCTCCACCATATCCATATTTACCTGTTATTTAGGCTCTTCCTCTTCTAGATCCACTATCTATGGGGATTATGTGATATTCATCTTTTTAGGGGCAGTCTACTGACTGCTGGTGCCTAGGGCCTTTGAACTGCTCCTTTTTTTGTAAACACTTATCTTGGGAACTTTAACTATCAACTTTTGAGGAGTCTATTATATTTGAGTTTGTTGCGGGGTCGCCTCCATTTGTTTTGTTTGAGCTAGCAACAATATTGCTTCCATATCAGCACAAACATCTAGATTTGCCAATTTTTCAAATCCCTCAACATGTTCATGCTCATAGGGGGCTTGTTTGTTTATTAGTCTTATCTTAGATATGATTTGATGTGGATCATATCTTCTTTCCTGTAGGTGTGCAAATCCAAAATTCTTGAGTGTGTCCTAGATCTGAGATAAGCATGATCTAGTTTTTACAATGAAGGGTCCAATGATGAAAGGGAATTTGAGGTTGGATGCCTTGTGTAGTTTTAGGAAGTGTTATGTATCTGATATGATTCTTTGTGTGATGAAATCCAAGGAAATGACTCTGGGTGTCAGAAAAATAGGAAGAATATAGGGGGATTCATGACAACCATAAACCCATATCACTGTTGAATGCATGAAAAACACCCATTCCCCCACTTTGTTTCCTAGATTTGGTTGTAAATAAATCCTCATGTCATCTAGGACTCTTGGGAGACTGGTGTTGAAAATCAGGTTGTAAAATATGGACATGACCTTGTTGATAAAGATGAGCATTGGGATTCTTTTACATTCAGTTGATATGAATGATTCTTCAGGGAACTCTCTCTTGTTTGTCTCCAGGAAAGTCTTCAACAAATATGTGTAATACCTGAAATGTCTTAGTGACTGAAAATTCACTAGCTGCTTGTGGATATTATCAGCTATGAATCTATCAAAGCTGATGAAAACTGACTGACTGGAAAAATGATAATAGAAAACCTAACATGACCTCAACCATATACTTATCATTATCTACACCTAAAATATGATTTGGTATGGAACAGACCCATTGGAATTCAATAACCATGATATTTACGCTCATTGGAAGGGACAGACTCTTGGAAATATGTTCTGGTTTGACAATTGTTTTCAAAAATAGTTTTTTGACTTCGGAGGGACATTCCCTATAAACCATGATTATCTTTTCTTCTTCAAACTGTTCAGAAACTGCAGAGGGGGACTCTGGTATGTCGAGGGCGTATCGAATTGACATACTATCTACTCTACATAGGACCTCGGACCCCAGTTTGTTTAAGACAACTTTTTCTTCCTGTGAATATTGCTCTATGCACCAACCTATGAATTCAGGGAAGGGGAAAGCGACCTCGACAGCGTAAGGGACTATGGCGGCCTGGACTGCTTCAAGGAAGGGTATATGTTTCCCTACATTATCTGACAGATTATCTCTAGATACGGAGATGGGCGAGACGATTATTTTGGTGTCGAACACATCTGAATCTCTGTTGATTAGGGCTTCTTCGTTTGAAGTGGGTTCTTGTTCTGCTACTGACATAATGACAGGGTCCATGGTGACGATGAAAAACACCTATAGTTGAGCAAAAAATGTGTGGGTTTGGCGTACTATTGTTCTTAAGTTTGAATAGAGCGGTCACGCCAATCTTCCAACGTTCCAGTAATTTGAAAAATAATAAAATAACGACAAGTGCCCCCATTTATATACTTTTCGATTTTGAGGGCGAGGGGAAGCAATTTGGGGAAACCCACTTATCACCCCAAAATGCATCCGATGGTGCCATGTGTTCTCGAGCTGAAACCATGGTTTACTTTTCAGCCCACATTCGAGAATTATCCTCCATGCACGTTCTTCCCTCGAAACGATCCCCAACCATTGTTCTGCAGTGCCCGCGATCTGTGACCCATCGGGTTCCATCAACTCCGCATTTTCGATAGCTTTAGTCTCATCTCGCTAGATTTGGCCATGTCCTCTAGTTTATCATGCTACCACATTGGTTTAGCACCTCGCTAAGTTTTGAAAAACTAGATTTCCCACTGAAATTTGTTATGGCAATAGCACTATCCTTGAGGGGTAATCATGCAGCTAGAAGTATTTCTTCATTTCCAACAACCATGCCTCAACCTCTTCTCCCTTTTTATGCTCACCATTAAAAGTTGGTGGCTTGATTTTCCCGAGTTCACCTTACAATATGTTTGCCTCAAAAATTCTCCTCTACCTCCTAATAGGAGACATGTGGGTCACTCCATGGCCCTAAACTTGCATGAACTCTCCTAGTGGATTTCTCTAGGGAATTATGGCACCTACTCATACTTCTTGATTTTCTATCATTCCCATGATCATCCCTTCTGCTATAGGATTTGGATTTTTCCACTTCATGTCTAACAATGGTTGCTTGCTTTGTGCTAGATTCTTTATTGGATTTCCTCTGCATCATATTCAGACTCTGAAGTATCTCCTCCTGATCTTTCATGATATTTTCATTATCTTCCCTAAATCTCTCCACTTCTCTTTGCAGACTTCTCATAGCTATAGGCTCTTGCCTACCTCTTCTTCCATTAGACTCTATCTCAACACTTCCCATGCTGATATGTAGACCTCTAACATCCTCCTCATGGATGTAAGATCCCTGAGAATCTTCCATAACTCCAATAATTATGTAATAACCAAAATTGTTTTCCAGTACCTTTGATTCTGTAAGAAATGTGCATGTAATAATTATTGTTATCACATGCATACTATACAAAATTTTATTAACTAGATTACATGTTATTATTCATCTGAATTTATGAAAGAAATAATGCACTAAGTCAAAATATGATTCCTTAGACATATTCCTCTCTGAAACAAATTTCCAATGGTTGTACTCATGCATGATTTTGAGTTTTGAGCGAAACGTTACAACATTCACAAGCTGTAATTTTCACTCATTGTTTTGTCTTCACTGCTGCAAAATTGCTTTATTGTTTTATGAGAAAATTATAGTGCACAATTTGAAATTTTGGGTGGATATATGGATTCTCCTCCTCAAGACTTTTCCAGTGACTATTTGTTTTCTCAAATATGAACTTCGAGATGAAAGTTATGGTCTGAGGAAGTTTAAATTTTTTTCCCATTTTATCCATGTATGTTACAAGTGTCTTATTTCTCTTCGTTCACATTTTTACATACCCAAATTCCAAATCTGGTTCAATGACTGACTTCTATGGTTTATAATATTTCCATGGGCTTCTTTTGTGCCCCACACAGACTTCTGAGCAAGGAGCTATGCCATTTGGAAGTAAATTGGGGTAAAAAATATACCCTGCATTGTTTCAGTTGTAACCTTCTCATACGAGGTTTGTTTTGCGCCTGGAATATATTGTTGGAAAGATCTCTATAATTTATTTTATTTAAGCTGCATAGAATTTGTGTACCTAAGGTAGACAAAGTGCATGTGACTTTCGACTACCTAAAAATGTTGTTTAGGCCCTCAAAATCGCTCCTCAAGTTGAAGACCTTCAAAAACTAGAAAACATTGTAGAAAATTGACTGTTTACTATTGTAATAGTCTTTTAATATACATTTTTGATGTAAAAATTGAGAGTAATATTAGTCGTTGATCCACTAAACCTTTCTCAGGACCGCATATAAATCTCCACCATTGATCACCCAAGTCAAAGCAATTTATATCATTGATCTAAGCTCCATCATTGATCATCGATTTCCTTTAGACATGCGAAACACCCTACCAATTTCATCAACCAAACCATCTATAATTAGTGATTTTATTTGAAAATCGATTTGGTAAGACATCAATAAACCAAATTACCTAACCATTGGCCATCAAACCTACCTATTGGCATACAAAAACACTTCTCCATTTCCATTGACCCGACCATTGGTCATCGACCTTTTCTTGGTTGATGCAGAAACTAAGCTCATGTGGCAAGAAACCTGGATACTGACATGGAAACCTAGCTGACGTGGCATGACACCTGGATGTTGACGTGGCATGACATGTGGATGTTGATGTAGCATGATATGTCATCACCCTCTTTCCCTCCACTTAAAATCAACAATTTTTCTTGGATGAACCAAACACCTTGTCAATTTCGTCGACTTGACCATCGACGAATGATGATTTTCTTTGGTCAAACCAAATGCTTTTCCAAACTCACTGGTCTAACCATCGACCATCAATGATTTTTGTTGGCAGACCAAACACATCGCCAAATTTTTTGATCCTACCATCGACCATTGATGATTTCTCTTGGAAAACTGATTTTTCCCATGAATTTCATCAATATGATACTTAGCAGTTTTTCAACTAAAATCAAGATGAATTTGGGTTGTTGATTTGCTCTACTTTCAAATTTTCAAGAATGAATCTCGACTGTCGATTCACTCCATTTTTTCAAACCCAAAAAATGAATCTCGACCCTCGATTCTCTAACTTCACTAATTGCGAAAATGAATCCTGACCTTTGATCAACTTCACTTTCCAAACTGTCAAAAATGAATAATTTTTGTGGGTCAATTTACGATGAATCTGGGTTGTTGATCTTGAAATAAAAAGAAATTTCAGTTATTGATCCATCAAACTTTTTCCAACTTCTTCAACGACCATTAAAACATAAATTTCGACCTTCCAAGTCGAATTTTAGCTCTGCAACTCTGCAGATTGTCATCCTTGATCACCTCTAAGAGGGTTTTGAGGTAATTGTAACTTGAATTCTCTAAGAAATCTATGGATTTCACTTTGGAATTCATTAATTTCCAAAAAAACGTCACAAATCCAAAATTTGTAGCAATGAATTTCACCCAAATTCACACTGATCTCGACCCATACAAGCCCAATGTTTGAACTAGAAGCTTTGATACCATAATGTAATGTTCACCAACCCAGTTGAGGTCCATTACATGTGGAATTACACATAAATTAATTTTTTTCTGCTAATTAATTTCATGTAGCTTACCAACTACAAATTATGCACATATTTAACTATTGTTTGATGACATTAATTAAATGCATCTACAACATGCTAAAATCGACATGAATGCAGTTTAAATAATTCAAAATAGTAGCATATAAATCGTTATTAAGCATTGAGTGAATGCACAACCATTAAGCTTATAAATATAACACATAAAACAGATAAAACACTTATCTTTTAAATCGATTGTGCAACCAATTTCTTGGGACGAACGTTCCACCCAATCATAGACTTGTCATTCCATATCTCAACAACAATTCACCCATGAGTTGGGGCTAGCAATCCACAAAGGAGGGTGGTCTCTCGTTGTTCATTCACAACTTAGAAAATCCCACAACCCACTAGTATTCTCCTACAACTATCTTGATTTTCCACTAGCTCACTTTCTCTCGATCTTCCCAACCCAAAGAATCTACCCTTTCACTACTCTCATTCCATCGAGCATCCCATTCGTTTATTAGGGTCTTTATGGGAAAATTAACCAGGAATCTCACTACTGAGAAAACCCAAGGGAGCTCACTACTAGGAAAACTACGAGCAAACACAGTAGCAATCATGTCCTGTTACATTGAAACTCAAACTGGAGTTCACTCTTCAGGAATGAAAACTTGGCTCTTCAGTATTCTGCTCCAAATACACTCCAGAAATGACCCTCCATGATTTCTCTATCTCCCATGCTCATTTTCCTTATTCTCTGCTTGTTGTTCATACAAAACATGACTTCCAAAAAAAAATGTCTTCTTGGCCATAAAAATTTGCTCCCCTTTGGCTTGCTTTCTTGACTTAGAGTCTTCCAAAAACTAATTTTACTCAATCCCATGCTCCCAATAACTACGGGATGTGACTTCTCACACCCACCCTCTTACATGAATTCAATGATTAGGCTCTTCCACACTCAAACAGATAATAGAAGTTTAATACATAATCACAATAAACTTCGGGAATGTGGGTTTGGATTGATACCCATTAATAGTTTACACCTTGGGCCCCTCTTAGACACTCATACACATTCCCCTCTCTTGTGGATTAATCAACCTTCATCTCTATCCATATCCCCCAACAACTGACATCACATTTTATTTACTAAAACTCAGAACT
Source organism: Picea engelmannii (assembly GCA_009831015.1). Lineage (NCBI taxonomy): Eukaryota > Viridiplantae > Streptophyta > Pinopsida > Pinales > Pinaceae > Picea > Picea engelmannii. The sequence continues at coordinate 140,588 of ML779888.1, read as the reverse complement.
ACATTTTGCATATACATCGCTTGGTCACAACCATACATTATATCTACATTAAACATTAATTAAACTGGGGATTATAGAGGGGACATTACAATGGAAATGAAAGTATGTAGATGTTTTCATAATCCATTACATGAAATATTGTTTTTTGAGATTAACTACATAGAGTAAGATCGATATTCAAATTGGTAACCAACATGATCAATCCTTTTAACAAGGGGGGACCATAATTTTTAATGAGCCACACTTGGAAATATGCCATGCAAGGTAGGAGCATACTAGTGTGGATTTGAATCTGGGTCATCCTCATGACAATATTTCCAAGTTCCTTCTACGCTACGTATCCTACCTCTATTGATAAAGAGGAAGTTTATATGAGTAAATATGTTTTAATTTGATGTATACTAACTCAAATATGTTGTTTTGGTGGCAATGAAAGTATGTGGGGTTTTTCATAATTCATTATATGAAAGAATAATTTTTTGGATTAAATACAAAGAGTAAGATCCATCATCAAATTGGTAATCACCATGGTCAATTCTTTTAACTAGAGAAAACACAATTGTTAATGAGCCACACTTGGCAATTGTTGAAGGAAAATCTCCCCGCGGGAGAGCTAGACTCTTAAATATTAAGATAGAAGATGCTTATCATGGACACTGACTTCCTTTTAGATCTAGATAAACTAATGTGTGAGGAGGAAGGAGAAAATAAGTACCTTTTACTGGTGTTTGTCCCTGCACGGTCCGAGTTGAGCTCCAATCTTGTGCTCCTTGATAAGCTCTGTAGACAAACAAAGATACAACCACTTCCTACTCTATTGAGATTAGCTTGAAATAGATCTATCTATTAGAGACAAATTCATGTGAGATCAAACACAGATTTGAAAGAAATAGGCCAAGCATATTATATTAAAGAGAACAACAACGAAGAATTCTTACAGCCATAGATGTGAGTGTAGCAGCTTCGTCAAGTCTTCCTCATCTGAACCCTTGCTCAAACAGTCCAAACATTGAATGTTGATGCTCTGAAAGACATCTTCTTCATGATATCATAGGTTAGATGCTTCAGAATACTTTCTCCATTCCTTTCACCATGAGAAGGACTGTTTAAATAGGCTTGGAGAGGCCCAAGTATTTGAGATATCTTTGGGGTAAGTTGAATATTTTCCTCCTCCAGTTATGGATCTACCCTAAGATCATGGCTTGACCAAGGATTCGAAGCCAACCACCTTCATATATTGAGGGGATATTTCCCTCAATCTTCTCAACAAACCAAAATTTGCCCGGAATAGGTAGCACTCCTCCAAAAAGTGCATCAGAGCATTATAGCGCTCCCCAAGAGAAGGAAAGAAAGCGTTAGTGTTATAACTCTCCCCTAAAAGGGTGGACAGAGTGTTATAACACCCCCTAACAGTGTATAGGGGAGCGTTCCTCTCTGAAACTCAATTTTTAGTGGTTCTTCCAATAGCAAGAGACTTGTATTTCTAGTAGACTGATTCCTCCTCTTCACAACTAATCTTTGAGGTGTCCTAAGTGTCCCTGTCATGTTTTTGGAGGCATGACATAGGAAAGAAGGCAGTATGATGTCAACAACACTTATACACTTGCGGTCAAGATGCGACACTTGCGACACTAATGACGACACTTGCAAAGTGGGTAATTTTAAGGTGTAATAGATTTCCCCCCAAAGTGTGAAGTTAGAAGACGAGAACTGATAACTGAAATACTTTGCAGACTTTCAAGCAAGGGTACAAACTCAGAGAACCTAATGGAAGCTGCACACAACCATCAAACAAATATTAAGACATGCTTCAAACCCAAGGCAGGCATACCTATGCTTGAGTGATAGAGACTTTCAAGGTATGGCCACCATAAATACATTGCGGATCCATAATTATATTGATAAAAGGTATAGCCACCGAAAATACACCGTGGATCTATACTCCCATGACCTGAACTGATCGTAGCCATGAAGAATACACAGTGGATCTACGAGATGACAAGACATAGCCACGACCAATACAAAGTGGATCTATGTGACAATATATGTGTCATTGTTCAAGAGAAACTCTGTCGCAACCTGGGCAAAGTACATATTAGGGTGATCACTCAACCCAGGGTCTTCTTACCGATCCCGATGTAGTACGAATCTAACCATGTGAATAGATGTCCTAATTTCGAACATGGAAGAAACCACTTGATTACCATTCAATGATGTAAACCGTTAACAAGTGCGAGGGAGATCACCATTGATGTCAATGATTCCCAAGGTACCCTAATACATTCCAACGAATGTGAATGGATGAGTTGAATTTGAACATCCGTGGAATCATCCGATCAGAGGTCAATGATGTAAACCCATTTTCGAACGTGAGGAGGCATGCCATTGAGGCATGCAGGTCCCAAAGTACTAACTGGTTTCTAAGTCTAGTTTGTGGATAATGTGTTGAAGTTGACAGGAATAGACTCATCGAAGGAGGGCCTTGATGTATCCCCCATCAACGACGCGAAACAGGCACAAAGATGTAATTGGTAGATCAAATGAACATGGACTGACACAGGTATTGAGACAAGATATTTGTGATGGATGACTCTCGAGGCAGATACTTCCCTTGAACACTGAGGCACAACAGCAGAAACATGACATGCGCCAAAACATGATGATGCAGTGGATACTGTGACTTTCGTCGGGTGACCCAAAGGAGTAAGAAAAACTCAGAGGATTGGTTCAGTGTAGAGGTTCAACGGATTAATATGTGCACAAAGACAAAGTGTCATGTTCAAGGGTGACTCTAAGAGTTACTTGGTAATGTTCTCAAAAACTACTTGGCTTGCTTGTTTCAAAATTTTCCCCCATCTAGATAGATGATTACATCTTTTTAATTTAACAAGCTCGAGGAGGGTAACACATACTCAATATAACTTACCTTCGGTAAGTTCCTCTTCCTTTGTTTAACGAACTGGAAGAAGTAAGGGTTCGATCCCGTATGGGCCTGTCGATGTTTGTTTTAATGAGTCCAAAGATAGAAAACTCGAAGGTTTTTCATGATTATAGAGTCTGGAAAAACACTTAAAAGAGAACTCTCTCAATTCATTTTTCGTAAAGTAGTCTGATGAGACCAAAAAAAAGATAAACTATCACTCAACAGACGTTTTCTTCAAATGATTTAATGAGCATGAAGAGAGCAAGGTCACTCGACAATCTTTTCATATTTAGAGAGTCTGAAAAGAACTTAAAGATGACTCCAATGTTGTCCTTTTTCGTAATGTTATTCTCGTGAGGTTGAAAAAGAGATAAATTATCACTCGAAAGACATCCTTTCAAACCTTTTAATGAGTGGGAAAGGAAGCAAGATCACTCGGCAATATTTTCATGTTTAGAGAGTCTGAAAAGAGCTTAAAGGAGACTCTAGGGGGTTCCTTTTTCGTGTATCCATACAGGTTTGAAAAAGAGATAAAATTTTACTCGGATGCATTCTCATGTATTTACGAGCACGAGAAAGAAAAAATACTAAGCTCGGTATGCCCCCAACTTGAAAAGCTAGTGGCTTAACTTCAGAATGATCATCAAAGGTTGGAGACATGCCCTCCAAGCTTCAATTCATTCACCAACTTTGAGGTTGTTACCAATTTCTCTACTGGAGGAGAAAAAGGAGAAGGGTGGATGAAAAGAAGGTTCAAGAGAGGTGATCGTTTCATTTTTTAATGAGCTTGCTATAGAGAGGAAAACTATACTCAAGGCCTCTGTTTCATTTTTTAACGAGCTTTCCATAGAGAAGAGAAACTATGCTCGTAACTGCTTCTTGATCATGGCTTCCAAGAGGATAATGCTCTGGAAGGATACCATGTCAAGGGACAAAACTTAGTCATGGCCTCCAGGAGATATTCGCTGGATGGAAGATAATAACTCAGGAAGGAACACATGTCAAGGGTTGCGATAGGAGTAGGGAGATAAGGCTCCAATAATCCTATCGAAGAAATCACCATGTCCACCACCGGATCCAAATCATCGGAAGTTGAAATCATGGGAGACGATAGAAAATCAACATTAGGAGGGGAGATAGAGTGTATATCTTCCCAAATTTCTTCACAAGGGGGAAGAAAAGAGGATTGGTGACGGTTATTATCTTGAGGTAACTTGTCAATGTGAATCATTTCCGGAATAGATTCATCAAAAGGAAAAATTGGGGAAATGGAGTCGATTGTAGACGACAAGGAACTCAACCGGGATTGCGTCGGGGAAATGTTGAGTGCCAATAGATATTTGTCATCCGACGAGGGAGAAGCGGATTGTAAAGAAACATATGATGGTTTGGATGGACTAAGTGGCATGGTGTCACCTAGTGCATCGAATTCCAATGGACAAGGTACAATCCAAGGGTCAGATGATTCCAAATATTGATAAGCCGCGGTCGAAATCATATGGACAGTGGAAATATGATGTGTATTCAGTGGAAGTGGTGTAGGGAAGGTACCCATGAGGCTAGAATCTTTCAGTAAGCCAACACCAATGCTTTCATACGTGATCTTGTGGTCTCCCAAGAAAAGAATATTGTTGGTGGCAGGAGCGCGAGCATCGGTCATGCATAAATCCAACTGATCAACAATGACAATTTTGCCCTGATGAGGAAATTGGACACATCAAAAAACTAACGAGGCAATGGCAGTCATGGCATAAAACCAACTTCTTCCAAGTAACAAGTTGTAATCGAGGGGAGCATCGACCAGCTCGACATCAATAGTAACAGTTTTTCCACCCAATTGGATGGGCAGGGACTGTAAAATCCCATGGGGATGAAAACCTCACCCATCGAAGGTGTGTAACATTGTTGGGGATTTGTTAAGTGTGGGTGATTTTAAACCTTTCCAACATGCTAAAGACATGACACAAGTTGAGGCTCCCTCATCCAAAATAGTTTGGTGGATTTGTTGATTGTGAACAACAACATCAACTTGAAAATCAAGTTGGTGAGAGAGTCGAGATGCATAATTGCCCAGGTTAAACATGATATGGTTGGACGAATCAAGATCAACAGTGCCAAGAGTGGCCAAGAGCGTTCTACATTGACTGGGGCAGTGCTATAGAACTTCTAATGCAGACATAGCACACAGTGCTTGAGCCAAATCTTCAACAATGTTGTAGTTTTGGGCGGCACGTGAACTAGGATTAAAGGTAGATTTGCGGATAGTGCTCTTAGGAGGGCGTAAGATAGAGTCGAATGTGGGTTTCTCAATCTAAAGTGATCCAGATGGAGGATTAACCGATGGAAGAGTAATGGAGGACGACGATGGATCCGGTAAAGTACCGGTACCGCTAATGTCTTTTCCTTTGTCAGGGTTACCTGGTGTGTCGTATGTCTTAGAGCGAGTGGTCAAATTAATCCCATTAAACATATAAATGTGTGCACTCGACGAGGCCTCATCGTTAGGATGGCTAGAACTGCCCCCAGGAGAAGTTCAGTAACCATGGATTGTTGCTATGGAAAAGGCTGAGTAAGCACAGTGGGTTGTGGCTTTCCTTGGAACATTTTGGCCACTTCATTGCGAAGTGGACAGTCTTGAGTGTAGTGATCATCACCAAAAATGATACATAGGAATTTCAGTTTCCGTTGTGTTTTCTTTTCGGTAGCAGGTGCTTTATTTTTTGGTTGTTCATTGTTATTTTTTGATTTATTCTTTGTCTTCTTCTTACCCTTGGATTGTTGTGAAGGAAAAAATTGAACTGCATTCACCTCAAAGATCTGAGTTGGGAGGGAAGTAGAGGAGAGTGTGAGTGATTGGGAAGTAGAATGAGTTTTGACGGAACTGATAACACCATCTGCATGAGATGAGGATGACAGTTTAGATGGATCGGTATTAGCTCGAGCAGCATTCAAAAGCAAATCATACAAAGTACCAGATTGGGAATAAACCAAATCTAAATACTGAGCCTGAGCGATGGATTGTTCCTCTGTGACCGCACCACCCATAGTGACATCGCGAGCGATCGGGGGTAACAGTGATTTAGTAAACCATTCCACCAATAGTATGTCAGGAATGACTGCCTTGATCATCCTTCATCGTCACCTTCACTCATGAATATGGTCAGAGATATGCACAGAGGTAGTTTGACGAAGGGAGGTCAAGAGTTCAGTACCCGTCTCATAGCAAATAGGTAGTTGAAATTCCGTGAGGAAAGACATGGCAAGGGAATTGAAATCATGCAAAGAAGCATGTGGTAGTTCGATATACCACTTTGTTGCCGAACCGGTGAGTGTTCGCTGGAAAAGACGCAAACGTACAGAATCATCCATGAGGGAGTTTGATGAACACCACAAATGGAAAGTCATCACATGGTTGTTTGGATCTTCACCAGGTTTTTTGTCAAATTTCAGAATATCAGAAGGAAGTTTAGCTGGAATGACTGGCCAAACCGGTGAATGAAAAATAGAATCATTAGTTAACCGAGACAAGTCTAGGAGATCCAGAGTCACAAGGAAAGGTAGTTGTCGGTTAATTTGCGGATGATACTGGTGTGGCATAGGAACACCAGTAGGACTATAAACTAGGTTAGGTGGATAGTTGTAACTAGTAGGTCCCCCTACATACGGTTGTTGCAGGCCAGGATAAACAGGATTCGAAGATGGATGAGAAACATTGGCATAACCTGGTGGGGTCTGAGCATTATAGGTCAGGTGATTTATTTTCCCATGAGGAGGATAAAAAATTTTCCCTTGAGAATGGTAAGGAGTAGATCCTGGAGGCAGATACACACTAGACCCATGAGGAGGATAAGATTGTGGTCCCGGAGAACTCCAGGTGGTGTTTGGGATGCCACCTAGATAAGGTTGTCCGTGAGATGTTATGGAAGGAATAGGATTTGATACCCCTCCTAGTGGATTATGAGATGAGTGACCCCTAGAGTGGGGTTGAATGAAAGTGCCTCCTAAAGATACTCCCCAATATTGTGAAGGGTTTCCAACAAACGAAGGTTTCCCCCCTGCCAGCGGTGGATTTACGACTGGGGTATGACTGACAAATGGAGGGTTCCCTCCAGGAGGAGCATGAAAAGGGGGTTGTCCCCCGGGAGGGGTAGGACTGCCATGGAAAGGTAGTCCTCCAAGAGGGAAAGGTTCATTAGATGGTGGTTTCCCTCTAGTCGGTTGTGTTGGGCTAGCAGGGGTATGCATTCTCGGGTGAGTAGATGTCCCAGCAGGATCGTGTGGAACATGTGGAGCTGTAGAGTAAAATCTTGTAGAAACGGGGGGAGAGATTGAAGTGCCTTGGAGATGAGTAGAGGTGATGAGTCCAACATTAGGATGGACTTGTGTTGGTGTAACAGTAGGGTTAATAACCTGATCGACTGGGTGATTCATGGTTTGACTGGATGGTCCTGTGTCACTAGGAGGGTCATGAGGATGAAAGGGTTGTCGAAAGGATTCAAAATGTTCATAAAGATCGCATCCTGATGAAGTCCTCCATACAGAACAAGAAGGTGTGGGATTGGTATCTACTACGGTGCTAGGACAAACAGGAGTCCTATACTCATCACCAAAGATTGGTTCTGTGGATCCCATATATGTTTTGGTAAAAATCCTCGTCGGTAATTGTGGTACCTCTTTGTCTATGACGCTCCCAAGGGGTTCTAAATGAACCAAAAGTGGTTCGAGAGGGGTTACCGACACAGATGTAGTGGTATTTTCAACTGTGACCAAAGCACCTTTTGAGTTATCTAACGGAGGAGCAATAACACTTCCAGCGTCAGATTGATTTTCTACCTCTCTAGGGTAGTTGTCTTCTGGGGGGTTAGGAGGTAAGGGTTGATAGCCTTCCGGAGGCATCCCTTGCATCCTACGTGATCGGTGAAGACCTTTATTGTCTACATTCTCAATTGTGGAGAATAACATAACACACTGAAAAACTAGGGCCAACTAACAAAAAGAAACAACATACGCTAATAAAATCTAGGAATCAACCAAGCAAACAAAACTTCTCTCGATGATCGTACTAGTTGGTGATGAAATCCAACGTCGCGTGATCAAGTCGAGAAGGGGCTAGGATATGGTGGAATAGTTAAAATGGTGACCTGCTTAACGAACTTTCACCTTGGTGCAAGCTTCCACGCAGTAATTGTGGATTTACCCTCCAAGGAGCCCGAGTGAGTTTGACCAAAGTCTATTCCAGGTATAGTGAGACTTCCCTTCACTGTCACCTTGTGTAAGTACCTAAAGATTATGGAAACTAAAGACACCAATTCGTAGTGAGTCCCTAGGTGGGTATAGTTGACAGTCCGATCTGAAACGTATGGGCAGGATAACAAGTCCGAAATCAACCCGAGAGGCTCCCACACATAATCGTGGGTATACCTTCAAGTGACCCCCAACATACGATCCGACCACTACAAACAGTTGAACCACTGAGGGATAATCTTCGTAATTCACCCAAATGTGACATCGTGCGTATCCCCTATGTGAGAGGGGGATCCCAGAAAACCAATACGACAATTGGATTTAACTCTCCCTAGCTTAGGATGCTAATGTTTGTTTTGAAAACTTTAGAGAGTTGTACTCACAGCCTAATCCAAAGTGCTAACCCTAGTCTATTGTTGGTGGAAGATCCTAAAAACAAAAAATGTTCTAGATAACTTTTAATTAGAATTTGTTTTACAGTTGTTCTTTACTCAAAGGGTGTATGAAAGTGAAACTGATGGAATGATGACTCAATTCCCAAAAATATGCATAAAAGATTATAAGCAATCATTTCTTTTCAATGAACACCTATTTAAGGGAAAGAGAAAGAGTTGTTTTCACTAGCAAACGCAAACATGGAATGTCCTCAATCAATTTGTTCTCAATCGAATGTAATGCAATGCTAAAACATTTCAAAAATGCCTTCTAATATGCAAACCAATCACTAATATGTATCTTTGTCATTTGTATGTGAATGATGATTAATTCAATGCAAAAACCTCTCCTGCTAACTACCCTTTCAGATCAAGGAGATTCGGACAAGCATAAGCAGGTTTCGCACAAACAACACACCCTCTTGCTATGATTGAAACAAGAAGCAAAGAGAAAACAAAAGATAACAAATAATATCAAACAATTCACACAAAAGAGAGATGTTTAAGAACGATGACCTGCAAGAACCAAATAAGTTGATTCACAGATTCCTGATGCCCTTCACCAGAGTTCCCACTCAGTCGGATAAGAGAGAAGAAAGCAGTGGATTGATTCCAAGCTCTCAACAGTAGAAAAACTCAAAATAAAGAAGAAGGCCACAAAATCTAAACAACAAAGTGCTCATTTTTCAGAAGGAAGGATGTCAAAGGTCAATAGGAAGAAGCATTGAATCACGAAGAAGCTCAGCAAGTGAAAAAACAGAGACTAGTCTTCAGAAAAGACAATTCTGGAAAGGATTTTTTGCAAAGAGAGGTCGGTGCTCTGGTGTAAGGGGAACCAGAGCGTTATAACGCTCTGTCTAATACCTTCAGGGAGCGTTGGCACCTTGCTAACAAGGTAGGGGAGCACTGGTGTCCTAAAACCCAAAACAATGTCCAAAAAAACCTAAATTTTAGTCAAACTTTGGCAATCAAGATGAATGTGAAGGGGTAAGGAGTCAATCAGCATATGAAATCAAACATATGGGGTGAAAAAGGTCTAAAAAGAACAAAGGGTAAGACAAGGTTTGTGAGGAAAACCAAAACTGAAAGTTTTGATTCGATCCCCAGTGGAGTCGCCAATTTATGTTGAAGGAAAATCTCCTTGCGAACAGGTAGATCTCCTCTTGAGAGCTAGACTCTTAACTCTTAAGACAGAAGATGATTATCATGGACACTTACTTCCTTTTATATCTAGATAAACTAATGTGTGAGGAGGAAGGATAAAAGAAGTACCTTTTACCAGTGTTTGTCCCTGCACGGTCCGAGTTGAGCTCCAATCTTGCGCTCCTCAATAAGCCCTGTAGACAAACAAAGATACAACCACTTCCTAATCTATTGAGATTATCTTGAAATAGATCTATCTATTAGAGACAAATTCATGTGAGATCAAACACAGATTTGAAAGAAACAGGCCAAGCATATTATATTAAAGAGAACAACAACGAAGAATGCTTGCATCCATAGATGTGAGTGTAGCAGCTTCGTCAAGTCTTCCTCGTCTGAACCCTTGCTCAAACAGTCCACACATCGAATGTTGATGCTTTGAAAGACACCTTTTGATGAGATCATAGGTTAGATGCTTCACAATACTTTCTCCATTCCTTTCACCATGAGAAGGCATGTTTAAATAGGCTTAGAGAGGCCCAAGTATTTGAGATATCTTTGGGGTAAGTTGAGGATTTTCCTCCTCCAGTTATGGATCTGACCTAAGATCATGGCTTGACCAAGGATTCAAAGCCAACCACCTTCAGATATTGAGGGGATCTTTCTCTCAATCTTCTCAACAAACCAAAATTCACCCGGAATAGGTAGCACTCCTCCAAAAAGTGCATCAGAGTGTTATAGCACTCCCCAAGAGAAGGAAAGCAAGCACTGGTGTTATAACGCTCCCCTAAAAGGGTGGAGAAAGTGTTATAACGCCACCTAACAGTGTATAGGGGAGCGCTCCTCTCTAAAACTCAATTTTTAGTGGTTCTTCCAATAGCAAGAGACTTGTATTTCTAGTAGACTGATTCCTCCTCTTCACAACTAATCTTTGAGGTGTCCTAAGTGTCCCTGTCATGTTGTTGGAGGCATGACATAGGCAAGAAGGCCGTATGATGTCAGCAACACTTATACACTTGCGGTCAAGATGAGACACTAATGATGACACTTGCGACACTTGCAAAGTGAGTAATTTTAAGGTGTAACAACAATACATCATGCAAGGTAGGAGCATACTAGTGTGGATTTAAATCTAGTTCATCCTCATAATAACATTTCCAAGTTCCTCATACACTATGCGTTTTCACTATATTGATAAAGAGGAAGTTTACAAGAGTAAATATGTTTTAATTGGATGTCTACCTAACTCAAATATGTTGTTTTGTGGCAATGAAAGTATACGGGAGTTTTCCTAGTCCATTATATGAAATATCATTTTTTGGGATTAACTACAGAGAGTAAGATCCATCTTTAAATTTGTAACCAACATGATCAATCCTTTTAACTAGGGAGGACCACAATTGTTAATGAGACACACTTGGAAATACACCATGGGTAGGAGCATACTAGTGTGGATGAATTTGGGTTATCCTCATGTCAACATTTCCAAGTTTCTCCTACATTATGTATCCTCCCTCTATTGATAAAGAGGAAGTTTGTAGTAGTAAATATGTTTTAATTTGATGTCTACCTAACTCAAATATGTTGTTTTGGTGGTTGTAATATTCCCCAACCCAGCTGAGGTCCATCACATGGGAATTACACACAAATTAAAAAAAAAGATTGCTAACTAATTTCATGTGCTTACCAGCTATGAATTACACATTGATTTAACTATTGTCTTATGTCATTAATTAAATGCATCTACAACATGCTAAAATCTACATGAATGTAATTTAAATAATTCAACACAACAACATATAAATCCTTATTAAACAAAGAGTGAATGCACAATCATTAAGCACCATAAATATAACACATAAAACAAATAAAAAAAATTATCTTTTAAATCAGTTGTGAAACCCGCTATTTGGGACAGACCTTCCACCCAACCATAAATTGTTGTTTCGTATATCAACAAAAATTCACCCCAAAGATGGGGCTAGCAATCCACAAAAGAGGGTGGTATCTCACTGTTCACTCGCAACTCAGAAAATCCCACAACCCATTGGTATTCTTTTATACTATCTCAATTTTCTACCATCTATCTTTCTCTTGATCTGTCCAACCCAAGGAATGCACTTTTTCACTGCTCTCGGTCCATCAGGTGTCCCATTCATTTATCAAAGTCTATCTGGATTAGGTAACCAAGAATATTACTACTAGGAAAACTTAAGGGAACTCATTGCTAGGAAAAACATTAGGAACAACAATAGTATTCACTCGTTGTTACAATGTAACTCACATAGAAGTTCACTCTTCAGGCCTGACAACCTAAATCTTTAGTCTTGTGCACCAAATATGCTCCATAATTTTCCTTCCATGGTTTCTCCAACTTCCATCATTCGTCTTTCATGTTCTTTGCTTGTTGCTCATGCAAAACATGATTGTCCAACAAAACTATCTTCTTGGCCATATGGCTTTGCTCTCCTTTGTCTTGCTTTCTTGACTTACCACTTTGATGGATGGTCCATCATATATATTTTGAACATGTCCTAAATCATTCTGCTAGTGCTCTCCATTTTCCCATCTGACTCTGGGTGATACGTTGTTTTGAGATATAGATTTGTCCCAAAGCCTTTGAACAAACTTTCTAGAAATTGAATGTAAACTTGGGGTCTCTATATGCAACTTTTGTCTTGGGCACTCCATGTAACCTAACAACTTCTTTAATGTAGATTTGTGAAATATTTGTTGCCTTGTGTGTAGTCTTTACTAGAATAAAATGTATTAACTTAGTTAATTTGTCCACCACTACCATGATGGAATCATGCTACTTCATTGTCCTAGGAAGATTTGGAATAAAATCCACTGTGACTACCTCTGATTTCCATTCCAGAATGGGAAATAGCTGTAACAACCCAACTAAATGTCTATGTTATGTCTTCACCTTCTGGTGCTCTAGACACCTAGCTATATAATTAGCCACTTCTTTCTTCATTTCTAGCCAAAAGTATTGACTTCTTACAACTGCAATCGTTTTTTGATATCTTGGATGTCCAACATATGACACATTATGCATTTTCTGCATCACTATATTTTTCATCTCACTAGAATTCGACACATACACCTTATCTCTATACATGAGAATCCCATCTTCTTGTAGCTCATAATATTTAAATTTATGTTGTAAATTTTTTTGTTGTAATGTTTCTTTTATTTCTAAATAGTGCTAATATGATTTTTTTTTCTTCAATAATTTTATCTTTGAAATCAATCTTGTACATTCTAATGACTACAATATGCATATCATTCTCTCTTTTGTTGAGTGCATCAACCACTTGGTTCTCTTTTCCTTTGATGTGTTTAATCTCAAAGTCATATTCACTAAGGAATTCCAGTAATTTGGTTTGTTTGACATTTAATGTGGGTTGTCCAAATAAATGTTTTAGACCATAATGGTCTATCCTTATCTCAAATTTCCTCCCCATGAGGTAATGTCTTCACATTTTCAACGCATGAATCATGGATGATAATTCTAGATCATGGGTAACATCATTCATCTCATGCTCTTTTAATTTTCTAGACTCATAGCATACCACATGATCCTTTTGTGTGAGGAATCCACCAATCCCTTCCTTGCTTACATAAGTGCACATGACAAAATATTATGTTGGATCTACAACATTCAATATTGGCACACTTGTCAAAATGTCCTTCAACTGCTCAAAACTTTCTTCACATTCAGAAATCCATTCAAATGTAACTCCCTTATTTTGCAATGAAGTAATGGGGCTTGCAATATTTGAAAAACCTTTTATGAATCTTCAATAATACCCTGAAAGACCCCTGAATGATCTGACCTCTGTGACATTTCTTGGTGTTGGCCATCCTTTAATGGCCTCTATCTTCTTAGGATCAACTGCTATCCTATATATTGAAAAAATATGCCCCAAGTAGTGAATCGTCTTTTGATAAATGATGCACTTACTGAGCTTGGCATACAATTTATTCTCTCTTAAAAAATTTAGCACCATTCTTAAATGTTTCTTATGTTCTTCTTATGTCTTTGAGTAGATGACTATATCATCCAGGAACACAATTAAAAACTTGTCTAGGTATTCTCTAATCACTCCATTCATCAGGAACATAAAAGCAACTAGGTCATTTGATAGCCCAAATGGCACTACCATAAATGCATAATGCATGTATCTTGTCCTGAATGTTGTCTTGTTGATATATTCTTATTTAATCCTCACTTGATTATAGCATGATCTCAAGTCAATCTTGGAAAATATTCTTGCACCTTTCAGCTAATAAAATAGATCATCAATCCTTGATAAAGAATATTTGTTCTTTATGGTGAACTTATTTAGTTATTTGAAATCAATATACAGCCTCAAGGTTCCATCTTTCTTCTTCACAAAAATAACCAGGGCACCCTGAGGTGACACACTTGGACATATATACCCCTTAACAATTCTTTGAGCTGCACTAATACTCCTTCAATTTTGGTGTGTCCATTATGTATGGTGTCTTGGACACTAGGCAACTCCTGACACTAAATCAATACAAACATCAATGTCTCTCTTTGGTGGTAGTCCTGGGATTTCCCCAAAAAAATATTCAAAATTTCTCGAGACTTGATGGTCTTCAATGCTTGGCATTTTATCTTTGGCCACCTCTTCCATATTGGTTACAAAAAAATGACATCCCTTCTTGAAACCCTCTTTCAACTGCATAGCTAAAATTTCTTAAACAACTACATCTTTTGGAATGCTTTGAACCTTGCCTTGCTACCCTTCTTCATCAACACATGTGATTGTCTTCTTGTAATAGGCTAGGATAACATGGTGTTTTTCTAACCAATCCATGCAAATTAGAAAATCATATGAACCCAATGGTATGATGTTCACATCTACCTTTGTGTTGAGTCCATTCATGTCTATTGGACAATCTTTAACCAGTGCACTGATTTCCTTCTTAGCTCCTGTAGCTAAATTAAATAACCAAGATTTCTTATACTTACTCCTTTGCAAGTGAAATCTTTCAACAATATTATATTTTATGTAACTATGGCTAGCTCTAGAATCAAATAAAATTGCTATGAGATGATTATTAATATTACCTTCCACTTCAATCATGGGGGATTGATATTTTTCTTGCTTGTTGTCTAAGGATGCTTAAATCCTTGGCATGTTTCCTCACAAGTCTTCAATTGTTTCATCCTCTTGAGTGTTATGGACAGTCCTCATTATTTCTCCTTTGTGAGGGCAGTTCCTATATAAGTGATTTCCCAAATGAATATACCATTCAAGATTCATTTTGGGTTGATTGTCCTTGTTGATTTGCATGTGAGTTGTTCTTGAAAAAGGGTGGGTTAAAACCTTTCTGACTTTGATCCTTTTTACCCTATATCTTGTCATTCCAAGCTTTTTGGAAAAGTGACCTTCCTCTACTCTACTCGCAAAGATGCCTTTCTCTCCTTGTCATGCTACCTAATTTGAGCTCAAAGAACTATTTCATCTTCCTTTCATAGTGTTGATGATTGCAGCTTGATGATCCATCCTCTAGATCGTTCTCCACTGGACTGAGTTGAGACATCTGTGAGAGAGGCCATGTGTTGGGTGTGCCCATGTGATGGGTGTACGTCAGATTCTGGACTGATTTGTGATGATGTGTGTTCTCTTGTCTACTCCTTTGGACTGAGTTGAGATGACTTGAAATGGTCCCTTGCCTTGTACTCCTCTGGAATGAGTTGAGTCAGCTTGAGATGGTCTCCTACCTTGTACTCCTATGGACTTAGTTGAGTCAGCCCAAGATGGTTCTCTAGATGGTACACCTGTGGACTCAGTTGAATGATCTATTGAGTGTGACGTCCCTATGGGTGAGCATAGGTGGACGTGTTCCTAGTGGTTGAGCACTAGAGGATGTGTGGATCCCTTGCTATATTGTACGAGAGTAATATTTGTTGTAACCCTAATTATGTTGTGAAGGGTACAAGTCGGCCCCACCATGTGAAAGATAATTAATATTGTGTAAAGATTAATTATATTTTTGAGTTATAGAAGTCGGCCCTATTGTGCCAATAGACACCTTTTTTTGTGTCAAGTTTTGTATAAATAGGAGTGGATCCCCATTGTGGATCACACTCACTCACTTGCCATCTTGGAATTTCAAACCTACTTGTACGAATGAAGTGTGCACCTCTCTTGGGTGCTAGTTTCAAGGTTGTATAGAACCCTCTTATGTGTATCTAGGGTTTATGGTGTGGGGGATATTCTCTTGACTCCATTGCAAAGGATTGTTTGGTTTTTCCCTTGATTGAGAAGGTTTTTCCCAGGATAAACCCTTGTGTTCTTCTGCATGGTTATTCTTCTTGTGATCTTGGTTATTGCAGCACTTGTGCATGGTATTTTTGAATTTTTAATGGTTCAAGTACATGCTAAATTGAAATAAACTACATGTGAATGAGCTAAGCATTAAAATTCAACATGGTATCAGAGGAGTTCCTGAAGAGACCATTGCACAAGCCATTGAAGAAGCCAATCGTCACCTCCTTGCTGCAATTGCAAAAACGACTCCCCTTCTTTTGCTAGTTTTTTCACTTTACAATGAATGTTGAGGATAAATTTTGCATAGGAATGTATGACCTCCTTCAGCGTACCTCCATATACTCTTAGATTGCAAATTAGATAAATTTTGATTTTTGGCCCTAGGGTTTCTGCAATTTTCTGTAGAATTTTGGTTTTAGGGTTTCTGCAAAATGTTGAGGCACTTTTGAAATCTTGTTAAGGTTCCATTAACCATATAGGGTCTCTTGTTAATAGTCATAAGTCCAATGAACTTATTCTTGAAGGAACTCTAGGGTTTCTAAACCTATCCATTAAGGTTTGTGAAGAATCTAAAAATAATGATGAACATAACTTTGGTGGAAGATAGGCTTGATGGATCAAGAAACTTCAGCCCCTGGAAATCAACACTACAAATCACTCTAGAAGAGAGTGACCTATTGATCTTGATAGAAAATACTCTACCAGAAACAACAACCGATGAAGATAAGGCTTATTGGAAGGAATACGATGTCAAAGCAAGAAAGATAATCATCTATTCAATAAGAGATCACCTACTACCTCATATTGCCACCTTGAAGACAACTTATGAAATGTTTGATGCATTGAAAATGATGTTTGAGAGAAACAACACAATCACAGATATTACATTGAAGAACTAACTTCAACATATCAAGATGACAAAAGCTGACACCATTTCCACCCTCTTCATTAAAATCTCAGAGATCAGAGATCGGAGATCATCTAGGTGCCATTGGAGAGACCATATCAGAAAGAGAACTTTTCATGACTACTCTCAATGCTCTTCCAAGACATTGGGAACCATTTCTTCAAAGTATTAGTGGTAGAGAATATCTACCTCAGTTTGATCATCTAGGACAAACTACACTCAGGAGGAAACAAGACTTATAGCCATAGGAGTGCAAGACTCCCATCTTGATGACAATCAAGCCCTTGCTTCACATGCAAGGAAAGGCAACAAAAGAAATAGAAGAAGTTTCAAAAAAGCATTCAAAGACAAGAAAACTTCACCAGCTCTAGGTCATGAACACATAAAATATAACTCAAGGACTCAACGTTTTAGATGTGACAAGTATGGACACATTGCAAGAGATTTTCCTACCAGGAAGAAAGGAAGACAACTTGCATCCACTATCGATGTTTATCCAGAACCACATCAGAGAGATGAAGACATAAAATATGAAGCATTCTTCTTCATATCATCACTCTCAGGTATGGTTCCTACAGATAGTGATATTTGGTTAATTGACAATGGTGCTTCCAAACACATGACTGGATATAGAGATCAACTCACTGATCTTGTTGAGAAAGAGTCTCGTCTACATGTTGTACTTGGTGATAATGTCAGATATACTATGAAGGGATTTGGAACTTCTACCTTCCAACTAGATTCTAACATACCCCTTCAGTTGAGTGAGGTATTGTATGTACCTAGGATGAAAAGGAACCTTGTATTTGTTTCTACCTTAGAGGATAAAGGCTACAAGATTACTTTATCTGAAGGGAAAGTTCTTGCATGGCACAAGAACTCACATATGGATTTTGCTTGAGTGATTGGTGTTCGAGAAAACAACTTGTACAGATTGACAGTATGACCAGTCCAGGCCATGTTACATGATACTATCAACTTGAGTGAGCTATGGCATAAGAGAATTTCTCATTTACACTATAGATCCCTTCCCGCTATAGGGATGATGGCAACAGGCCTTCTGGAGATACATATTAAGCATGATGGAATTTGCAGAGGTTGTGATCTTGGCAAGAATTTCAAGGGGTCCTTCTTGAGCAGTGACAATAGATCCAAGTCGATCTTGGCCTTGATAAATTCATATGTTTGTGGACCTATGAATATTGCATCCTTGAGCAGATATTTGTACTATGTGCTCTTCATCGATGATCACTCTTGAAATATGTGGATTTACTTCTTGAAGACCAAGGATGGGGTCCTTGTGAGATTTCAAGAGTTTGTAGCTCAGGTTGAGAACCTGATCGACAGGAGGATCAAGGTGTTGAGATCAGATAATGGAGGAGAGTTTACCTCCAGGGATTTCAGTGATTTTTGTATTAGGACAGGGATCAAGAGGGAGTAAACAATTCCTTATAACCCTCAACAGAATGGGGTTGTAGAGAGGAAGAACATATCCATTATTGAGGCAACCAAAGTGATGATACAATAACAAAATCTACCTATGATTTTGTGGGCAGAGGCATCCATGAAAGTTATGTATGTTCAGAACATGAGTCCTCATCAGATATTGAAGAACATGACTCTTGAAGAAGCTTTCACCAAAGTGAAGCCTGAGGTTGGACACTTCAGGATATTTGGGGGTCATGTATACATTCATGTACCCAAGGAAAAGGGGACCAAGCTAGACCCTTCAGGAAGAAAGGGTACATTTGTGGGGTACAATGAATCTTCGAAGGCTTACCGAATCTACATCCCTGGTCAAAGATAGATAGAGGTTAGCAAAGATGTCACTTTTGAGGAAGAGATAGCCTTTCGAAGATGCAGAGAATCTCATATGGATATTGATAGTGAGAACGCACCTTCTCCCCCTTTAGGAGTTCAAAGGGAGACAATTATTGATCCAGTTGATCTAGTTGATCCCATAGCTCCAACTGATGTTCCAAGAGATATTGCAACAGGCCATAAGAGGCCTTCCTGGGCTAGACAGACTCTGCAGGAGGCAAAGGGGCATGCAACACCTCAAGGTACATTCTGAGAGAGAAATATACCACATAGATTTTCGAGCTATGTTTAAGATATGAGCCACACAATTGATATTGAGCCTTCTTTTCATGGAGAAGCAATAGGTCAATAGGTTTGGAAAGATGCCATGACATAAGAGAATTAGTCCATCATGAAGAATGATCTTTGGGATATTGTTCCGAGACAATAAGGGAAGTTTGTAGTGACTTCCAAGTGGATATATAAGATAAAAAATGCAACTGATGGAAGTGTCGAGAAGTACAAAACGAGATTTGTGGCTACATGATTCTCTCAAGTGGAGGGAATATATTATGAGGAGACATTTTCACCTGTTTCCTGATACACTTCCATCTGTAAGATCATTTCCCTAGATGCATCCATGGGTTGGAAACTACATCAGATGGATGTAAAGACACCCTTTTTCAATGGTGAGATTGAGGAAGAATTTTACATTGAGCAGCCAGATGGATTCGTGATACATGAGAAGAAGTCTCATGTGTGTAGGTTGAAGAAATCCTTGTATGGACTAAAACAGGGACCTCATGCATGGTATGAGAAGATTGATGGATATATGATGAGTTTGGTATTTAGCAAGAGTGTTGTTGATCCCAACCTATAGTACCATATTGTTGGTGACGAGTGCCTAGTTTTGGTCCTATATGTTGACGATCTATTCCTCACCATTTCAGAAAGTATTATTTTTTAATGCAAGTGTGCATTGACTTCTAAATTCGAGATGAAGGATATTGGCATGGTGCACTACTTCTTGGGACTAGAAGTATGAAAAAGGACTAATGAGATTTTCCCGAGTCCAGGAAATGGTCGAGATATTGAAGAAATTCTAAACGATGGACTACAAGTCCATGCCTACATCGATGGTGATGAACTTGAAGAAGATGAACATGGATTCTTCCAATTCAGGGGAGATTGATCTGTTGGAGTTACTTCACACACACCTAGGATTTCTTTTTCCTAAGATTTTTCCTTGTTTATTAGTCATAATTAGTCATTATCTATTCTCCTGTATTTTAGGGGAGAATATTCCACCTGGATAATATTCTCTTTTAGTTGACACTTCAGTTTGACTAATTGAGTTGAGTTTAGATGTTGCATTAGTTTTGTCACCATGCAACATTGGAATCATCACCATGATAATGTGAAATTTCCTTGGGATCATCACCAGAATGGTGCATTACCCTTGATTCCTTGATCTACTCCTCACTATTCTTTATTCAGTCAGTTAACTGAAGACTAGTTGACTAGTTAACTCAGCTAGGTGGCAGTTCACTCCTATAACTTCCTGAGAGACTAGACTAGGTGGAAGTTCACTCTTGTAATTGTTGGTATGTGTCCATATCACTCTAGACCACCACTATGGCACATTGGTTATCTTCCAATTCACATTCATTGAGTTATATAGAGTATATCATGTGCAAATTATTCATTATTCAAACGGTTAATGAGAATTCTTCCATTCTTTCTCTCCTTCTTATTATTTCTCAATTTCTCTCTGCAAATGAGTGTAGTATTTTATAGTTAGATCTATTATGTGCGGTTTTAACACTTTTACATGGTGTCAGGTCTGATGAACTACTAAGAAAAAGCTACACCAAAATTCTTTGCTGGTACAAAAGATTTGAGACATCGGAAAAATGGATTTCCAAAAAGAATTCATTCTTACACCTTACAACTACTTTGCATGCAAGGATAAAATAGTCATACATCTCCAAAACAGAGGATTGTACATATTAACCTTGAATACAGACACTGAACCGACATCATCCATAGAAAAATCCAAGTACTTGAATCGAATGGATGAAGCATTCAGAACAATTTGCAGTCTTATTTCTCCCGATCTCCTTTTTCACGTATCTTCCTGTAAGACTCCCAATGAATCCTGGACCACCTTGGAAGGGTTCTTTGTAAAATAGGATGAGATGAGGGCACACATGTTGGATATGGAATTGCTCACATTGGATCCAAAAAGCTTCGACAATATCCAAGATTTCTGTACAAAATTCAAGGATTTATTGTCGCAACTCAAAGCTTGCAGGGTTGATAAATCTAAGGAGGAGAAACAAATGGTTCTCACCATTCTCTCCAATATTGGTCATGAATTATTTGTATTCGTATCCACATTCCATTCTGTCAGATTTTCGTCTGCAGCCACCTGGAATATGCCTTCCCTTGAGGAATTTATTGAATCCCTGATACAAGAGCAAACCAAGCTCATCAACATGGGAAAAATCAAAGGCCTAAAGGCCCATGCACTTACTTTGCAACATAGTAGCCACCAATATCATAAATATAAATATAAAGAAAAAAATAAATATCATGCACATCCGAAGAAGGAAGGGTAAACAAAACCCTTCATCGATGCCTCTGGATCCAAAGGGGGAGAGGGAAGAAAAGGGGAGAAATGCACACACTGTCACAAAGGATTCCATCCATAATACACATGCATGCAAAAAAAAATAGATCTAATGTCTCAAATAATTTAGCAAAACAACCTTGGAGATCGCATCCTCGAGGGTGCCAAGAAGAAGAAGCCAGAAGATCTGAATTCTAAGAAAGACAATTCTATCCATGCCTTGATTGCGATCAACTCCTCTCTCGATGCTTGGATCATAGATTCAGGAGCATCACATCACATGGCTGCCTCAAAATAAGTATATTCTTCATTGGATGCATGCAAAGGTCCTCCTATTCTGATGGGGGACAACTCTTCTGTCGAAGTCACCGGCAAAGGAAGGATTGAACTCACCAATGGAAGCTTCGAGAATGTGTTGCACGTTCCCAAAATTTCCATCAACCTTCTCTTTGTGTATCAGATGATGAATTTAGACACTGGAAATAAATGCATATTCACACCAAATGTCGTGGACATCTATGACATGCAAACCAACTCCAGGGTTGCTACCGGTGAGGTAAATCATCAGTCTAGATTGTATACATTTTCTGAATTCATTGAACCTCATTTTTCTTTACTGCTTACTCATGCTGATGAAAGTAGTAGGTGTTGGCGTTCGGAAGTCACTCCTGGATTGCTAGCAGGAGCAGAGCCCGAAGCCCATCAGATTTAATGTCACGATTTGTTTTAAAGGGTGATCAGACGGAAGTAAACTCAGGACTGTATCGTATCAACTCAGAAACCAGACCAAGCATGCATGAACGAGTGAGGTCTTGCGCAAACTCCAAACAGTGAGTTGCAATAAAGGGCGAGCAGGTGGAAGA